>OX632358.1:4913375-4953580 GCA_951751655.1 Ophion costatus | reverse complement strand
GGATGACGCAGGACCTTAGGGACTCGAGGCGGGTCGTCAATACCCTGTATCAGCGCTTTCGGCGGAATGAGACGAGGAACAGTCTGGCCATGTATCGCCGGGTCCGCGACCGCCTCCGACCTGAGCTCTCTACTGCCAGCGTAGATTTCTCCAGATCCCGCCTCGACGGTCTATCTCCGGATCCCACGTGGCGGGAGTTGCGGAACCTCGGGCTCGCCAAGGAACGTGGCAGTGCAAAACTCGCGGTCCAGCCGGATGATTTGAACGCTCCGTTCGCTTGCGTCTCCTCTTCACGCTATGATAACTCGCTCAACGATCAAGGTCCACCTCTAATGCTATTGTATCCGCAGGATCGACCCCTGCTTAAGTTTGGCAGTGTCTGACCGGCGGAAGTGGAGAGAGCACTGTTAAACTCTCGCTCCAATGCTCAGGGTGCAGACGAGCTAACTCGCCGTATGCTTGTTCCGGTCCTAAATTATCTACTCACTCTCGTCGTTGTTCTATTTAATAAGTCTATTGCAGACAGGTGTTTTCCACGGGCTTGGAAGAGGGCGATTATTCTCCCACTTCCCAAGGTGCTTTCACCGTCCAGCCTCAGCGATTACCGGCCTATATTACTGCTACCATCCCTCACTAAGGCTCTGGAACTCCTAATACACGGCAAGATCTCACAGTACATCAAACAGCATAGCATTCTCGATCCTTATCAGTGTGGCTTTCGACAAGGTCACAGCACTGAGACAGTGCTTCTCAAGCTGCTAAACGACGTCCGGATGGGTATGGATAGGAGAAATGTCACTGTTCTAATTCTCTTCGACTTCTTCAAGGCCTTCGACTCGCTTCCGCACGATCTCTTGCTCCGGAAGCTATCCAATATTGGCCTAGCTTCCGGAGCAATCGACTGGCTGCACTCTTACCTCACTGGACGATCACAGGCAGTTAAAATAGATGACAGCTCCGTCACCGGTTGGCTGAATACTAATAAGGGCGTACCCCAGGGATCTGTTCTTGGCCCCCTTCTCTTTTCGCTCTTCATCAATGACATCGGCCCTGCCATTCGTGCGAAACGCCTACTGTACGCTGACGACCTGCAAATATATTTCAGCTGCCCTCCTCTCGGCCTCGCGCACTGCATACTCCAGCTAAACGAAGATATCGCTAGAATACGGGACTGGGCTCTGAGGATTAAGCTGAACCTTAATCTCCTTAAAACTAAGGCCATCATCCTCGGGAAAAACCGACTTATCAATCAAATCGACTTGTCCAATCTTCCGCCTTTGAGAGACGGTTTCACCAATGTACCGTTCCTCACTTCGGTGAAGAATCTCGGTGTTGTTGTCGACGCTAAGCTCACCTTTAAGCAGCACATTACTGCCGTAACCTCCAAGGTCAACAGCGTTTTCTACAGGCTGTGGCAGATCCGCGAGTACACGGATGAGAATCTTCGCACGACGCTGGTGTCCACTCTACTACTCCCTCATATCAACTACTGTTCCTCGGTCCTCCTAGGCGCTGGGGTCATCAATGACCTAAAGCTACAGAGGCTAATCAACAAGGGCATACGGTACATCTTCGGCCTTCCTCGCGATGCTCCCATCTCATTGTTTCGGACCAGGCTTGGATGGCTTTCTGTCAGCGCAGGCCGAGAGTTTGCCATTGCTTGTACAGTCTATAAAGCCTTACGCGGTAGTGCTGCTGCCATACTTCGTGAATTACTCTTAGTACACCTGCCAATGCGCACCACGAGGCACCCCTGCGACCTGGTAGTCTCGTCGCATCGCACGGAATCATACAAACGTGCGTTTTCAGTTACCGGCCCGCTGGTCTCGAACTTAACTATATATTTCTTACTTATTCTCTGTACAGGCATGATTTCAAGTCCTTTTATTCCGTATCTCATTTGCACCTTATTGTTATCTTGTCATTTTATATTGTACCATACACTCTCACGCTGATTGAAAGAGCGAGCACTTCTTAACTTAGATTTATATAATTGAGCGGACTGCGCAATTAAGATCTAAGGAAATATACGCCAACATGTTCACCGACACCATATTACTTTATGAACGGATTATTACGTCGGTGCTGGCTAGCTACTTTATCTCTCTGGTAGCTCGCTACCAGTTCTTTTGTTCAATTCCGAATAATAAAAATGATTATCTATCTATCTATCTCTCTCGCACACACACACCCACACACACACACACACACACACACACACACACACACCACACACACACGCACGCACACGCCCGCGCACGCACACACACACACACACACGCACGCACGCACGCACGCATGCACACACATATGCACACATTTGTCTAAGTTTTTTTTGAATATATATATAAACACCTGTGCATAGTCTAGACAAAAGTGATCCGCTTACATCTATAATGTTGATAATAAACTATCAGATTTTATGGGTTTTCAAGGACCCGCGACTCTATGATGCCCCCTCCCCCACAAACTCGACAACGGCTTCCCCCTCTCGCCCGCGGGTCCAGCTATCGCCTGGAAGACATTGTCACCTAAAACTAGCCTCCCCACTCTCTAATACACCCTCCCCTTTTCCTCCGCCGCAAGCCCGCACTCGGCTGCCGCATGCAGGATCCCCCTCCCTCCTCCGCCATGCATACGACGGCTTCCCCGCGCTGGACTCTCCCGCCTCGCTCCCCCCTGAGATCCCTGAGTTAGAACCGGCCTAGCTCCTCTACTCTGCTCTGATAATACTGCACAAGTCAGGCACGACGCATGCCATGAGGCGTATTCGAATTTCTCAAATCCGGTTCGCACGGACTTACATGTCGGTGAAGTAATTACTCCTTATCATATGATGATACATATTCTTGTATATCTTTATTCATTCCAGGCCAGCTATGTGTCGTTTTGATTCGCTGCATCATTCTCTTTATGGGTGTCCTCCGAGGGGAGCGTCATGGTATTCTTGCAGTATTATGCCACGCTCTCTCTCACTCGGGCATGCTCGATTCATATTTTCTCTCTCTATTTCGCTATCGTTTGCTATCTCACTCGCGCTCGAGGCTTACGCTTGCTCTGTCTCTTGTTCACTCGAGCATGCTCGATTCTCCTTTGCTGATGAGTTTCCTGTCGCCCGTATGGGCCTCTGTTGTCCCGCGTGGGCGTTCCCTTCTAGCGTCTTCCATTATTTTTCTCGGCCTACCATGCTTTCAGGGGGCCAGTTGACTATCGCCAGCATTGTTCGTGGCGTTGCACTGGTGCCCACCCGGAGGGGCGCCTAGGTGTTCTGGTATTTTTTTCCCTCGGGCTCCCTCGCTTGGCGTGGATTTGCCAATGCTGCACTTTTCTCTGTCGCTCTTGCTCATACTCAGGCGTCGCGGCTCTTTCAACTCACGGGGAGATTGTCCCTGTGCCGCGCTACCGCAAGTGACTCTTTCTTCACGAGGGGCCTCGACGCCCGGCGAGTCGTATTCTCGGCCTCTCCACTTTGTGCGGCTATTCGCAATGGTGTCCTTTTTCTCGCGCTCTCTCTCGCGACGTACCACCGACTCAGCTGCTCGTCGCATCGTAACTAACACATATATTCTGTTTAGTGCGTCCGCGTTCGTGTTTTTCTTTCCAGCTTTGTACTCGATGGTATAGTCGAACTCCTCTAGCTTGATGTGCCACCGCATCAACCGGGAGCCTGGGTCTTTTACGTTGGACAGCCAGGTGAGAGGTTTATAATCTGTTGCCACTGTAAACTTTGTTCCGTATATGTATGGTCGACATTGCGTTACGGCCCAAATTATTGCCAACATTTGTTTTTCAGTCGTTGAATAATTTGTTTTGGCTTCGTTCAGAGTGCGACTAGCGTAACAAATTGGTAAACCTTCTTCTATTTTTCCTTGAGATAGGATTGCTCCGATTGCCTTTTCAGGAGCGTCTGTTGTGACGACGAACGGTTTTGTGAAATCCGAATATTGCAAAATCGGTGCGGTACTGAGAGTTTTCTGCAATTTTTTGAATGATTGTTCGCAGAGTTCGTTCCAGACAAACTTTGTTTCCGTTTTTATCAGTTCCGTTACGGGTGTGGCCATTTTTGAAAAATCTTGAATAAATTTTCGATAGTATCCCCCGAGTCCCACAAATGATTGGACTTCTTCTACTTTTTTTAGAACAGGAAAACGTTGAATTGCTTCGATTTTTTTTGGGTCGGGTTTGACTCCGATTTCCATTATGACGTGACCCAGGTATTGGGTTTCTTTTCGCAAGAATCAACATTTTTTCGGTTGCACCTTCAATTGAGCTTCTCTGAATCGGTCGAATACTTCTCTCAGTCTTTTGTTGTGTTGTCGAACGATGTTCCATATATTACTATGTCGTCCAGGTACACATAGCACTGAAATCCTTGTAAGCCAGCAAGTACGGCGTCCATTAGCCTCTGGAAGATTGGTGAGACATTTTTTAGCCCGAACGGGATTCGATTGTATTCGCAGGGCCCGAGAGGAGTGGAAAAAGCTGTTTTCGGCTTATCCTCCTCTGCCATCGAAATTTGATGACATCCTGACGCCAAATCGAGGGTTGAGAAATATTTTGCTCGTCCCAATTGGTCCAATATTTCGGTGATATTGGGTAACGGGTACAAGTCACTTTCCGTTACCTCGTTCAATTTTCTGAAATCTACTACTACTCCTTTTTTAACGTTGCCTTCAGCGTCAGCTTTCTTTGGAACGACGAGTAGAGGAACATTCCATGGGCTCTTGCTCGGTCGGATTATTCCGTCCTTCATCATTCCTTCGGCCTGCTGCATGCCTTCCTGTTTGTGTACTTCCGGTAATCTGTACGGACGAATTTTTATGGGAGTCGTTCCTGCTGGGACATTTATGCGATGCTCGACTATATTTGTGAAGCCGAGTTTCTCGCGTTCCAAGCGAAATATGTCAGCGTATTCTCCGCTGAGTTTTCGTAGAAACTTTTCTTCTTCTTTACTTAAATTGTAGGTTCCCTTGACCGCTTCCCATATTTTTTTCTGTCTTTTGATCTTATCCTCCTTGCTAAGGATATTTATTTTCTTTGTTTCGTTTATCAATTCCCCTTCTTTGATTTCATCTCTTTGCACTGTTCGCCTATTAATTCCAATTTTTTGATGGCAGGAGTTTCGTACGAGTACGAGGCAAGTATTTCCTGTCGGATCAACGAGACTTCCTGCTATTTCAACTCCTGGTTGTATTTCTTTTGCTGCAACGCATCCTATTTTCGCTGTCAATGTTTTCGAATACGAATTTTTTTCTGTGCGAGGGGGGCAATTTAATTATTTTTGTACGCCTGACCATCGGTACCGAGTGCCCATAGCTTTTTATATATTTTTCGTTCAGGATATCGACGTTATGTTTGCGAATGAAATCCATGCCTAGGATACTATGTACCTCCAATGCTACAGTATCATCTATTAGGAAAAATCCATGTTTTACGTTTACTGCGGGGGTTTCAATTTCCAGCATTATTTTGCAGAGGGCATGAAATTTTATTCCGCCTATTCCTTTTAACTCGATTGTCTCGTCTATTATTTCAGTTTCTTTTTTCAGTACACTCTTTTTTATGAAACAACACTGAGCTCCTGTATCTCCCTTTGAGGTGAACATTTTTTCGTGAGTTTGAGGTGATGCGATATGGAAATCGTTCGCCGAGTCTTCGGAATTGACTGTTTTTACTTCGTATATTTTCATTTATGTGGACGATCTTTTTTGAATGAATGAGTAGCTACTGTTTGGGCTGTTCCGCTGACGTTTGCCCTTTTTTTCTTCGGTCATTACCGTGACCATGCAGATGAGTCCCTTGACTTCATTAATTATTGTTCCCATAATTCTGTTCATTGTTGGTCCCATGACCCTGTTGCCAAGTTCTTTTTCGGCAATGTTTATGTGCGTGTTCTGGTTTCTTGCAGTAATTGCAAGTTATGTTAATTTGATGCGCGTTTTTTGCTGGTGCCGGGAGGCAATATCGTCCTTACGCGGGTGCACTAATGCGACCATTTTTTACTATGTGCCCCGATTTATGACATTTATTGCACGTCACGGGCGCGCGTCTTTCCCCGTGGGTCTATCTATTTATTGACTCTCCTCCCTGTACGGATTTCTCTTCCTGGAGCTGATGGCGATGTTGAACTTTCGGTCTCGGGGTTGGTCTCATATCGGTGATCCTCGGGATGCAGTTTATTTTGAATGGATCTGTACGTACAGCTCGGCCGTTTGCTTACGTTTCACTTTTTCGTCTCTATTTTTTTCTTCATTCCGACTCGGTCGGGATTCTTGCTTTAGTTGCTTATCCGTATTTTGTTTTCAGTATTTTTATGAGTTCGTGTTTCCCAAATTGTGGAATCCCACCACTGCCACCAATGTTATGCTGCTGAATCGCGCCAACACATGTGCTCTGGGAGTTATGTCCCCGAAAAAGACTGGTGGCTGGAATCGGGCGATCGAGGACGGGTAGCTGAGGTCTTTCCAATGAAGAGTAAATCTCCGACTCGAAAATCATGCACTTACCATTATTTAACTTAATTATAACTAGGCAACATTTGATTTACAAAATGTTTAATTGCCTTGAGACCGACCGCCTCGATTGTCAACCGAAGACTGACTCCTGATGTTTCGTTCATCTAATTGTTAACTCGGTTATTGGCAATCGATGGTCTTGAACGTTCGAATTGTACGATGCGGAGTCAGCGATACGTGTCGCCGAAGTCACCTCTGGAGGTGCTTCACCTGCTCAAACCGCTGTCGTTCGCGCCTATGGCCTCTCGATTTCGTAAATCGAATATGCTGATTTCTATGCGATTTGCACTTTGCGCTAAATTAGGGGCACAACAACGCGACTGAAAAATCTGCAAGAATTCTGAAAAATTAAAACATGTCAATGTTTATGCGAAATGTTTTTTCGTTTATTTAAATGCTAAACTCTATTTTTAATTATCAAACCTTCCTTTAAAAGCATTAGCTTGTAGCGAATAGATTTTGCTACTATTATGACAAAAATTGGCATGATTTTACTCTTCTTTCCCCACATTAAAAAAAAACCAATTCTACCTGCAACACAAACAAAATTCAAATTAACTTTGACATGTTTCTGATTTTTTAGAATTTTATCATATTTTTCAGCCGCGTCTTGATATTCAAAAACTGCGAACATTGAAAAAACACGTTTTTTCAGCAGAAAAACGCCGCGGCATCGATGTAGAAAGATGTAATTTTGCACAAAATTATTTAGATAGGTTAGGAACTTTGGGAAAAATTGGCGCCACTAAATTCGATGGCGGCAGATTCACCATTCATATCCCGCTAGACCCTTTCAAAA
The DNA here is from genome assembly GCA_951751655.1 of Ophion costatus. NCBI lineage: Eukaryota > Metazoa > Arthropoda > Insecta > Hymenoptera > Ichneumonidae > Ophion > Ophion costatus. The sequence goes on along the minus strand of OX632358.1, from coordinate 4,946,266 downwards.
TTTTTCATTTTTAAACTATTTTTTATTCCATTAGCCTGAACGGTTAGGAATGTTTTAAACTTTAAAGAATTGAAAAATTCCTAAAATTGTTAAAGTTACAGCATTTAGCGCGTAAAAAGGTTTATTTTCTTGGAAGCAGGTAGGTAGTGGCGGTAACCAGCAGCGCTATACGGCGACAGGTGCGCTAGATCGGCAACTACACTTTTCTATTGTTCACTTATTATCCCTCCATAGAATCGTGTAACGGTACAGGTAACGGGTTTTGTCGCTTTGGTCTACGATAAACATAACGGTTTTTTCGGTTCGGCACTAAAATTTATTTAGTCCGAATTGAAAGTGTAGAGGCAAGACGAAATTGTAAGCTGAGACAGTTATCCTTTAACATGAGTGATTGTGAAGAAACCCATACTAGTTTAGATTCATCGGAGGACGCCCAGGCATTCGTAAAAAACGTATTTTTCACGGCAAGCAATACATGAATAAAATCGGAAGTCAAACTAAAGACAAGTGCGTCTGCAAAAAAATTCGAAGTGTCGACAGCACTCGATGTAAATATTGACCGCAATAGTATAACAGGACTGATTCTAACGCCGGGATCCCAGGGGGGAGCGGGACGGGGGGCTCCAGCGCGGGGGACCGAGGGCAGACGTTACGCTGCGGGGACGGGGCAGGCGCTGCAGAGGGGGAAGGCAGTACAGGGCGGGTCTAGCACGCGGTAGCCGGGAGTGGGGGTGCGACGTGGCACGGCGAGGGGGAGGAGAGCGATGCCAACGAGAGTGAACCCAACCGTGCGGCATGGGGGAGGGAGGTTGAATAGAACGAGACAACAATCATAATTAATAAGTACTTATTCTTTTTTTCTCCTATAAATTGCATATAGAATGGTTACAATAGAACATTTTTATCAATAATGGAACAATTTTAAATACAAATTATCAAAGTGTATTCACGTCATACCGTGCGTGTCCGTGTCCGTGTCCGTGTCCGTGTGTGTGTGTGTGTGTGTGTGTGTAGGTGTGTGTGTGTGCGTGCGTGCGTGCTTGCGTGCGTACGTGCGTGTGGGTGTGTGTGTGTGTGTGTGTTTAGGCCTGTCGGTTTGCATATATATAGTATGTCTCTCTCACTCACGCCTCTGACACCATGTTGAATATTCGGTCTAGATATCGAATAGCGTTTAATGTCCGTCAGCAACACATCACGTCCTAAAAAAACTCGTAAAATCGCTCCCAAACCCTACATTGATTGCTCTATTTATTTCTGTTCTATCCCCGACTCTAAACGAATGGCGGTATAAAAAAGCCTGAGAGGGGAGGCTGTTAGATTTCTAATATAATGATAACAAGAGAAAATAATTTTTTCTATAAATTGTCGAACGTTGTGATTACTGCTGCTCGGAAGTTTTAACACTTTGAATGGAGCAGTCAACAAACCAACATCGTTTCTTACTTCAACAATTTTTTCGAACTTATAACTATGTGTAGCATCGTGTTTGAACAAAGACTACGAAAACAAGCTATACTCATGAATTCGGCGGAAGAGTCTTTAACGTCGTGACTGCGAAAAATGTCACGAGGGGAACTTTCCACGAGCAAAGAGGACCGGGTCCGACGAACGTGTTTCAACCCGTTTTTTCGTTATTGGAAAAAGGGGAAGAAGTTTAAAAATTTGAGTGGTAGGGTTACAAAGCGAGGGAGCTTATAATTTCATGGACCAGGCTCAGACTGCACTATTCCAGCGCCACATCAACATCTCCAAAAATAACTTTGAACATTTTTTGAAAAGAGAACAGTGTGGAAGATGTTTTTTACGAGTATCAACAAACTCAGCCTTATGGCGGAATTCCTTGCAACGAAGAAGCTGTCAGAACTCCGCGTTCACTCGGATCATCGAATTTCCGACATGAAGGCAGTGCAAACCAAGTTTGGGAAACGCTACATCGCGGACATCGCGGACGAGTTCACCGTCTTCTTACCAGCACGACTTGTGAAGGCCTTCGACGAAGATTTGGAAACGTTCGAGTGTATGCGGCAAGTGGCACGTGATCATCATCTCTGGATGACATACAAAGGTGGAAAATACAACAGCATGGACTTTTTCCAAGTCTAAGCACCCATGGTGGAAAAGACGAAATTCGTTGCAACACTATCGTCGAACGGCTGTCCGCATCATCGAGAGCATGCTGCAAGTGACGTGCTATGGTCAACTCTACATGCAGTTGCGGAAAATACAATAGCGTCAAGTTCCATCATCTCTGAGCATGGTGGAAAAGACCAAATTCGTTGGGCAGCATCTTTGAGTGCAACAGCCGTCCGCATGACAGTCGTCCCGTCATCGCTTTCGACGTTTTTAGTGTTGACTATGTAAAAATGTATTTAAAAAAACTGTTTTATTGAAATGTAAAAGAAGGAGAAATTCAATGTGGTTTCGTCGGAGAATAAATGAAGAATACAAATGGTATATATTTCCAGCGAAATGTGTTTTATTCATTTAACAAAATCCCTCGCTCACACAACGCTTCGTACACACTCAGCCTGCTTTTCAGCGATTTTACATTGTCATGGGCGCAGTTGTATTTCGTGATGAAAGAATGATGGGAGCATTTGGAGTTTGTGATTTTCGGCAACTTCTGCAGCGATGGACAGTCCAGAGTTTCCAAGTCGATGACCTTTGTTGCGGGATCCGTGAATTTTGATAACCATGCGCATTTCTCGAATCCCTTCGCATATGTGGTGGGAGCTCCTTGCAAGGTTTCCCGAATTGTCATTCTAGCAGCCTCGTATGGTATGCCGCTGTGAACCCAGCATATTCCATGGAAATTGCGTTCCAGACACTTGTTTGTCATTTTGTACCTGGCAGGTAGAGAGTCTCATGCAAATGGTGCGTCGCAGGAGAGCGTCAGCGGTTCAGCATTTTTGTCGTGGAGTTTGTCGATGGACATCTTTAGGACAAATTTTTTTATGGGTCTCTTGAAGCCCTGCACATCGACGATATGCTCCATGTTGACTGATGCGGGTGCGAATCATCGGCATGATTTTATACCAATTTTTTAACCTCAAGACTAATTGGATTGTACTCGACAATACGATCATGGAGGATCATGCAGTATGCCGAGGTTTGCGGCGGAAAATTGTTTTTCAATTCGAACTCAAGACACACGTCATCAGGGCCGGACTCGAGAGAATCGTTTTGTTTTGGGCAGTCAATGACGATGATAGGGGCTTATTCTAAAAGTTCAATCCTGCTCAGCCATGGTTCAGCCTCTTTGTTGTAATAGGTCAGTTGAAAGTTTGCGTACATCTCGTAGAGTAGAGCGTATTGATTTTGATCAATGTTCAAATTCAAATTTTCATATGGATAACATTGTGAGTTGAGGTATAGTTTGACATCGCTCAGGTTACAATGATCAAAGTGGCTCGCATTTTGTTGTTTCTTATTTTTCCGTCCCCCGTCTGCAGCGCGAGTATGACATAACGTGGCTTCTCCACCTGATTCGAGGTTTTCACAGACCACACGTGCTTAGAGGTGGCAGGCAGCAATGGATAGTAGTATGGGGACCACTATGGCGACCCCCACTCCTCATCCCCACTCTCACCCCCACTCCTCGGTAGCCGAGGTGGTGGGGATGGAGTGGGGACAGCCGATCCCCCCTGCGCCCCAGGTTGGGGGACGGGTTGGCCGGAGTGGACGGTTCGCCATAGTGGCCCCTTTTTTTTTTGCTTTATGAAAATTCATTTTTTTAGAAATAAATCTGTTTTGCTCTCCGAGGCCGTTGCTGCTCCTGGTGACGGTGAACTCCGAGAGTACCCACGCACACGCACACACACACACACGCACACACACACACACACACACACACACACACACACACACACACGCGCGCGCGCGCGCGCGCGCACTCGCCGACACGAGCACGAGTGTCACGCCTCGTTCTCCCACCCATCCGGCTCGAACGAGTCGTCGAACCCGTCGTCGGGCCACCCCGCGTCGTAAAAAGCGACGGGTTCGGGCCTGTCGTTCAACGCCGCGATTAGTACTGTCACGAGGTCGACCCGGTTGTACATGCGTACACGGGGGAGCGGGGTGCCGTTTTCGGCCAAACCCACGACGACGCGGTTCTCTACGAGGTCCGCGAGCACGTCCGAGACGAAGGGGGTGGTTTCAAGATGCGCGATCCCCGAAACCGTGCACTGAATCACGAGGCCCGCAACAAACGTGCAAAAGGGCGCGGGGGTATACAGCGAGTCCGCGTTTACGTACCCGCTGTACCCCTCATCAACACAAAAATGTCACTGTATCCCTCGGAGTCGCACGATACTATGTTCCGGCGGAGTACGTCACAGCCACCCGCGGGTATTATTACGCAAGATGCTCCCGGCACAATATCGTCGAACGGGAGGCGTACACCTGCCCGACGCTGCACGTAAAATGCGTACAGGGCTTCACGCAATCACTCGTGCGTTTCGCCCGTCGCCACTGTGCGTATATATACGGCCAAGCCGTCGACGCGGGAAACGCGGCACGTGATCGGCGCCACAGGGAGCTCGAGGCACGCGGGATACATTTTCGCGAACTGGTGGAAAGGAAGAAGATGATGAGACGCACGCGACGGAGCCTGAAGAGCAACTGAAGCTGCCAGTCGTGTGAAGGGCATCTTTTACAGAATTTTACAGGTCAGCATAATTGCATGTGTGCGAGGTAGCCGATGCATCGTTCTACGATGAGCTCACCCAACGGTGAGCGCAATCGTTCTACGATGAGCTCATCCGACGGTGAGCACGGAGTTTAGATAACATAGATGCATGTGTGCAAGCTACGCGAGGAGTTCATCCGCCGGTGAGCTCACCGCAGGAGTTCGCAAATTATGCTGATAACTGTAAAAATCTTTTGCGCAGCAACCCGCAAGGGAGAAACCATTTTCTCGGCCTCTCCTCTTTGTGCGGATATGCGTACCTGCTATAGAGCGCGCACATCGACGGGCACGAGCATACGTGTGCATAGCATCGGGCCGCTTGCTGGCACACACACACGCGCGCCCGCAAGGGAGAAGCCGAATTCTCGGCCTCTCCTCATTGTGCGGATATTCGTACCTGCTATACAGCGCGCACACCGACGGGCACGAGCATCGGGCCGCTTGCCGGCCCACACACACACGCGCCCTCGTAGCAGCCCGCAAGGGAGAAGCCGTATTCTCGGCCTCTCCTCTATGTGCGGATATTCGTACCTGGTATAGAGCGCGCACACCGACGGGCACGAGCATACGTGTGTCCTGGCATTGGGCCGCTTGCTACTACATGCATACGCCCGCGTAGTGGCTCGCAATGGAGAGGCCGTATTCTCGGCCTCTCCTCTTTGTACGGATAATCGTACCTGCTATAGAGCGCGCACACCGACGAGCACGAGCATACGTGTGGCACCGGACCGCTTGCTACTGCACACACGGAAGCGCGTCGCTCACTGACGTATACTTTTAAAAATGAATAACAATTCAGAGATTGATCCGAACCCCATAGATACTTATATCAGCTTATGCAGAATTTCAGCCTACATCCTCGAGAACATCTCAGCTGAGGGATAGCCTGTATATAGCATAGCATACTTATACTCGTTCTATCTTTGTAAAATAGAGAGCACAGGGCCTTAGAAAACGTCGAATTTGAGTTCGACTATGATTTTTCTGGATTTGATTTTAACATGAAACTTCTCCGGCAATAAACGCTCGACGCAGACGTTGATGAAGATACTTATAGGAATGTTCGCGCATCAGCAAGACTGCAGCTACGCGAAATATCGATTTACACGCTCGGAGAAATAAGCCTCGAGATTTTCAAAAAGGCTATTGTTTTCGAATGTGCTACCTGTATGTGTGATAAAAAAAACACACATACACACACACATTGCTCGTGACAACGCGAGCATTTGAACAATTAATAAGACCTGTCAGTAGATATCTAGACAGCGGTCGATACATTTCTCAGGAGCAACTATGGATAGCCGTAATATCCGTACGTGCATTTTAGATCTTCTCCTATGTGTGTTTGAAGAATTACAACGCAGAAATCTCGAGACTACTCTGTGCACACATAATCTCATCAATGAAATAGACGGTAAGTTGGGCTCTGTAGCGTGCGAGCATCTTTTTTAAGTGTGATATCGTGGTAATGCAGAAGTACCCATAGATTATCGCCGGCTCTATGATGCGAGCTGCGATGAAGAAGCTGCACTCGCCGAGGGGGCCCAAGCCGTGGAGGAAGAAACAGCTCGAGATGATGAAAGCGTGCATGGCGATCATCTAGATCCCGTGATTGAAGGACCATCGCGCAATAATTGCACCTCCTCTGAAATGCTTATGGGTCCTGATCTACGCCCCGCGACAAACAATGAGGAGACTGTTCATAGACTTCCTGATTACCTTCAGCTGTCCTCCATATGAGATGTTGAAGAAGAAGAAGGGGCGCTACAGCAGCCGGTTCTAAGTCCGGTAGATATATTTGCGGATATTTCCGACGAGCAATCTCGTTTCAGTGACGCTGGGACCCTTGTCCGACAGTCTACATTCAGTATGGAGCACCCGTCCGAAATATTTTCCGATAGTAACGAGTGTAAGTATTAATAATAATAATAACCCATTATCATACATTAACAATACATTTTTATCAGGCATTAATAATAAAACACATGCAGATTTGAATCCTCCTTTTAACGAGAATGACCCCGAGCGGGGCAACGACGACAACGACGACGATGACGACGATGACGCCGATCAGGCTGCAAGCGAGAGACGCAACATCATGCGGGAGCAATGGGCTCGCGAGATAGTCAACGAAGCGCAATACCCTGCTGAGAAAGACGAGCATAGGGACAACCAGTTATGGATGTGGCCTTTTGGAGGTGACCACAGCAGCAGGGTGAAAACGATCTACCGCACGATGATGATGATGGTGTTGATGACGATTGGCTAAATCGTCTTTTGAGCTCGAGCGTCGACTCAGGTAAACGAACCCCTCTTTATTACTCGCATCGGTATATACGTTATCGGTTTTGCAAAGCTAATATTAACTTGAAAGATTTTGTTTGCAAAAATGGAGAGTGAGCTATTATATTTTACGGCAGGTTATGCATCAGTATCTCTGCTGTTTGATGAGGACGCTTTGTAGACGTTCATGGTTAGAAGTAGGAATAACATCAGGTACATTTTGAGCTTACTTCTTGACATGTTTAAGCAATTTTAAGCATTCGTACTCTTTTTTACAGGCGTACAAGAAGGTTTCGGCCGTACACGGCAGCGTGATGAGTCCTTCGACGATTTACAGCCGCCAGGCGCGCGTATTGAGATCATAGAGGAGGCTCGTCGGTACGTCAAGCGTTTTAAACTACGAGGCCGAGAAATCACCGTACGCATTCGTCAACCCCCTCCTGGTGGCCATTTATTACCATGGCTGGAAGGAGCGTTTCGTGACCTTTTGACGTATATCACAGCGTCTTGCGAGGCTGGCAATTACATAGGTATATCGTTTGCTTCGAGCAGTTTACCACACGGCGTCGTTTGGCTCTCGTTTCGACCCGTTAGAGATTGCGCATCCGATGATATTTGGCAGTTAATAATGAGCGTTGCTCAGAGTGCTGCATCATTGAATATTGACGATGCGTGCATAATCAAAGCCAGCATTGTCAGGGGTGTTGAGGGCACTGGCAGAAAACGCTTAACGCATGAGGGGGTAGCAAAAAAATCAGTTCTCACGATACGCAATAGCGATACTCTGTGTTTACCACAGTCACTGGCGGCGGCGCGCGTGTATGCCGAACGGGGAGAAATAAGCTCAGGTAGTTTACACGCAAACTGGCAACGTATGAGGCAGACTAACGGCTCATTGCAAAAAAATGCTGCTCTTGAATTAACGAATGCAGTTGGAGTTATAGTACCGCTATACGGCTGCGGTGCCCGTGAGATTGCTCTCTACCAGAATTATGTCGCGCAGCACGGTACTGCCATCGTAATTTCTGAATTTCTGACGTTCGGGAGGGGGGATGCACCTTTGTTCGACGGCTCGCAGCAAGTCTCAAATACTTTTGGCAAAATCGAACACACGCTGCACATTTTATATGACGGGCGTTCGCATCATTATCAGCCGATATTAAATTTACGAGGCGCCGTGGGAAGCCGTGATTTTTGCTCCTCGTGTAATTCGCAATACCGCAGATTTAGCCATAGATGTTTTAAAAAAGTGTCCTCGCTGCATGACGTCACCACCTTGCGATCCCGCAGTAAATGCAACTATTCGAAGCGAAGCGTGCGCGCGCGAGTTTTACGGGCTGCAATGTTTCGAAAATCATTTAATTGTTAAACAGTACAGAAAACGCAAATCAAACAGCGTGTGTGCCTCGCTCAAGCGATACCGCGCATGCCTGAAAATTGTCCGGCCTCTCGATAAAAGACAGAGCGGATCGACCGAATAATCACATGTGCTTTCTGAAGTCTATTCGCGACGGTCAAAGCACGGGGAAAATACTTTTTATATTCTACGATTTTGAGACTCAGCAATGGACACAGGAACCAGGCGATGCGAATACTTTTCTTCACGAGCCCAACTTGTGCGTAGTTCAATGAGTTTGCACGTATTGGTGCACTCGTGATTCGATGACCGAGCCATGCGAGTATTGCGACTCTCGACAGTATGAATTTCGACAGCAGCCTGTGGGACAATTGGTCGAACTTGCTATGCAGCGTGTCGAGCATTTTACGCGTACTATCTGTCTTGCTCATAATGCCGGTGGCTTTGACGCGCAGTTCATTTTGTGCTATTTAATTGAAGAAAAAAGGTCCAACTGTCGAGTATAATTATGAACGGTACGAAAATCATTTCGATGCGTCTTGAAAAACTTGTTTTTCTCGACAGCTTAAACTATTTTCACATGCCTCTCAGTGCGCTTCCTGAAGCCTTCGGTCTCACAGGCGCTATCGTTAAAGGTGTTTTCCCTCATTTGTTTAACAGACCGGAAAATCAAAATTATGTGGGCCCCCTACCAGCCGCAGAGCATTATTCTCCCCACACGATGCGCCCCGCAAAGCGCGAAAAATTCTTAGCCTGATATCACGAGTCTAAAGGCAGAGACTACGTGTTTGACTTTTCGAAGGAACTCGTCAGCTAGTGCACGGATGACGTCACGATCTTGAGACGCGTGTGTATGGCTTTTCGTGACATGTTCATAGCCAGCGGCCAAGTTTGTCCGTTTGACGAGAGCACAGCGATAGCCTCGGCCTGCTTCAGTGTCTTTCGGAAAAATTTCCTCAAAGACAATACGATCGGTATTATACCGTTGGGCGGCTATAGGTGGGTGCATACCCAATCGAAAAAGGCAATTTCATGGCTTGTATGGATAGAGCACACCCTTGGAAAGCGTATTATACACGCCGGCCGTTCGCGCGAATTTAGACTACCTCTAAATTTACTAGTCGACGGCTATTATGAAACAGGCAATACCGCGTACGTATTACAATGTCATGGTTGCTATTGGCACGGTTGCCCTTAATGCTTCTCCCCCAATAGAGACTGTAAACAACGCGGTGATATATCAATGGACGAGCGGTTAGAAAGAACTCTTGCTATAGCTAATAGAATTCGCTCTCGAGGTTATCAGTTAACGGAAATCTGGGAATGCGAGTAGGACAGGCTTTTGGAAACTAGTGCCGAATTTCACGGACTCATACGGGATCATCCGTTGACGGCTGCGTAACCCTTAAACCCTCGTGACGCTTTCTTCGGTGGTCGCACGGAGAATATGGTGACGCTCTACGATGTTAAAGAGACGGAAGGCATACGCTACGTAGACGCCTGCTCTCTGTACCCGTATATTTGCAAATTTGGTAAATACCCTATCGGACATCCGAAAGTATATATAGGCGGTGAATGCTTAGAGCTGACAGGACCCACTAGCGATCTAGCGCGTGTCGAAGGCCTGCTGAAATGTACCGTTCTACCACCGCGCGATCTCTACCACCCTGATTTGCCTGTGCGTATGCATCAGCGACTGCTGTTCTCTCTGTGCCGCACATGCAGCGAGATGATGAATGAGGAAGAGTGCATGCATGACGATCCGGACGAGCGTGTGTTCGAGGGCACCTGGGTTGCCGATGAATTGCGAAAAGCCGTCTCATGCGGTTACACGATACTTCACATTGCTGAAATCTGGTAATACGAAGTAACGCAATTCAATCGTGACACGCAATCGGGAGGTTTATTCGTCGAGTACATTAACACCTTTTTGAAGATCGAGCAGGAGGCGAGCGGCTGGCCTGAGAACTGTTTGGACGATGAATCAGCCCAGGAGCGTTATATCGCTAGCTTTGAGAAATCAGAGGGGATTCGTTTGATTCGTCAGTCGATAACCAAAAACCCCGGCCTATGCTCAGTCGCCAAACTATGTCTGCATTCGTTCTGGGGAAAATTCGGGCAACGCGAAAACCTGCCGCAAACAGTCGTAGTATCAACACGCAAAAAACTTATGGAGTTATTAACTAATCCAGAATACGATATTACAGGTATGCTGCCGGTGAACAATGAAATTCTTTACGTCAATGATATTAAAACCGGTGAGGCTGTGGTACCCTCGAGTATAGCTAACGCTGTAATAGCTGCATAAACCACAGCACAAGCCCGTTTAAAACTGTATGGTTACCTGGACCGTCTGGGAAAACGTGCGTTGTACTGCGATACCGACTCCGTAATTTATGTAACGAGAGAGCAATCCGATGCCTACGAGCCCCCGATAAGCCTATTGCTTGGTGATTTAACTAACGAGCGAACCACCTATGGCGAGGGCAGTTACATAAGAAGTTTCATTTCCGGCGGCCTTAAATTTTATGCATTCGTCGTGCGTGCGCCTGACGGGACAGAGAGTGAGGTTTGCAAAGTTAAGGGTATCACGCTTAATTTTGCAAACAATGCGTTAATAAACTATGAGTCCGTACGATCCTTCATCGTGGACGAGCGAGAGGATCCTATTGTACTGAGATACGACGCCATTAGACGTACAGAACTTCACCATGTTGTCACACGAGGTGAGACGAAAACGTGCAAGCCATCGAGCATTAAGCGAAGACGTGACGGCCAATATAGATCGCTTCCCTACGGTTAGCCTGACTGAACCTAAATTGCCTTATTTACCGCGATGGACACGAGGTGGCAACATCCCTGGACTTCTATGATCTCCGGGCCGACAGGATGCGGTAAAACGTATTTTGGTAAAAAAATTCTGAAATGTATCTCGCGTATGAACAGCGAACGTTTTGAGAGAATAATACTTTATTATTCCGAGTGGCAGACAGCATATACGGGGTACGGTGATGCTATAGAATTTCGCGAAGGATTACCCCAGACTGCCGATTACTCAAATGACCCCCACGCGAAGCTCTCAATTATCGATGATCTAATGCGTGAAGCATCGAGCAATACCGGTGTCGATCTATTCACCAAAGGCAGTCATCATAAGAACTTGAGCGTTATTTTTATAACGCAAAATTTGTTTCATCAGGGCCAGGGCCAGCGGGACATCTCTTTGAATGCTAATGCTATCGTTATCTTCAAAAACCCTCGCGATCGTGCTCAAATTCAGCACTTGGTGCGCCAAATATGTCCCGAAAATCCACGATTTCTACAGGAGGCTTATTACGACGCAACATCTAAACCGCAGGGTTATTTGTTGCTAGATCTGAAGAAATCAACACCCAATTATTGCCGATACCGCACATGTATTTTCCCTGATGATACTCGCCATTTCGTTTACGTACCGCGAAAGAAATTAAAACGCGGTGACACATATGGAGAACTGCCAGTTCTACGCCTGTGATGGCACGCAGCGGATCGTCTCTTTGCAAGAAGAGCGTTGCGATATTGAACGCTCTTCAATATCTCATTAAAGAACAGCGTTAGGCTATTTTGCAGAAAGCGGATTCTCGTATAATACGCTGCATTTGCAAGTGCGCTTTAAACGATTCCTCTCAAAGCCAACCAACGGAAAAAATTGTGCCGCCACGTGCCTCTTCTCAGGTGCTTAGCGGCAAATAGTGGCTGCTGGCAAAGTAAGAAGAAATTCGTCGTTCAAAGCGGTCGATTTTTACCCCTGCTGCTTGCCCCAATCCTCGGTACCATATTGTCAAATCTAATTGCCAAATAATGGAGCATGTCAGGAAAATGGTTCTGGTGCCCGAGGAGCGTCTATTACAATTATATTCCCAAAAACGCAGCGTCAGCGATAGTGAGGCACGACCGATGAGCCAAGCGGAGAAAACAATTACGGCGACTCTGAAGCGCCTTGATATGGAGATGAGCGAAATTTTGAAATCTAACGCGTACGGCGATGAGCGAGAAAAATGGCTAGCGTATTTGCGCGTATTACAGCGTTATCTACATTTCGTCGATGGCGAACGAGCACAGCTGTATCATGATCTTGTGGAGGAACAAAAAAAAAGACACACACCCCACGGACCGATCAGCAACAGTAGCAGCAGAAACACGAATGAACGATTACATTATCGTTGAGAGTGTACCTGCAAAATTCCGCAATGAAGCGAAACTCTTATTGCGACGCCTACATGATGCGCCGTCCTCAGATTTTTCTTGGGATGCAGCCGGTGTGATTTCTGTGAATGGAGAAACAATCAAGCATTCAAATATTGCTGATCTTGTGAATGACGCAATGCGTGCGAGAAAGATGGCCAAACCGACGGGCCGTAGAGTCTTAGCAAATTTTTTTAATGGCTATACAGGCACCTCGCGAATTTGTGGGAAATGATGAACTGTGGCTGGAAACGCAAGCCAATTCAACATTACGCTCGCCCCACGGTAACAGCACTACCGACGCTGACGACGAGAACATTAGCGATACCAGTCATTCCGAGTTCTACAGCGGTAGCGAGAGCAACAAATTAGCCACACAGAGTGGGCGGGGTAAGAGAAGACGGCTCACCTGGTCCTTTCTCAAACTGTCAGTATGAAAACACTTGAAAAAATTTACTTTGATCCTTCACATGAGGCATCTTTTTCCGGTGCTACTAAACTGTTACGCGTAAGTCGTAAAAAGAACATCTTCCCAGAAAAAAACGATACAGTCGCTCGAAGCACAGGATGCTTTCACCAAGCATCGAGCGGTACGCCGGTGATTTCCCCGGCGCCTCTACAATGTGCAGAACATTGACGATGTTTGGGAGGCTGTTCTTGTAGACCTTCGTTCACTCAAAAGTTATAACGATGGCTATACCTATCTTCTTGTGGTCATAGATGTGCTCATTAAGTACGCGTGGGATGAACCGTTGTACGACAAGGCTGCTTCAACAGTGGCTAACGCTCTGGCGTTACTCTCGCTAAAAAGCACAAACGGCCGATCTCCCGTTTGCCTACAATCGGACAAGGGTCGGGAATTTACAGGGTCAGCTTTCCAGACTTTCTTACAGAAGCATAATATGCACTTTCGGGCGAGACGCAACCCTGACGTAAAAGCAGCTGTTGTAGAGCGCTTCAACTGATCAAACAGGATCAACTGATCAAAAAACAACGCGAGCTGGCCGAATTTGAAGAAGCCAGCAGGGCACGCGAAGTAGAACTTGAGGAACGACTCTTAGAAGTCCATGAAAGAGAAATTGCGCTACTTAAACAGGGAAACACGGGGCATGTACCAGAACAAAGGGGCGAGTTTTCCGAAACCCGTGGCGACCTCAATGCAACGCTGTGGGTCGAACTTGAAAACGTAAAAAGGGAATTAAGCGACTTGAAGTTACGCACCATAAGTGAGGTGCCAAACAGCGCCCCTGAAATAGGTAATAGTGGGGGTTTTAACACGCACTTGTCATTTAAAGACGTTCTCGAATCGGTCCCCACCTTCAGTGGAAGTAATATTCCTGTGTTAAAGTGTTCTCGCGCCTGTAGAAGAGCCAAAGATATGCTCACCCCGTCTCTCGAACTAACATTCACGCGACTATTACGCACCAAGTTAACGGGTCGCGCATATACGGCTATCGAGGACGATACGTTTCGGACGGTTACCGCGTTTACCGAGCGTCTCAAATAAACTTTTGGGGCATCAAAGTCGGTAAACCAATATAAGGGCGAACTAGGCAACGTAACAAAGGCTAAAACAGAGCGTGTACTCGACTATATAAGCCGCGTAAAAGATCTCCATGCCGCGATTTGCGACGAAGAAACCGAGTCTTCGGGTCGGTTGTCGCGTATTCAAAAGGAATCTCTCGAGCAGGAAACCATGGAATGTTTTATTGGTGGTCTCCCACCCGATTTTCGACTCCGTTTAAAATTCGAGGGGTATTCTAATCTCAGCGCGGCCTATCAAACCCCGATAAAAATCGAAAAGGAAAAGGAGCGCGATAGATCGCGATTTCAAGAAGCAAGTAAAACTCTGAAGGGCGCAACTAATGCGCAGCAGCAAATTAAAACTGAAAAACCAAAGCCGTCGGTGTGTGATCACTGTAAAATACGTGGCCACTAGGACGAGAACTGTTGGTTTAAAGATCAAGAAAAGGAACCCCAGGGTCCAAACAAACTCGAGAACGACAAAACGATTCTTCAGAAGTTTAAAAATGCAAAGGGTAATGAACAATCCAAACAACCTATCAAATATACGTACTGCAATCGTACAAACCATACTGAACAGACGTGCTTCTTCCGTATGAGGGACACAAAACTTTCGGAAAACGGGAAACAACCTTCGGCTCCGCAGGACGCGAACCGAAGGGACAAAGTGAAAGAGCGCCCTGTAAAAACAGTCCAAGAACAAGACGAGTCCGTACCGTCAACGTTCGCCTAAGGAGAAACACGTACATACCGACTATTGAAATCGAGGGTCCACAGCTATCGAAAAGTTCCATTTTTCTAGTAGATTCTGCCTCAGAACCAAATTTGATCCGAATCCGAGCGGTAATGAATAACATAAAACCAAATCCCTACGATATTTTAAAACTGCAAGGAATTTCGGATCTACCCGTATACACAATTGGGTCAACAGAAATAGATATCTTGGGGACCCCCTCTGAGTTTCATATAGTGGAAAATTCGTTTCCAATCAAACAAGACGCGATTTTAGGCGCAGAATTTTACGGGCTTACTCGGGCAGCCATAGATTGGGATGCAGAGGTGGTAAAGTGGAAAGACCAAGTGGTACCTTTTAAAAACCATGAGACCGTGATGATCCCGGGTAGGTCAAGCAGCGTCTACTACGACCGCGTTAAAAATATCGATGCTAAAGAAGGATGTATCCCGCGTTAAAATTTGGGCGCGGGAATATTCGTAGGCGAAGCCGCAGCGAGTAACCATAAAGGCGTAGAATACATGAGAGCATTCAGCACTACTGGAGAGGATGTGGAACTCGCCGTTCCGACGGTGCCCTTAGAGCTCCACAATCCAAACCCAGAAAAAAGTCAGAATTCACGCGGGCCACCAGGCAAGAAAAAATTACCAGACCTGGATAGAGATTTGCGGGATCGGCTATGTGTCAAATGTCGTGCGCACGACCAAAGCGTACACACGGTAAAGTCAAATCAAATCGGTGTAAACGCAAGGGTATTAAAAATAAAATCGCTGCTTAAACTCGAACACCTTAATGAGGAAGAGCGGGTAAGTGTAGGAAGATCCATTAAAAACGCACACGATCTCTTCCATATTCCCGGGGAACTTTTAGACCATACTAGAGCAATCGAACATAAAATCGTTACAACGGATGATCAACCAGTTTTCGTGCACCAATATTGATTTCCGCCCGCGCATAAAGACGAGATCACCAAACAAGTCGGAGATCTATTGGAGCGTAAAATCATCGAACCTTCGAGTTCGCCATATAGCTCACCGTTGTGGATCGTGCCGAAAAAGGCCAATTCACAGGGGAAACCTAGATGGCGGATGGTAATACACTACCAAAATTTAAACGAAAAGACCATCGGGGACGCCTACCCACTTCCTAATATAACGGAAATTCTTGATCAACTGGGTAGTGCAAAATACTTCTCCGTGGTCGATTTAGCAAGCGGGTTTCATCAAATACCGGTACACCCACAACACGCACACAAAACTGCATTCACATCGCCATTTGGGCATTATCAGTTTTCTCGAATGCCCTTCGGGCACAAAAATGCCCCGGCCACGTTACAACGTTTGATGGACCGTGTGCTCTGTGGCTTACAAGGAATAGAACTACTTGTATACCTCGACGATATAGTACTGTACGCGAGTTCATTGAAAGAACACGAGGATAAATTCGAAGTTCTGAGCGAAAGATTGCGAAAAGCACATCTAAAACTTCAGCCAGACAAATGCGAGTTCTTGCGAAAAGAAGTAGTATACTTTGGTCATGTTATAAGCGAAGACGGCGTCAGGCCGGACCCGAAAAACACTCGAAGCGTTAGAAAATTATCCGCGGCCGACTAACCCGACAAAAATTAAGCAGTTTCTTGGCTTGGCTGGGTACTACCGCCGATTTATCAATAATTTTTCGGGTATCGCAAGACCGCTAACTCAACTAGTGACAAAGGAGACGGTCTGTAAGTGGAGCAATACGCAGGAAGGAGCGTTTGCCAAATTACGCGGATTACTTTGTAAAGAACCCGTACTACAACATCCGAACTTTAATGCGCCGTTCATTATTACGACGGACACATCGGCGGTTGCAATTGGTGGTGTGCTCAGTCAAGGTCAGATCGGCAGCGACCGACCTATAGCGTACGCATCTCGAACATTAAATAAAGCAGAGGAAAAATACCCGGTCATAGAAAAGGAATGTCTTGCGATCGTTTACTGCGTCAATTATTTTCGGCCTTACGTGTATGGTAGGGAGTTCTCACTGGTAACAGACCACAAACCATTAGTTTGGCTGCATTCAGTGAGGGATCCCGCCAATCGGCTAGTTGCGTGGCGTTTTAAACTCGAAAACTACCAATACAAAATTGTTTATAAGCCTGGGGGGGGGGGGGGGGCAAATTGTAATGCCGATGCATTGTCTCGACACCCTCCTGAAAGTAACAAATCTATTTTTGTCGTGACCCCAGTCCGCAGGCGAGCGCATCTCGACGTATCTGACGATGAAGATACCATAACGTTTAGGAGATCCAAAAAACAAAAGGTCGGCCAAGAAGAATCGGCTGACTGCGGACAAGGGGGCAGTAAAGAGGTAGTACAGACCGAACCATCGGTAGTAGACCCTAATAATGACAAGGATTCAATTCAGTCCGAAACGTGCGGTAGTACGAGTTCCAAGACAACTGACGACATGTCCGTCAGCGGAGCCAATTCTTCTACCGACTCTAGTAGGTCAGCTTCACCCATAGAATGCGAAACATTCAATGTTATCGAAACTAGGGACAAACTTTCCATGAGAAAAGACAATCTAGCTTTCATAATCACAACAAAAAACCAGGCTGTAGACGAAGGAGCTAAAGACTTAGCGTCTGCACTAATTTTGCCAATATATAGAGACCGAAATATTTTGCGAGCGGGAGTCACGCGCGTCGGAAACCGAGTATTAATCGGCTTACCTGTAAAAAACGACTTACGTGCCAATGTGGCAAAGGAAGACTTAAACGAATCAATGGAGTCAATCCGAGACGTTATAGTCGAACTAAGGTTAAAATCGATGAGTGTTGCGCGAACTGAGACTATCGATAATATCCCTTGGGAACAAACGCTAGCAATGGTCCGGAATCACCTCAAAGATTTACCAATACAACTTACAATATGTAAACAACTAGTACGCGTTCCTGCCACCGAACAACGAAGAGCCATCATGGAAGGGTGCCACGAGCCGTTGGTCGGGGGCCACAAGGGCGTCACGAAAACCTACAATCGAATTCGGGAAAACTACTTCTGGGCGAATATGAAGGCTGAGGTTCAAGAATATATCGAGCATTTTCGCAGTTGCCAGCTTAGAAAACTCGTAAGGGTTAAAACAAGACAGCCGATGATAATCACGGATACCCCGGGCAACGCTTTCGACAAAATAGCAATGGACATCGTGGGTCCGTTTCCTGTCACTTGAAAAGGCAACACAAGCATCCTAACAATACAGGACCTCTTGAAAAATTACTCGCTAGCGATTCCAATGCAGCGCACGACTGCAGCGGATATAGTCGACGCTGTTGTCAAACATTTCATTACGCGGTTCGGAGCGCCCAAAGCAATCTTGACAGACCAGGGTACAAACTTTTGTAGTAGCCTGATGAGGGGATTCGCAACCAAATTTAGGATCAAGCAGTTCAAAACTACGTCGTTCCACCCTCAATCTAATGGATCCATAGAACGTTCTCACCATGTTCTCGTAGAATATTTGAAACACTACGTCGATCAAGAGAACGATTGGGACGAATTCTTGGAAATGGCCATGTTTTCATACAATACCAGTCGTCACGAGGGAACGGGGTTCACGCCTCACGAGCTTGTGTTTGGGAAAATTGCAAGGCAACCAGTAAAAAGCGACAGGATCGAGGAACATCAGGAGCCAACGTATGCAGAATATCTATGCTGACTGTTCACAAGGATCCACGGTCTTCAAGAATTAGCCGCCGAAAAATTACGCAGTGCTAAAATCAAATCAAAAGTGTATTACGACGGAAAACAAAATGTCCAAAAATTCGAGATCGGGGATAGGGTTCTCTTATTAAAGGAACCTAAAACGGGAAAATTCTATGAACAATATACGGGTCCCTGTGAAGTTCTTGAAATCCTCCCCAATAGCAACATAAAAATTAAGCTGAGGGGCAGGCCAAAAGTTGTCCATGCAAATAAGTTACGGGCGACAAAGCTACAATGAACCCTATTTTCAGGACATGTTGAAACTCGGACGGGTCGACCGGATGCTCCGCGCCATGTTCGGGTTTGTCGTCACCTTCTCACTTATAGGCAGAGTACACCAAGTTACGGCTCTCGTTGGATACGATTGTGGAGGATGAACGCTAAACGTCACCACCTTGTCCTTGAACGATGTAAAGGAGTGCGAAATCCCCTCGACCGACGCGGAGCCGATACCAACATTCATGCAGCTGCTTCAACTATCCAAGTTCTCAGACACCGCGATAGTCCAATGTAGAATCGAGATCTCCCGCATCATCACACACTGCGGGATGCACTCACACGGTTCGCTGGTACACAATGGATTCCAAGAATATCTCCACGAACTGGACGAGACATCTTGTCGCCGTGTACACGAGACAGGGGTCATCCGAATCGGTTACGCGGCAGAGGTTCAAGGACTTCGCCGCAATGACACCACATCTAGGAGCATAACGCTTGCTGGGTCAATAACCACGAGTGGCCAATGCCAAGGAACTCAATACAGCGACCCGTTCGGTACCTGGACCGATGTGGTCGTACAAGCCTCATTGAAGATTTCGTTGTTCAACTATCAAGCCGCGGTCAACCTACAAACGGGAAAGGTAGTTCTACCATCAGGAACCCAATGTCAACTAGGCGACGGCACTTGCATCGACATCAAGCGGAACAACGTTTTCTGGAAGCCAACACCACTTGACTCATGCAACTTTGATATGTATGACGTCCTCTCCGAAGGCATCGCCTCCAAATTTGTCAACAACGAGGATGGATTGCGACTGCCCGACGTGTACACTCTGGTAACGGAGGAAACAACATTTGCTTTAGCAAAAAAATCGGCTACCTTGTCTGTGGCTATCGACTAATAAGAACCAAGCACCCCAAGTTATTCATCTTGGAAACTCAAAAGGGACAATCGTTCGCCACCAAGAAGAAAATCTCGGTCAACAATCTCGACATGTTCTCTTACATAAACTCGAAATTTATGTATGTCGAGAAACACGTCAGGAAACAAATGAAGAACCTTTACCGGGACGTAGTATTACAGAGGTGCAACCTCGAAAAACAAATTTTACAAGGTGCACTATCCACAGCAGCACTCTTGCCCGAGAGATTCGCATGTATTGTCATGAGGGGGCCCGGTTACATGTCCGCCATTGCTGGTGAGGTCGCTCACATTATAAAGTGCGTACCGGTAGAATGTAAGATAAGGCGAACGGAAGCATGCTTTCAAGAACTCCCGGTTACATACAGAAACGAATCATTCTTCTTATCACCAACATCGCGAATGCTCGTTCAATCAGGTACGCAAATAAACGGCGACCCTGTGGTGCCAGCGCAATATCAAATCGAGGGGGTATGGTATCGATTTTCTCCAGAGCCATTCGAAATCCGGACACCCCAGTCATTGGAACCACTATCGAAGCCAACCTGGAAATACGCATCACCTGGGAACCTCGCTAGAAGCGGCATTTACTCCGAAACGGACATTAACAAGTTACGTGAACGAATAATGTTTCCGGCCGAGAAACCTGCGCTACTTAACAATATCGCGCGGGGAACCATTGGTTACCAGATCCCGCCTGGCACGGTATCAATACGTGGATTGCTCGACGAAGAAACGCTCAACCACATAGCCGACAACGCAGCAGCAAAGTTCTGGAATGGTTTCATGGCGTTCGGATCAGCTAGTGGTGGCCTCGTCGGTGTCCTCGTGATACTAATACCCCTCAAATTCGTCACGGATACATGCATGCATGGATATGCCCTTCACGCATTGTACGCGTGGAGTGTACACCTTCTCGGAGCCATATGGAGTTCATTGACTGGCCTCCTTCTCGCCCTAGCACATAAAAGAAAGGGGTAAAGCGGAAAGGACGACCAACCAACTCAACAGCTGGAAGAAATCTGCGTCGAGTTAACGTCACCGGCGCCTGCACCTCGGATTATTTACCCCGAACTTCCACTACCGAAATCAACAAGCAGCCTGACAGGAGTCGATCCAGAACTCTCAGCACGGCTTTACGCCTCCCGCATGCAGAGCCTCGGCACTGCATCCGTCTAAAACGGGGAGGTGTTACGTCCTGGCTCAACCCAGTGTATTAAAACTTTAACGAACATTAAATTCACATTAAGAGAGCGCAGAAAGTGTATCGTTATCGCGATACTCGAGGGTTACCAGAGACCCGGGCTATCGCAGGTATGCGTTACCGAAGTCCCGAGCAGCGGAGGTCTTCCGAGTAAAGAGCGTCAGCAAGATCGCGCCTGTGGGAACGCAGCAGCAAAGTTAATTCCACGACATCAGCGACCTGCTCCACCCGCAAATGAACAATCAAAAGAGACCAAGAGGCCCTGATCGTCAGTCTTTCGTGCGCGGCTCCACAGGGCTCTTGCAGTCTCTCTCACCGGAGTCCCCTCAAAGGGAGACCCGGCTATTTCGAAAATCATGGTCTAAATTTTGTTGTATCACTTTCAATTTAATCGTAAAATATAAGTTTAACTGTTTTAACACCTAAACACCGAGAAGTGGGAGAGTTATTTCGACGACCCTTCCAAGCACCGCGGTAGCAGACCCTCCGTCAACGAATCGGAGAGAAGCACAAGGGCGACCACGGTCCGACGGAAGACTGCGGCCTGTCGACGCTCCACCAACAATACCTTCCTCCTAACGAGTAAATCTATTCCTTAATAGATATCGGCAAGGTAGGTGAAGTGTTTAATAACCGATAGAAGATAAATGGTCGCCAGCACAGTGCGCCCCTATCCCCGGTCCGTGCCTACGGGCCCAAAAGTGGAGCAACTCATTAAACTCGTTTAAAACGAGGTTACATCCGGTGCCATTGCAAAAGCACAAACCCGGGACGTAACAGTTTATACGGATATTTGCAAGTCCTACATGACAGGTGATGTACACGCGCCATTATTACGTGTCGTTCCCTTTGACATTGATAATAATTAGAATTACGGCTCTGTGAAAATCAAAAGTTTTTCGCCACCGCGGTACATACCGCTTCTACGTACCAGCTTTCAAACGATAGATATCGTTATACGAGATGAATTCGGGCATTTGATGCCATTCGAGGGTGGAAGGCTAACCGTGACACTCCAGTTCAAACGCCTAGCATAGCTGCGGTAGAGAAAGAGAGAGAGAGAGCAACATGAATTACGACGATGCGTACTTTGACGCACAAGTGGGAGCAGGTAGAACAGGGTATGGGGGAATTAGCCAAGTATACATAGGGTAGCCGAACCAGAGGGGTCACGGTATCGGCAGTAGCCTTGGCGGCCTGGTCCGGCGCATTTTACCTCTCTTAAAACAGGGGGCGCGAGCTGTCGGCAAAGAGACTGTACGGTCAGGCGAGCGATTATTATATGCGGCGCCACACATTATATGTGGCGAGCGATATGATGGATGCAGGAATTCAGCCTAGGGAAGCCTTCAAATCGCGTTTGCACGAATCAGGTGTGCGTTTGAAGCGAAAAGCTGAGGAAAAACTCAATAGTCTTATGCAGGGCTCAGGATATTAGGCCTCGAAAATTCACAAGCTTGCGCATTCGCTCAATAACTACAGCGCGCGTAGGATCGGCCTAAAAAAGAAAACAGCCGCGTTGAAGACAAAACGTACAAATTGTGTTAAAAAAAAGAAGAGAACAGCTAGAAAGAGAACGCCGAAGAAGAAGAAGAAGAAGTCGCGAGCTAGGACAGTGTCAGATATCTTCTCGTGAAAATGGCGTTCTTGCATGCCCATTCGTGTGAGTGTTTGAAGTCTGAGTTGGAACTATTCTCACTACCACCGACTCAAACAACCATCGAGGGAACGCAATGGGAGCACTATAAACCGATCTCATCTCTGACGGATGATTCACCAATAGAATTTGTGGTACCTGGCCAAAGTGACGCATACATCGATCTTGCTCATACCATGCTAAGCATACGTGTCTAAATACGCTCGAGTGCAGTGAAACCCGACCCTACCATTAGAGTGAGGCACGTCAATAATTTACTTCATTCGCTGTTCAATCAAGTCGATGTATTTCTCAATCAGAAGCTCGTATCTCCACCCAATAATGCTTATGCATACAGGGCATACATTGAAAACCTATTAAATTATGGGCAGGGTGCGAAAAGCTCTCATCTTTCAAGTTGCCTATGGTACAGTGATAGGGCCGGTAAAATGGACGATGTAGCAGAAGCTAATACAGGCCTTGCTAATCGTCGAATGGTCCTCAATGGGCGCAATGAGATCGATGTCCTCGGCCACCTCCATTGCGATATTATCAATCAAGAGCGATTTCTTATAAATGGCGTGGAGATGCGATTACGCCTTGTGCGTATCAGGGACGCATTCTGTCTTATGACTTCCTCGAAAGATTTCAGCATGCATATTACTGAGGCATCGCTTCTCGTACGCCGCGCTAAAATTGCCCTTGGTATACTTTTGGCTCACGCGCGAGGATTATCAAAATCTACAGCAAAATATCCTTTGACACGTGTCGTGGTTAAGTCTATATCGATGCATGCAGGAGTGCACGGCGATACTCTGGACAATGTTATACTGGGCCAACTTCCGAAGCGCATAATTATAGGGTTTGTCGATAATAAAGCATTCAACGGTAACCGCGCGTTGAATCCGTTTAACTTTCAGCATTATAAAATTAATCATCACGCGTTATATGCTGACGGTGTACAGATCCCGTCGAAAGCATTCCAACCTAACTTTGACGGCATGCATCGATATGTGTATGCGTATCATACATTATTCTCAGGGACTGGCATTCACTCTCTCAATCAGGGTACTTCAATTACTCGCACAGCGTATTCCTGGGGCTATTGTCTTTTTGGGTTTGATCTAACGCCCGATCTTTCGGCGAACAGTAACAGTCATTGGAATTTGGTGAAACACGGTAGCGTGAGGCTCGAAGTACGCTTCGAAGAGGCAATAACTTCAACGGTAAATTGTGTCGTGTATGCGAAATATGATAACGTGGTGGAGGTTAATGCTTCTCGGCAAGTTATTGTAGCTTTCAGCGGTTGAGCTCTCCAGTTCGAGCAGAGCGCTCACAGCAGAACCATCATGAGGATCGCGATAGACATACAAGGCTTAAGGGGTAAGGCCACTGTAAATTTTTTGACAAATCGATTTTTTTTTATTGGCTTAAAAAATAGTTTAAACCCTCTAGAATAAGAAAAAAAAGGTCCTGTGCGAAAAAAAATTTGTTGTCCTTAGGAAATGAAGGTCGCCGCCAAGCGTGTCAAAACTTGCTCCGAAACGACTGCAATTATATCGGAGATGGCGATTCCAAAACTTTCAAAGGCATCGTGGATTCGAAGCCTTATGAAAATGTTGATGTTAAAAAAAAAGAGTGCATAGATCACGTGCAAAAAAGAATGGGCACTCGATTGAGAAACTTAAAAAAAGGAACAAAAGGTCTCGGGGGAAGAGGAAAACTCACTGCCAAATTGATTGACGAACTAAGCATTTATTACGGCTTAGCGATCCGTCGAAATTCCGATTCCATCAAAAATATGAAAAATGAGATCTGGGCAACCCTTTTTCACAAAATGTCAACGGATGAAAAGCCTCAGCACGAAAAATGTTCGGAGAATTGGTGCAGTTGGAAGAAAGCGAAAGCAGAAAATGCCTTGGATGCGTATCATCACAATCAGCCAATGAGTGAGGAGGTTTATCAAGCCATCAAACCCATCTACATGGAATTGAGCCGGGACGAGTTGCTGGGGCGTTGCTTGGGGGCCTATACTCAAAACAATAACGAAACTTTCAACGCTACCGTTTGGAGTTTGGCCCCCAAATCATCCTCAAGCGGAAAAACTGTACTAGATATTGCGACGGATATCGCTGTTTGCATATTCAATGGCGGCCTTACCAACGTCTTGCAAATATTCAAGATGTTGGAGGTGGAAATTGGTGTACAGTTATATAATTTCTGCATCGAAGCCGACGCCAAACGCATCACGCACGCGGAGACATCTCTGAGCGACGCGGCCAAAAGTGCGCGCGCGCTCCAAAAATCAACCAGGAAAGACGAAGAAGACGAAAATTTGGCTATCGAAGGACAAATGTATGGTGCTGGGATTGCAGACTAACGGTAAACATTTTTTTTAACTTCTTTTTTTAATTTTTTCCAATAAAAAACTATTCGCAAAACTTTAAACGCGTTTTTCTCGAAACATGGTTTGTCAAAATGGCACGCAGCATAACTCGAACAATTTTCATTTTTTTTACTTGAAATTTTAACCAGATGTGAACATTTACATTATCTTGAGAATGTCGATCGGAATTTTCAAGAACTTTATTTATTGATTTTTTATTAACAAAAAACTTGCCGTTTTTTTCGTCAAAAATCAATTTTTTTTTCAAACGCACGCCAGATCCACAAAAATTGATACTTTTTAAAATCTGATCGACATTCTCTAGCTATAGCCCTCTAGATTAATGGTTTTTTTTTTTTTGTTCTAGATTCAAAAGTGCACCAGTAGTGCTGCGTGCCGCGGAGCCCTGGAAGCAAAATATGTCCCGGGAAGATAGCTGTGGAACCGCCATTTTGTTTTTTTTTTACTGTAAAAAAATTTTATAATAAAGTTTAATGTATGCCCGATAACGCCATTAAAAGTTTTTTTCCAAATACCTTCAATTTCGGGAGCAAAAAATTAGTGAAAAAACCTTTTTTTTTTGGGCCGTTACAGTGGCCTTACTCGTTAACGGATAAACACTACAACTTTATACCGAAAGAAGTGGCTGTTGCATCAATCGATTCATCGTGGCACGATCATTGGATCGTCGCTTCACCTCACACATACAGACAATTACCGTCGGATGTGAAAAAAACGAACGAGCGGGTGACGCGGGAGTATCTCGGTATAAAATGGTTTGAGGGTCATACAACATTACGCTGTATTGAGAGAATTTTGAGGGCAATCACTACCGACTCTATGCGGATATTTGTACGCGGTGTCGCTAAATCATCCTATTTAGCGCAACTCACCGGCTACTATATTATAAATTTGGAGGAGGACGAGGATAATATCTCATTTCAGCATCTGCCGGGGGCCGGTACACATTGCTCATATCACGCCGCGATACGGAAAAATCAATCGTATAAGTGTGCCCTGGATCATGTGATGAGGATTAAAACGCTGCTCTGTCAGAGTGAACGTCGCGAGTCGCTATGGGAATATAGGACAATAACAGCGTTATCGGTTGGCTTGCGCTGCGGCGAGTCCTGCTATGAACAGCCTGCAAATCCTCGACTCTCTACGTGATATAAATAATCACGCTGCTGGCGTATACCCCGCAGATCGCTTACCAAAAGTTTGGACAAAACCAACGGCTATTGTCGCGAATACTGATGGATATAAACAGCCCGGTACCCACTGGATCGACATGTACGTCGATCGAGAGGGACGCGGATGGTACTTCGACAGCTACATACTACCACCAATCATCCCGCAGCATCTACATCGACTCCGAGGAAACTGTAAACTCTTCCGAAACAGCACTGATCAGCTTCAAGCTGCGGATTCGCAGTGCTGCGGACAGTATTGCATTATGATTCTTCATTATATGTGTACTGGCTTCGGTATGCATAAGTTTAGAAGCGTATTTTCAAATGGCCTATCACGCAATGATAAAATCGTTGGCGACTACTACAAGACATTTACCCATAAGCAGAATAAAGCTACGCGTAAAATGTTCAATAAGGGTCTGCCCGCAGGAGACAGTAATTCCTTCAATCATAAAAGTTTACATTGTGTACAGGGCTGCTGCTCCCGTAATCGCCAACCATTCAATATAATGCTGACGCTTGGAATATTTCTCTGTGTCTCGAACTTTATTCAGCGGCGCATAGCAACGACATCGTCAGCAATTTTGCTAGGGACTCCGCCTGGCGCTCTTCGACATCAGCCATTTTGTTTTGCGCGACTCTTGGCGAAACGCGGTGGGGGGAAGCGGCGGGTATGGTCGGTGGGTGTACAGAGATATAAGGGATCAGTCGTTCCGCGTTGTTAATTGTTCTCCGGCGGCACCAGCAGAATCATATGCAGAGGAAGCGGTGCCAGTTTAAAGTACGCCTTGAAGCATTCTTGCAAAACTTAGCTGCTCTTCAAACACTCATCCAGAGAAAAACAGCGTTACAAAATTTAACCCGTGAAATTCAAAAGCTCAATATCGGCGATGGACTTCTCTCAAATCAACAACATCGGAAAGTTGTCGGACGTCCTGCCGACGAAAAAACTGTCGGAGCTTTCGCTAAAGACCGACTACAAGTTTTCTGATGTACGGCCAGTAAAAACACGCTTCGGGCCCCGAATCATCATTGAAGTGGACAGGGAGTTCACGTGCTTTCTACCATCCAGATTCACCAAAGTTCTGGAAAACGAAACACTGTTCCAGCAGATGGTAACGGCTGCGCACGAGAATAATCTTCTCATGGAGTTCTTCGGGGACGATTTCAACACTCTGGAATTCAAGCCAGCCGCCGAATAGTGCAGCGTCGGCAGTTCCCGCCAAAGACAACGACATCTCACTTCCGTGATTCAGTCTACCCAGAGCAGCCATGGCAAACGAGGCTTCCGATAATCACTGCTATAAACCGTGCCCGCTGCTACTACAATTATCTCATAATCTCAACAATTGCTTGACAAAAAGTGTGCGGTTGGGTATTGAAGTTATCGGTGCTGATCAATTACGCCCTGTCATACGTTTCACATGCGACAGCAACGGTTGGACAACGCTAAATACTCCGTCGTGGTTGGATTTTCGCGAACGTCTCTCTACGATCATAGCGTATCTCAATGGCGAGGGAAACAGTCCTACGGTCCACACCGTGGTTTCCTGCGATAGTTACAATTTAGAATACGGTGACAATCTCAACCGGCCCACCGTAGCTATCCAAAACTGCAACGACTACGGAGCAAACGCTATACACCGTGCGGCGCCATTCTTCTCCTTCATAAAAGATGACTTCGTCGTGCTGCAGCTATTGGAGGAACGCAAAACGGCTACATGGCATAGCTTCATTGCTCCACCGAAGACGTGACAAAGTGTAAAAATGCACTTGTCAGCGTAATCGCAGCCGAAATATTCAGCATGACAGCGCGTCGCTTACGACGGCGGATTCGAAAAAGGAAGACGAAAATTCAGGAGAGCGTTCAACGCACCCTATCCTGTATACCCGGCGAACTCTACGCACGCGCCAGAACAAGCGTCACCGATAATCTCATAAACCATCAGTTGAAACGGTTAATTAACAGCGATATCATGTACATATCATAAAAATGTATACTTTGTGAACATATTTTAATAAAGCAAAAAAAAACAGCGTCCCCTATGGCGAACCCACCACTCCGGCCATCCACCCTCCACACCCGCCTGGGGCGCGGGGGATAAGGACGGCCATCCCCACTCCATCCCCACCACCTCGGCTACCGAGGAGTGGGGGTAGGAGTGGGGATGAGAAGTGGGGGTCGCCATAGTGGCCCCCATACTACTTTGGATATTCATACAGTCCGCATGTTCGGAAACTCATGGAGATTGGTGCGTCTTTACCGAGAAACTTATCGCCACGTATTCAAGTATTTAAGGAGTCTAGCCTATCGCGAATCATAGGGCTCTTCGCAGAGCAACATCAAGCCTATTGAAGTGACATTTGCGGCTATACAGTTCTTACCAAATGAGCCACATGGTTAAGGCATTTTTTTCTTCAATGACGTTCGAAGCCAACATGCACTCGAAGTCTTAAATGCTCACGAATTAATACTTTTTTGTCCCGTTCTGTGTATGTGTATGTATTTATTTTTCATGCTTTCCACGTTAATAGATATCAACGCGATATTTAAAAAAAAACTCTGATGGAGGTGATTCTATTACATGTTCCGAGCTAGAAGGGAACGGCGAAAATATTTGTGATGGGAGACCATTTTTAATCATCGGCAGCGCTCAAAATTCGTCACACTTTGAATGATCCAGTGAGTTACCGTAATCTCTCTGGGAAGAGTATTCAGCTCGCTAATATGAAGAACAACACTGAACGATCAGAGCAAGACTTGCACAACCAAGCCGCGCTCGAAAGTTCGGTCGAAGACTTTGCTACGTGGGAGCAACGGATTGACGGGTTCATCGAAGTACTGAAAACGCAAAGCCGAATTAAGGGCCAACGATTATCAACTGAACGTCAGCAGTCATTGATACCCCAAATATCGCATCTGGAAGGATTGAAGCATTCCACGCACAGGCATTTTGTACATATGGGTACAGGAGACAGCGATGATGGGTTAATATGGCGAGAGATTGAGTTGAACGCGTAATGGTCCATGCTTTAACCTCTGCTCGATGAAATACAATGACGTGACAGTGGCTGAGCTTTACGACAAATACGTAATCTTCCAATAAATGTAACTAAGTATAATCCAATCCGCGTTGATTATTATATCTTATTGCCGTGGGAGGTAATGATTATAAGGGCTGGAATTGATGTGCAATCAAAAGATAATTTACGTTGCGCATGGGCGGCTGTCACAGCTTTATACCCGGCTGAACGAAACAGTGAGCAGGCATCTTCGTACGCACATTGTTTAACGATGTTAAATCTACTCAATATTGGATTCCCAGAGACAGCAGATAAAAAAATTGAGCTTCAAGCAATCGATTCATCACTGTGTATACCACAAAAAAAATACATTGTTCCGATACGCATCACTCAATGTGAGAAGGAAAAGCATATTAATTTGCTATGCATGCAAGGTACCGAGGATAATAATGTATGATATTTCGCATGGATCGAGAATCTATCGAGTCTCCTGAGCACATAACTAAACAGTAACAGCCATATGGGTATATGGCTGCCATCGGTGTGCGAAGTTAACATAATTACTATATCGTTATATGTGCTAGACGAATTAAACATCAATCCACTATTTCGGAGGTGTTTGCCTTACTTTAGATCAAAGGGCAAATTGCAATCACATAAGGTCAATTGTTGAGCAGAAAAGAACTGCACCATCCGACCACCATCGGACAACCCATAAGTGGCTCCAAGTCACCAACTCCAGTCGGAAAGCACGACATCCATTCATTGCAAAGGCCTATATGGAGTGTTTATGTTTTTTCAAAACTATTGATAGAGTAGATGAGGGTGTGAAAAGACTGATGAGAAGAACGTGGCAAAGGACATGTATCAATATCATGGAGTATTTATCATTGACTACTACATGTGTTGGTCATATGACAAATCCCTACCATAGTATCAATCACATCGCAGCGCTCATTCCATATCATTCTTTGTTGAAGAACTGGAAAAACTATCGCTGTGCATATAATACATTTTCTGCGACAATCAATGCTCGTCGTGTGTTGATTCTAATACGTTGGCGCAATGACAATAATTGTGTCTTCAGTCATTATCCATCAGAAGAGGTGGAAGTTGAATTACCTAAGATACAATGGCATATGCTCCACATAATATTAAATGATATAAATAAATTGTCATTACTTCGAATATTGGAAAGTAGGCAATACTTGAGTTTGTGTTTTCGCTTTTGGGCTATATACGAGTATCCACTGCTTCAAAGCACAATGAAATATTTATGGATCGTACAAGCTGCCATCCCAGCTAGATAAACCAAAATATTTCATTTTTGCGTCATAGACTAGTGAAAAGCATTCTATGGCAAATAACATTACATTATTCATCGACTGCAAACTCACCAGAGTTAAACTTTATCTCAATTCGGAATTCTATCCTGGCGATGGCTCGAATTTGCAATTCGACAAAAAAAATGTCCACCCTCTCATGGTTAATGATTGATTGCATCAGAACGAGCCTGTGAACAAATGCTACCGTAGATGCGTGAATAGAGTTCGAATACAAGGAAGATTCACCACCGAATACAACTGCATATTGTTTCAATCTTACACGATCACGTTGTTGCATATTGTCCAATGACCGACACTATCCATACAATTCTATAGCTCCGCAAATACTCCCTCGCCTAAATGGATGAATAGATTAAAAATGAGTTTCTCAAAGATCAACGTGGGTCATGATTGGATCTTGTCATCGACTAAATCGCGATAAAACATACTCATTATGACTGTGCCCACCTGTGTGGATCTACAAGGATTCATTGTTGGAAGGAACTTTATCGTGAAGGAAGTAGCAATTCTGAGAGCGGGATGCGTACTCTCCCATTACATTTTCGCGAGTCCCATACCATGGAGACTTCTCACAAAATCTGAGAGATACGAAGCATCATGGTTGATTCGCAATCATCATGGTCTCAAGTGGGCCTATGGGAACGTTCCATATAGCATGGCCGAAGATTTAATAACGGCCGCCGTTGAAGGTTCAACGGAAGACGACATGTGTCCTGTCGTATATGTTAAGGGTCATGAAAAACGAGAATGGCTAGCTGATATACTAAATATGAAAAATGAGCTAGTTATTAAGTCGTTGAATATTGGGTGGACGATATGGATGCCTCATGTAAATTAGTTGGAAGTTCTACTCTACGATGTGAAAAGCATAGACAGAATTGTGCCTTACAACATGTATTTAAAATCTACAATTGGTGGCTGAATCATAAAGATTCGTGCGAATAAAAGAAATGTAACATTATGTACTTTTTTATTTTCCTCACCCCGTACTTCATTATGCCAGCATCATCGGATATCGAATTCTGCAACCGAATAAAATATTTCTTTCGAATGTGAAACCCATTTTTTTGTATGGGATCTACAAAAATCGAACACTTTGCGAGGTGTTTGAAGATTTTCGAGAGTCGTTCGTGAGATGTTCAAGAGACTTCCGAAGACGTTCATAAGACGTTTGAAGATGTTCGTAGGGCGTTCAAGAGACTTTAGAAATCGTTTATTAGACGTTTGAAGACATTCATGAGAGTTTCTAAGACGTTCAAGAGATTTTCGAAGACGTTCAAGAGATCTTCGACGACATTCATAATACGTTTGAAGACATCGATGAGGGGTTCGAAGGCGTTCAAGAGACTTCCAACGACAACCATAGTACGTTTGAAGACATTCGTGCGGGGTTCAATGACGCTTGAGAGACGATCGAAGACATTTCGAGGACCTCGAAGACGTTCAAGAGGCTTTCGAAGGCATTCGCGAGAATTTCGAAGACGTTTGAAGACATTCACGAGGGGTTCAAAGACGTTTAGTTCGAGTTTGTTTGGGACTTTCACCCATACCAACACGAACTAACCCAAACAAAACTGAAACATCATGAAATCTTCGAATGTCTGAAGAGGGTACTCGGATGTCTCCTGAACGTCTTCGAATCCCTCGTTAATGTCTTCAAACGTCTTATACATGCCTTCGAAAGTCTCACAAACGTTTCCGAAAGTCTCTTGAACGTCTTCACAGCTGTCGTGAATGTTTTTGCAAGTCTGTTAAACGTCTTCGAACCCCTCGTGAATGTCTTCAAACGTCTTCGAAAGGCTCGCGAATGCCTTCGAAAGCCTCTTGAACGCCTTCGAGGTCCTCGAAATGTCTTCGATAGTCTCTCAAGCGTCATTGAACCCCGCACGTATGTCTTCAAACGTACTGTGGTTGTCGTTGGAAGTCTCTTGAACGTCTTCGAACCCCTCTTTGATGTCTTCAAACGTATTATAGACGTCGTCGAAGATCTCTTGAACGTCTTCGAAAATCTCTTGAACGTCTTCGAAACTCTCATGAATGTCTTCAAACGTCTAATAAACGTTTTCTAAAGTCTCTTGAACGCCTCACGAACATCTTCAAACGTCTCATGAACGTCCTAGAAAGTCTCTTGAACCTCTTTGCACCCCGCATGAATGTCTTCAAACGTTTTATGAATGTTTTCGAACGTCTCGGGAATGTCTTTACGGATGTTGCGTCCCTATGAAACATGTTAATGTTAATTGTTCAATAAATCGCTTCTTAATCGTCATGAAATTTTTACACGACCTCCTGAATACTTCATGTAAAAACATACCAAATTTTCAGAATTCTATCATCATTACTTCAACCTCTTTAAGGGTTGAAATAAAAAATGATAAGAAAATTCTGAAAATTTGGTATG
>OX632358.1:4905875-4908375 GCA_951751655.1 Ophion costatus | reverse complement strand
CCGTATTCTCGGCCTCGCCTCTTTGTGCGGATATTCGTACCTACTATAGAGCGTGCACACCGACGGGCACGAGCATACGTGTGTCGCGGAATCGGGCCTCTTGCTACTACATGCATACGCCCGCGTAGTCGCTCGCAATGGAGAAGCCGTATTCTCGGCCTCTCCTTTTTGTGCGGATATTCGTACCTACTATAGAGCGCGCACACCGACAGGCACGAGCATACGTGCGTCGTGGCAACGGGCCTCTTGCTACAACATGCATACGCCCGCGTAGTGGCACGCAATGGAGAAGCCGTATTCTCGGCCTCTCCTTTTTGTGCGGATATTCGTACCTGCTATGGAGCGCGCACACCGACGAGCACGAGCATGCGTGTGTGCGGCACCGGACCGCTTGCTACTGCACACACGCCCGCGCGGCACTCACTGACGTTACCCCCATACATCCTTATATCATGTTATTCAGAATTTCAGCCTACATCCTCGAGAACATCTCAGCTGAGGGATAGCCTGTATATAGCATAGCATACTTATACTCGTTCTATCTTTTTTAAATAGAGAAAGCAGGCTCTTAGAGAACGTTGAATTTGAATTCGACTATGATTTTTCTGGATTTGATTTAACATGAAACTTCTTCGGCAATAAACGCTCGACGGAGACGTTGATGAAGATACTTTCAGGAATGTTCGCGCGTCAGCAAAAATGCAGCTACGCGAAATATCGGTTTACACGCTCGGAGAAATAAATCTCGAGATTTTCAAAAAGGCTATTGTCTCCGAATGTGATACATGTATGTGTGATAAAACACACACACACACACACACACACACACACACACACGCACGCACGCACGCACGCACGCACGCACGCACGCACGCACGCACGCACGCACGCACGCACGCACGCACGCACGCACGCACGCACGCACGCACGCACGCACGCACGCACGCACGCACGCACGCACGCACGCACGCACGCACGCACGCACGCACGCACGCACGCACGCACGCACGCACGCACGCACGCACGCACGCACGCACGCACGCACGCACGCACGCACGCACGCACGCACGCACGCACGCACGCACGCACGCACGCACGCACGCACGCACGCACGCACGCACGCACGCACGCACGCACGCACGCACGCACGCACGCACGCACGCACGCACGCACGCACGCACGCACGCACGCACGCACGCACGCACGCACGCACGCACGCACGCACGCACGCACGCACGCACGCACGCACGCACGCACGCACGCACGCACGCACGCACGCACGCACGCACGCACGCACGCACGCACGCACGCACGCACGCACGCACGCACGCACGCACGCACGCACGCACGCACGCACGCACGCACGCACGCACGCACGCACGCACGCACGCACGCACGCACGCACGCACGCACGCACGCACGCACGCACGCACGCACGCACGCACGCACGCACGCACGCACGCACGCACGCACGCACGCACGCACGCACGCACGCACGCACGCACGCACGCACGCACGCACGCACGCACGCACGCACGCACGCACGCACGCACGCACGCACGCACGCACGCACGCACGCACGCACGCACGCACGCACGCACGCACGCACGCACGCACGCACGCACGCACGCACGCACGCACGCACGCACGCACGCACGCACGCACGCACGCACGCACGCACGCACGCACGCACGCACGCACACACGCACACACGCACACACGCACACACGCACACACGCACACACGCACACACGCACACACGCACACACGCACACACGCACACACGCACACACGCACACACGCACACACGCACACACGCACACACGCACACACGCACACACGCACACACGCACACACGCACACACGCACACACGCACACACGCACACACGCACACACGCACACACGCACACACGCACACACGCACACACGCACACACGCACACACGCACACACGCACACACGCACACACGCACACACGCACACACGCACACACGCACACACGCACACACGCACACACGCACACACGCACACACGCACACACGCACACACGCACACACGCACACACGCACACACGCACACACGCACACACGCACACACGCACACACGCACACACGCACACACGCACACACGCACACACGCACACACGCACACACGCACACACGCACACACGCACACACGCACACACGCACACACGCACACACGCACACACGCACACACGCACACACGCACACACGCACACACGCACACACGCACACACGCACACACGCACACACGCACACACGCACACACGCACACACGCACACACGCACACACGCACACACGCACACACGCACACACGCACACACGCACACACGCACACACGCACACACGCACACACGCACACACGCACACACGCACACACGCACACACGCACACACGCACACACGCACACACGCACACACGCACACACGCACACACGCACACACGCACACACGCACACACGCACACACGCACACACGCA
>OX632358.1:4883375-4900875 GCA_951751655.1 Ophion costatus | reverse complement strand
TGTTTGCAAAAATAGAGAGTGAGCTATTATATTTTACGGCAGGTTATGCATCAGTATCTCTGCTGTTTGATGAAGACGCTATGTAGACGTCCATGGTTAGAAGTAGCAATAACATCAGGTACCTTTTGAGCTTACTTATTGACAGGGTTAAGCAATTTCAAGCATTCGTACTCTTTTTTACAGGCGTACAAAAAGGTTTCGGCCGTAGACGGCAGCGTGATGAGTCCTTCGACGATGTACAACCACCAGGCGCGCGTATTGAGATAATCGAGGAGGCTCGTCGGTACTTCAAGCGTTTTAAACTACGAGGCTGAGAAATCACCGTACGCATTCGTCAACCCCCGCCTGGTGGCCATTTATTACCATGGTTGGAAGGAGCGTTTCGTGACCTTTTGACATATATCACAGCGTCTTGCGAGGCTGGCGATTACATAGGTATATCGTTTGCCTCGAGCTGTTTACCGCACGGCCCCGTTTGGCTCTCGTTTCGGCCCGTTAGAGATTGCGCGTCCGATGATATTTGGCAGTTAATAATGAGCGTTGCTCAGAGTGCTGCATCATTGAATATTGACGATGCGTGTATAATCAAAGCCAGCATTGTCAGGGGTGTTGAGGGCACCGGCAGAAAGCGCTTAACGCATGAGGGAGTAGCAAAAAAATCCATTCTCACGATACGCAATAGCGATACTCTGTGTTTACCACGGTCACTGACGGCGGCGCGCGCGTATGCCGAACGGGGTGAAATACGCTCAGGTAGTTTACACGCAAACTGGCAACGCATGAGGCAGACTAACGGCTCATTGCAGAAAAATGCTGCTCTTGAATTAACGAATGCAGCGGGAGTTATAGTACCGCCAAACGGCTGCGGGGTCCGTGAGATTGCTCTCTACCAGAATTATCTCGCGCAGCACGGTATTGCCATAGTAGTTTATGAATTTCTGACGTTCGGGCGGGGGGATGCACCTTTGTTCGACGGCTCGCAGCAAGTCTCAAATACTTTTGGCAAAATCGAACACACGCTGCACATTTTATATTACGAGCGTTCGCATCATTATCAGCCGATATTAAATTTACCAGGCGCCGTAGGAAGCCGCGATTTTTGCTCCTCGTGTAATTCGCAATACCGCAGATTTGGCCATAGATGTTTTAAAAAAAAGTGTCCTCGCTGCATGACGTCACCACCGTGCGATCCCGAAGTAAATGCAGCTATTCGATGCGAAGCGTGCGCGCGCGATTTTTACGGGCTGCAATGTTTCGAAAATCATTTAATTGTTAAACAGTACAGAAAACGCAAATCTAACAGCGTATGTGCCTCGCTCAAGCGGTGCCGCGAATGTCTGAAAATTGTCAGGCCTCTCGATAAAAAACGAAAACACATTTGCGGCGTGGCCTTTTGTAAAGCATGCAGAGCGGATCGACCCAATAATCACATGTGCTTTATGAAGCCTATTCGCGGCGGTCAAAGCACGGGGAAAATACTTTTTTTATTCTATGATTTTGAGACTCAGCAACGCACACAGGTACCAGGCGATGCGAATACACGAGCCCAACTTGTGCGTAGTTCAACGAGTTTGCACGTATTGTTGCACTCGTGATTCGATGACAGAGCCATGCGAGTATTGCGACTCTCGACAGTATGTATTTCGACAGCAGCCTGTGGGACAATTGGTCGAACTTGCTATGCAGCGTGTCGAGCATTTTTCGCGTACTATCTGTATTGCTCATAATGCCGGTGGCTTTGACGCGCAGTTCATTCTGCGCTATTTAATTGAAGAAAAAAAGGTCCAACTGCCGAGTATAATTATGAACGGTACGAAAATCATTTCGATGCGTGTTGAAAAACTTGTTTTTCTCGACAGCCTAAACTATTTTCACATGCCTCTCAGTGCGCTTCCTAAAGCCTTCGGTCTCACAGGCGCTATCGTTAAAGGTGTTTTCCCTCATTTGTTTAACAGACCGGAAAATCAAAATTATGTGGGTCCCCTACCAGCCGTAGAGTATTATTCTCCCGACACGATGCGCCCCGCAGAGCGCGAAAAATTCTTAGCCTGGTATCACGAGTCTAAAGGCAGAGACTACGTGTTTGACTTTTCGAAGGAACTCGTAAGCTATTGCACGGACGACGTCACGATCTTGAGACGCGCGTGTATGGCTTTTCGTGACATGTTTATAGCCAGCGGTCGAGTTTGTCCGTTTGACGAGAGCACAACGATAGCCTCGGCCTGCTTCAGTGTCTTTCGGAAAAATTTCCTCAAAGACAATACGATCGGTATTATACCGTTGGGCGGCTATAGGTGGGTGCATACCCAATCAAAAAGGCAATTTCATGGCTTGTATGGATGGAGCACACCCTCGGAAAGCGTATTATACACGCCGGCCGTTCGCGCGAATTTAGACTACCTCAAAATTTACTAGTCGACGGCTATTATGAAACAGGGAATACCGCGTACGTATTACAATTTCATGGTTGTTATTGGCACGGTTGCCCTCAATGCTTCTCCCTCAATAGTGACTGTAAACAACGCGGTGATATATCAATGGACGAGCGGTTAGAAAGAACTCTTGCTATAGCTAATAGAATTCGCTCGGGAGGTTATCAGTTAACGGAAATCTGGGAATGCGAGTGGGACAGGCTTTTGGAAACTAGTGCCGAAATTCGCGGGCTCATACGGGATCATCCGTTGACGGCTGTGGAACCCTTAAACCCTCGTGACGCTTTCTTCGGTGGTCGTACGGAGAATATGGTGACGCTCTACGATGTTAAAGAGACGGAGCGCATACGCTACGTAGACGTCTGCTCTCTGTACCCGTATATTTGCAAGTTTGGTAAATACCCTATCGGACATCCGAAAGTATATATAGGCGACGAATGCTTAGAGCTGACAGGACCCACTAGTGATCTAGCGCGTGTCGAAGGCCTGGTGAAATGTACCGTTCTACCACCACGCGATCTCTACCACCCTGTTTTGCCTGTGCGTATGCATCAGCGACTGTTGTTCTCTCTGTGCCGCACATGCAGCGAGATGATGAACGAGGAAGAGTGTATGCATGACGATCCGGACGAGCGTGTGTTCGAGGGTACCTGGGTTGCCGATGAATTGCGAAAAGCCGTCTCATGCGGTTACACGATACTCCACATTGCCGAAATCTGGCAATACGAAGTAACGCAATTCAGTCGTGACACGCAATCGGGAGGTTTATTCGTCGAGTACATTAACACCTTTTTGAAGATCAAGCAGGAGGCGAGCGGCTGGCCTGAGAACTGTTTGGGCGATGAATCAGCCCAGGAGCGTTATATCGCTGGCTTTGAACAATCAGAGGGGGTTCGTTTGAATCGTCAGTCGATAACCAAAAACCCCGGCCTACGCTCAGTCGCCAAACTATGTCTGAATTCGTTCTGGGGAAAATTCGGGCAACGCGAAAACCTGCCGCAAACAGTCGTAGTATCAACACGCAAAAAACTTATGGAGTTATTAACTAATCCAGGATACGATATTACAGGTATGCTGCCGGTGAACAATGAAATTCTTTACGTCAATTATATTAAAACCGGTGAGGCTGTGGTACCCTCAAGTATAGCTAACGCCGTAATAGCTGCATACAGCACAGCACAAGCGCGTTTATAACTGTATGGTTACCTGGAACGTCTGGGAAGACGTGCGTTGTACTGCGATACCGACTCCGTAATTTATGTAACGAGAGAACAATCTGAAGCCTACGAGCCCCCGATAGGCCAGTTGCTTGGCGATTTAACTAACGAGCTAACCACCTATGGCGAGGGCAGCTACATAAGAAGTTTCATTTCCGGCGGCCCTAAATTTTATGCATTCATCGTGCGTGCGCCTGACGGGACAGAGAGCGAGGTTTGCAAAGTTAAGGGTATCACGCTTAATTTTGCAAACAATGCGTTAATAAACTATGAGTCCGTACGATCCTTCATCGTGGACGAGCGAGAGGATCCTATTGTACTGAGATACGACGCCATTAGACGTACAGAACTTCACCATGTTGTCACGCGAGGTGAGACAAAAACGTGCAAGCCGTCGAGCATTAAGCGAAGACGTGACGGCCGGTATGGATCGCTTCCCTACGGTTATCGCCATTTGTAAAATATACTGGATATATATTTTTTACGTAAAAACCCGAAAATCTTATTTA
Source organism: Ophion costatus (assembly GCA_951751655.1). Lineage (NCBI taxonomy): Eukaryota > Metazoa > Arthropoda > Insecta > Hymenoptera > Ichneumonidae > Ophion > Ophion costatus. The sequence goes on along the minus strand of OX632358.1, from coordinate 4,896,717 downwards.
ATATTGCACTGAGCCTAAATTTCCTCATTTACCGCTATGGACACGAGGTGGCAACATCCCTGGACTTCTATGATCTGTGGGCCGACAGGCTGCGGTAAAACGTATTTTGTTAAAAAATTTCTGAAATGTATCACGCGTATGAACAGCGAACGTTTCGAGAGAATAATATTTTATTATTCCGAGTGGCAGACAGCATATACGGGGTACGGTGATGCTATAGAATTTCGCGAAGGATTACCCCAGACTGCCGATTACTCAAACGACCCCCGCGTGAAGCTCTTAATTATCGATGATCTAATGCGTGAAGCATCGAGCAATGCCGTTGTCGATCTATTCACCAAAGGCAGTCATCATAAGAACTTGAGCGTTATTTTTATAACGCAAAATTTGTTTCATCAGGGCCAAGGCCAGCGGGACATCTCTTTGAATGCTAATTACATCGTTATCTTCAAAAACCCTCGCGATCGTGCTCAAATACAGCACTTGGCGCGCCAAATATGTCCCGAAAATCCACGATTTCTACAGGAGGCTTATTACGACGCAACATCTAAACCGCACGGTTATTTGTTACTAGATCTGAAGCAATCAACACCCGATAATTGCCGATACCGCACATGTATTTTCCCTGATGATACACGCCATTTCGTTTACGTACCGCGAAAGAAATTAAAAAGCGGTGACACATATGGAGAATTGCCAGTTCTACGCCTGTGATGGCACGCAGCGGATCGTCTCTTTGCAAGAAGAGCGTTGCTATATTGAACGCTCTTCAATATGTCACCAAAGAACAGCGTGAGGCTATTTTGCGGAAAGCGGATTCTCGTATAATACGCTGCATTTGCGAGTGCGCTTTAAACGTTCTTCGCGGTAATATTCCTCTCAAAGCCAACCAGCGGAAAAAATTGCGCCGCCACGTGCCTCTTCTTAGGCGCTTAGCGGCAAATAGAGGCTGCTGGAAAAGTAAGAAGAAATTTGTCATTCAAAGCGGTGGATTTTTACCCCTGCTGCTTGCCCCAATCCTCGGTACTATATTGTCAAATCTAATTGTCAAATAATGGAACATGCCAGGAAAATGGTTCTGGTGCCCGAGGAGTGTCTATTACAACTAGATTCTCAAAAACGCAGCGTCAGCGATAGTGAGGCACGACCGATGAGCGAAGCGGAGAAAACAATTACGGCGACTCTGAATCGTCTTGATATGGAGATGAGCGAAATTTTGAAATCTAACGAGTATGGCGACGAGCGAGAAAAATGGTTAGCGTATTTGCACGTATTACAGCGTTATCTACATTTCGTCGATGGCGAACGAGCACAGCTGTATCATGATCTTGTGAAGGAACAAAAAAAAGACACACACCCCACGGAAAGATCAGCATCAGTAGCAGCAGAAACACGAATGAACGATTCCATTATCGTTGAGAGTGTACCTGCGAAATTCCGCAGTAAAGCGAAACTCTTATTGCGACGCCTACATGATGCGCCGTCCTCAGATTTTTCTTGGGATGCAGCCGGCGTGGTTTCTGTCAATGGAGAAACAATCAAGCATTCAAACATTGTTGATCTTGTGAATGACGCAATGCGTGCGAGAAAGATGGCCAAACCGACGGGCCGTAGAGTCTTTGCAAATTTTTTAAGGGCTATACAGGCACCTCGTGAATTTGTCGGAAATGACGAACTATGGCTGGAAACGCAAGCCAATTCAACATTACGCTCACCCCACGGTAACAGCACCACCGACGTTGATGACGACGGTGACGACGAGGACATTAGCGATACCAGTCATTCCGAGTTCTACAGCGGTAGCGAGAGCAACAAATTAGCCGCGCAGAGCGGGAGGGGTAAGAGAAGGCGACTCACCTGGTCCTCTCTCAAACTGTCAGTATGAAAACACTTGAAAAAATTTACTTTGATCCTTCAAATGAGGCGTCTTTTTCCGGTGCTACTAAACTGTTACGCGTAGGTCGTAAAAAGAAAATCTCCCCAGAAAAAACGATACAGTGGCTCGAAGCACAGGATGCTTTCACACGGCATAGAGCGATACGCCGGCGATTTCCCCGGCGCATCTACAATGTGCAGAACATTGACGATGTTTGGGAGGCTGATCTTGTAGACCTTCGTTCACTCAAAAGTTATAACGATGGCTATACCTATCTTCTTGTGGTCATAGATGTGCTCAGCAAGTACGCGTGGGTTGAACCGTTGTACGACAAGACTGCTTTAACAGTGGCTGACGCTCTGGCTCGTATCCTCTCGCTAAAAAGCACAAACGGCCGATCTCCCGTTTGCCTACAATCGGACAAGGGTCGGGAATTTACAGGGTCAGATTTTCAGACTTTCTTACAGAAGCATAATATTCAGTTTCGGGCGAGCCGCAACCCTGACGTAAAAGCAGCTGTTGTAGAGCGCTTCAATCGAACGTTGAAAGAAAGAATGTGGCGATACTGCACGTATTCGCGCCAAAAACGTTATATCGACGCTTTGCAGAATATAGTCTCCGCATACAATCGTACGATACATAGTGGCATTAGAATGACGCCCGCATCTGTGACGCTGCTTACATCTGCCAAAGCGCGCGATAATCCAATACGGCGATATAAACAACAGCATCCTGTACAGCGGTCACCTCCTAAATATAAGCTGGGCGATATTGTCCGCATCAGTAGCGCGAAGGCTGCCTTTGCTAAAGGATACGAGAGCGGCTGGAGCAGTGAGCTGTTTAAGATACATCGTATATCCGTGAGCAGCCGACCTATCGTGTACGTTCTGCATGATCTCAACGACGAGGAGATATACGGCATTTTTTACGAACCCGAGCTATCTAGAGTCCAAAGGTGGGGAAAGAAAAAGTAGGCGCTATGAGCGACACCGAGTTTTTTGTAGTTTTACCTAGCAATAGCAGCATGAAGTACTACCCTAATAACAGGACGACGCAATATACCACACACTTGCCACAAAGTGTAAATTTACGCGGTAAATGGGGCGTTTCCTTAGCCGAAATACACATACCGATGACTGTTCTACACGTGCCGCCTGAAGGTGAAACAAACTTTATCAGCTTAGTGACGAACGCAGTCATCCCGGGCGTTGAGGCCAATGTCGATTTTAAAAACGAGCGTGCTTGCGTACCATCTGGGGTATACCGTAGCGTCTCCACGCTATTCGAAGCAATTAACCAAATTCAAAGTATCGCAGGACATTTGAAATTTCAGCATACTCTTAACGGCTATGTCTCGGTAGAGCGTGTCTGCGCCGAGTGCAAAAATCTAGAACACGTTTTCCACTGTTCCCCCATAATTAACAAAATTTTCGGCTTCACTCATAGTACGGGTCTTGTGGTAGCGAATCAGTATATTGCGCCGCAGCCGGCTAGTCTCATGAACGGTATACCCAATATGCTATTTGTTTATACGGATATTTGCGAGTCCTACATGACCGGCGATGTACACGCGCCGATAGCACGTGTCGTTCCCTTTGACATTGATAATAATTATAATTACGGCTCTGTGAAAATCAAAAGTTTTTCGCCACCGCGGTACATACCTCTTCTACGTACCAGCTTTCAATCGATAGATATCGATATAAGAGATGAATTCGGGCATTGGATGCCATTCGAGGGTGGAACGCTAACCGTGACACTCCAGTTCAAACGCCTAGCTTAGCTGCGGTAGAGAAAGAGAGAGAGAGAGAGAGAGCAACATGAATTACTACGATGAGTACTTTGACACACAAGTGGGCGCAGGTAGAACAGGGTACGGGGGAATTAGCCAAGTATACATAGGGTCGCCGAACCAGAGGGGTCACGGTATCGGCAGTTTCCTTGGCGGCCTTTTCCGGCGTATTTTACCTCTCTTAAAACAAGGGGCGCGCGTTGTCGGCAAAGAGGCTATACGGTCAGGTCTTAATATGGCGAGCGATATAATGGATGCAGGAATTCAGCCTAGGGAAGCCTTCAAATCGCGTTTGCGCGAATCGGGTTTGAGTTTGAAGCGAAAAGCTGAGGAAAAACTCAATAGTCTTATGCAGGGCTCAGTATATAAGGCCTCGAAAATTCACAAGCTTGCGCATTCGCTCAGTAACTACAGCGCGCGTAGGATCGGCCTAAAAAAGAAAACAGCCGCGTTGAAGAAAAAACGTACAAATTGTGTTAAAAAAAAAGAAGAGAACAGCTAGAAAGAGAACGCCGAAGAAGAAGAAGAAGAAGTCGCGAGCTAGGACAGTGTCAGATATCTTCTCGTGAAAATGGCGTTCTTGCATGCCCATTCGTGTGAGTGTTTGAAGTCTGAGTTGGAACTATTCTCACTACCGCCGACTCAAACAACCATCGAGGGAACGCAATGGGTGCACTATAAACCGATCTCATCTCTGACGGATGATTCACCAATAGAATTTGTGGTACCTGGCCAAGGTGACGAATACATCGATCTTGCTCATACCATGCTAAGCATACGTGTCCAAATACGCTCAAGTGCAGTAAAACCCGACCCTACCATTAGAGTGGGGTCCGTCAATAATTTACTTCATTCGCTGTTCAATCAAGTCGATGTATTTCTCAATCAGAAGCTCGTATCTCCACCCAATAATGCTTATGCACACAGGGCCTACATTGAAAACTTATTAAATTATGGGCAGGGTGCAAAAAGCTCTCATCTTTCAAGCTGCCTGTGGTACAGTGATACGGCCGGTAAAATGGATGATGTAGCAGAAGCTAATGCAGGCCTTGCTAATCGTCGAATGGTCCTCAATGGGCGCAATGAGATCGATCTCCTCGGCCACCTCCATTGCGATATTTTCAATCAAGAGCGATTTCTTATAAACGGTGTGGAGATGCGATTACGCCTTGTACGTACCAGCGACGCATTCTGTCTTATGACTTCCTCGAAAGATTTCAGCATGCATATTACCGAGGCATCGCTTCTCGTACGCCGCGCTAAAATTGCCCCTGGTATACTTTTAGCTCACGCGCGAGCATTATCAAAATCTACAGCAAAATATCCTTTGACACGTGTCGAGGTTAAGTCTATATCGATGCATGCAGGAGTACACGGCGATACTTTGGACAATGTTATACTGGGCCAACTGCCTAAGCGCATAATTATAGGGTTTGTCGATAATAAAGCATTCAACGGTAACCGCGCGTTGAACCCGTTTAACTTTCAGAATTATAAAATTAATTATCTTGCGTTGTATGCTGACGGTGTGCAGATACCGTCGAAAGCACTCCAGCCTAACTTTGACGACACGCATCTATATGTGGATGCGTATCATACATTATTCTCAGGGACTGGCATTCACTTTCTCAATCAGGGTAATTCAATTACTCGCACAGCGTATCCCTGGGGCTATTGTCTTTTTGCGTTTGATCTAACGCCCGATCTTTCGGCGAACAGTAACAGTCATTGGAATTTGGTGAAACACGGTAGCGTGAGGCTCGAAGTACGCTTCGGCGAGGCAATAACTTCAACGGTGAATTGTGTCGTGTATGCGGAATATGATAACGTGGTGGAGGTTGATGCTTCCCGGCAAGTTATTGTAGATTTCAGCGGTTGAGCTCTCCAGTTCGAGCAGAGCACTCACAGCAGAACCATCATGAGTATCGCGATAGACATACAAGGCTTGACGGATAAGCACTACAACTTTATACCGAAAGAAGTGGCTGTTGCGTCAATCGATTCATCGTGGCACGATCATTGGATGGTCGCTCCACCTCACACATACAGACAATTACCGTCGGATTTGAAAAGAACGAACGAACGGGTGACGCGGGAGCATCACGGTATAAAATGGTTCGAGGGTCATATACCATTACGCTGTATTGAGAGAATTTTGAGGGCAATCGCTACCGATTCTACGCGGATATTTGTACGAGGTGTCGCTAAATCGTCCTATTTAGCGCAACTCACCGGCTACTATATTATAAATTTGGAGGAGGATGAGGATAATATCTCATTTCAGCATCTTCCGGGGGCCGGTACACATTGCTCATATCACGCCGCGATACGGCAAAATCAATCGTATAAGTGTGCCCTGGATAATGTGATGAGGATTAAAACGCTGCTCTGTCAGAGTGAACGTCGCGAGTCGCTATGGGAATATAGGACAACAACAGCGTTATCGGTTGGTTTGCCCTGCGGCGAGCCCTGCTATGAACAGCCTTCAAATCCTCGACTCTCTACGTGATATAAAAAATCACGCTGTTGGCGTATACCCCGCAGATCGCTTACCAAAACTTTGGACAAAACCAACGGCTATTGACGCGAATACTGATGGATATAAACAGCCCGGTACCCACTGGATCGCCATGTACGTCGATCGAGAGGGACACGGATGGTACTTCGATAGCTACGGACTACCACCAATCATCCCGCAGCATCTCCGTCGACTCCGAGGAAACTGTAAACTCTTCCGATACAGCACTGATCAGCTTCAAGCTGCGGATTCGCAGTGCTGCGGACAGTATTGCATTATGTTTCTTCATTATATGTGTACTGGCTTCGGTATGCATAAGTTTAGAAGCGTATTTTCAAATGATCTATCACGCAACGATAAAATAGTTGGCGACTACTACAAGACATTTAGCCATAAGCAGAATAAAGCTCCGCGTAAAATGTTCAATAAGGGTCTGCCTGCAGGATGCAGCAATTCCTTCAATCATAAAAGTTTACATTGTGTACAGGGCTGCTGCTCCCGTAATCGCTAACCGTTCAATAAAATGATGACACGTGGAATATTTCTCTGTGTCTCGAACTTTATTCAGCGACGCATAGCAACGACATCGTCAGCAATTTTGCTAGAGACTCCGCCTGGCGCTCTTCGACATCAGCCATTTTGTTTTGTGCGACTCTTGGCGAAACGCGGTGGGGGAAGCTGCGGGTATGGTGGGAGGGTGTAGCAGAGATACAATGGATCAGTCGTTCCGCATTGTTAATTGTTCTCGGGCGGCAACAGCAGAAGCATATGCAGAGGAAGCGGTGCGAGTTAAAAGCTCGCGTTGAAGCATTCTTGCAAAACTTAGCTGCTCTTCAAATACTCATTCATAGAAGAACAGCGTTACAAATTTTAACCCGTGAAATTCAAAAGCTCAAAATCAGCGATGGACTTCTCCCAAATCAACAAGATCGGAAAGTTGTCGGGCTTCCTGCCGACGAAAAAACTGTCGGAACTTTCGCTAAAAACCGACTACAAGATTTCTGATGTACGGCCAGTAAAAACACGCTTCGGGCCCAGAATCATCATTGAAGTGGACAGGGAGTTCGCGTGCTTTCTACCATCCAGATTCACCAAAGTTCTGGAAAACGAAACGCTGTTCCGGCAGATGGTAACGGCTGCGCACGAGAATAATCTTCTCATGGAGTTCTTCGGGGACGATTTCAACACTCTGGAATTCAAGCCAGCTGCCGAATAGTGCAGCGTCTGCAGTTCCCGCGAAAGACAACGACATCTCACTCGCGTGATTCAGTCGACCCAGAGCAGCCATGGCAAACGAAGCTTCCGATAATCGCTGCTATAAACCGTGCCCGCTGCTACTACAAATATCCCATAATCTCAACAACTGCTTGACAAAAAGTGTGCGGTTGGGTATTGAAGTTATCAGTGCTAATCAATTACACCCTGTCATGCGTTTCACATGCGACAGCAACGGTTGGACAACGCTAAATACTCCGTCGTGGTTGGATTTTCGCGAACGTCTCTCTACGATCACAGCGTATCTCAATGGCGAGGGAAACACTCCTACGGTCCACACCGTGGTTTCCTGCGATAGTTACAATTTAGAATACGGTGAACATCTCAACCGGCCCACCGTAACTATCCAAAACTGCAACGACTACCGAGCAAACGCTATACACCGTGCGGCGCCATTCTTCACCTTCATAAAAGATGACTTAGTCGTGCTGCAGCTATTGGAGGAACGCATAGACGGCTACATGGCATGGCTTCATCGCTCCACCGAAGACGTGACAAAGTGTAAAGATGCACTTGTCAGCGTAATCGCAGCCAAATTATTCAGCATGACAGCGCGTCGCTTACGGCGACGGGTTCGTAAAAGGAAGACGAAAATTCAGGAAAGCGTTCAACGCACCCTATCCTGTATACCCGGCGAACTCTACGCACGCGCCAGAACAAGCGTCACCGATAATCTCATAAACCATCAGTTGAAACGGTTAATTAACAGCGATATCATGTACATATCATAAAAATGTATACTTTGTGAACATATTTTAATAAAGCAAAAAAAAGGGGCCACTATGGCGAAACCCCCACTCCGGCCTCCCCCCCCCCCCCCTCCGCACCCCTCTGGGGCGCGGGGGAGGGGATAAGCACGGTCATCCCCACTCCATCCCCACCACCTCGGCTGCCGAGGAGTGGGGGTAGGAGTGGGGATGAGGAGTGGGGGTCGCCATAGTGGCCCCCATACTACTAACATCTAATTAGTTTAAGTATCCAAAAACTTATATTTTTTTGGACCGAAAACTTTAAAGCCCGGTTTCTCGAATTTTCATTTTCACAAGTCTTAGAAAACGGTGCCGGCGATAGCAAAAACAATATATGTCCGATCGAAAAAAATCAAAGTGATCTAGCTTCAGTATTAAATTATCTTCTATTTGAACTAAAAAAGTTGGACAAAAGTACTATTTAAATTACTGGTTTTGCAACTTAAAGTGAATTTTTTTTTTCAAAAAAGTGGATTTTTTTTTCAAACTTCGAAAAGATTTGGAATTTCATCATTTCTGCGGTATTTTTTTAGTTCATATAGAAAAGGAACTTATCAAAACTAAAAAAAAATTTGGTTCGACTGTTTCAGATGCATCGCACGATCTCCATCACCGGCACCGATTTACAAGTGCAGACTCCAGGCGCCCCAGAAAAATCGATACAACTTTGAAAAATTTCAATATTTTTTAATAGTAAAAATTGTTTTCTAAAGCTTGAATATAATACACTATCGTCTCAAAATTTCGTTTACCGCAATCATTTCCTTCCCTTTCAAAAAAATTGCTGAACAAACGCTTTTTTCGGCTTCTAACGCAGACTACTGCCTTAAGAGGTCGTGTTAAAATTTCACGACGAATAAGAAGCTCGTTATTAAAAAATTAACATTTTGTTAAGAACAATTTTTAAAAGAAATAAAAAATTTTATCAATAAACTTCGTTTTGTTTCCGTTGCTTTCAGAATATTGTAGATATTATAAAATTAAGAGGTAAAAAAAAACTTAATGCAACGTTACATCAGTTTCCATAAAACAACATTTAATTTGTGAATGTTAATTGTTCAATAACGAGCTCCCTAATTGTCGTGAAATTTATACACGAACTCTGAAATACTTTATACAAAAACATACCAAATTTTCAGAATTTTATCATCATTTGCGCTTTGGGACTCGACATCCTTAAATGTCTTATGAATGCCTTCGGAAGTCTCTTGAACATCTCACGAATGACTCTCGAAAATCTTCAAACACCTCGCAAAGTGTTCGAGTTTTGTATATCGCATGCAAAAAAAATAGGTTTCACATTCGTAAGAAATATTTGATTCGGTTGCAGAATTCGATATCCGATGATGCTGACATAATGAAGTACGGGGTGAGGAGAATAAAAAAGTACATATTGTTACATTTCATTTATTTGCACCAATCTTTATGATTCATTCACCAATACATAGTAGATTTTAAATACATTTTGTAAGGCACAATTGTATTTATGCTTTTCACATCGTAGAGTAGAACTTCCATCTAATTTACATGAGGCATCCATATCGTCCAAGTCCATATTCAACGACTCAATAACTAGCTCATTTTTCATATTTAGTATATCAGCTAGCCATTCTCGTTTTTCATGACCCTTAACATACACGATAGGACACATGTCGTCTTCCGTTGAACCTTCAACTGCGACCGTCATTATATCTTCGGCCATGCTATATGGAACGTTTCCATAGGCCCACTTGAGACCATGATGATTGCGAATCAACCTTGATGCTTCGTATCTCTCAGATTTTGTGAGAAGTCTCCATGGTATGGTACTCGCGAAAATGTAATGGGAGAGTACGCATCCCGCTCTCAGAATTGCTACTTCCTTCACGATAAAGTTCCTTCCAACAATGAATCCTTGTAGATCTACAAAGGTGGGCACAGTAATAATGAGGATGTTTTAGCGTGATTTAGTCGATGTCAAGATCCAATCATGACTGACATTGATCTTTGAGAAACTCATTTCTAGACTATTCATTCATTTAGGCGAGGGTGTATTTGCGGATCTGTAGAATTGTATGGAAAGTGTCGGTCATTGGACAATATGCAACAACGTGATCGTGTAAGATTGAAACAATATGCAGTTGTATTCGGTGGTGAATCTTCCTTGCATTCGAACTCTATTCACGCATCTACGGTAGCATTTGTTCACAGGCTCGTTCTGACGCAATCAATCATTAACCGTGAGAGGGTCGACATTTTTTTTTTGTCGAAGTGCAAATTCGAGCCATCCCCAGGATATAATACCCAATTGAGATAAAGTTTAACTCTGGTGAGTTTGCAGTCGATGAATAACGTAATGTCATTTGCCATAGAATTCTTTTCACCAGTCTATGACGCAAAAATTAAGCGTGTAGTAAGCGTGTGTTTGTGGTGTGTGTGAAATGTGCATATTGTAAAGGGAGAGATGACAGACGCGGCTAGCGAGCGCAAAAATGAGTCGTTTCAATCGATAATATCAGCTCGAAATGTCCCGTAACCTATATTTTTCATGGAACATTCGTGACCGCGACAGTTTTCTTGTTATTTATCGCTTTTCTCATAGCTCCGATCTAATCGCGAATTATTAGTATTTCCGTTCCAACGTTTAATCCGCACGGATTCTCTATAAGGTGCGGGTTGAATGCATTGATTTCGTGAATTAATTACTATTGTACTTAGCCGGTAAGGCATGCAGAATTTTAGCGAACGTCATTCTGGATGTCTATACTACAGCATATAAAAAAATCAATGTTCTTTCTAATGAGGAGGTTCGTGCACATACTACCTTAACTCACGACGAGCATTGATTGTCGCAGAAAATGTATTATATGCACAGCGCTAGTTTTTCCAGTTCTTCAACAAATCATGGTATGGAATCAGCGCTGTGATGTAATTGATACGATGGTAGGGATTCGTCATATGAACAACACATGTAGTAGTCAATAATAAATACTCCATGATATTGATACATGTCCTATGCCACGTTCTTCTCATCAGTCCTTTCACACCCTCATCTACTGTATCATTAGTTTAAAAAAGAGATAAACACTCCTTATAGGCCTTTACAAAGAATCGATGTCGTGCTTTCCGACTGGAGTTGGTGATTTGGAGCCACGTATGGGTTGTCCGATGGTAGTCGGATGGTGCAGTACTTTTCTGCTCAACAATTGATCTTATGTGATTGCAATTTGCCCTCTGATCTAAAGTAATGCAAACACCTGCGAAATAGTGGATTGTTGTTGAATTCGTCTAGCACATATAACGATATAGTAATTATGTTAACGTCACACACCGATGGCATACATATACCTTTATGGCTGTTACTGTCCATTAATGTGCTCAGGAGACTCGACAGGTTCTCGATCCATTCGAAATATCATACATTATTATCCTCGGGACCTTGTTTGCATAGCAAGTTAATGTGTTTTTCCTTCTCTCATTGAATGATGCGTATCGGAACAATGTATTTTTTTTGTGGTATACCCAGTTATGAATAGATTGCTTGAAGCTCAATTTTTTTATCTGCTGTCCCTGGGAATCCAATATTCAGTAGATTCAATACCGTTAAACAATGTGCGTAAGAAGATGCCTGCTCACTGTTTCGTTCAGCTGGATATAAAGCTGTCACAGCCGCCCATCCGCAACGTATATTATCTTTCGATTGCACATCTATTGCAGCCCTTATAATCATTACCTCCCACGGCAATAAGATATAATATTCAACGCGGATTGGATTATACTTAGTTAAATTTATTGGAAAATTACGTATTTGTCGTAAAGCTCAGCCACTGTAACGTTATTGAATTTCATCGAGCAGGGGTTGAAGTATGGACCAATACGCGTTCAACTCAATCTCTCGCCATTTTAACCCATCATCGCTGTCTCCTGTACCCATGTCTATAAAATGCCTGTGAGTGGAATGCTTCAAACCTTCCAGATGCGATATTTGGGCTATCAATGACTGCTGACTAATTCGGCTATCAATGACAATGACTAATTCGGCTTTGCGTTTTCAGTACTTCGATGAACCCGTCAATCCGTTGCTCCCACGTAGCAAAGTCTTCGACCGAACTTTCGAGCGCGGCTTGGTTGTGCAAGTCTTGTTCTGATCGTTCAGTGTTGTTCTTCATATTAGCGAGCTGAATACTCTTCCCAGAGAGATTACGGTAACTCACTGCTCCATTCAAAGTATGACGAATTTTGAGCGCTGCCGATGATTAAAAATGGTCTCCCATCAGAAATATTTTCGCCGTTCCCTTCTAGCTCGGAACATGTAATAGAATCACCTCCATCAGATTTTTTTTAAAATATCGCGTTGATATCTATTAACGTGGAAAGCATGAAAAATAAATATATACACATCCACAGAACGGGACAAAAAAATATTAATTCGTGAGCATTTAAGACTTCGAGTGCATGTTGGCTTCGAACGTCAATGAAGAAAAAAATGCCTTAACCATGTGGCTGATTTGGTAAGATCTGGATAGCCGCAAGTATCACTTTAATAGACTTGATGTTGCTCTGCGAAGAGCCCTATGATTCGTGATAGGCTGGACTCCATACATACTGGAACACGTGGCGATGAGTTTCTCGCTAAAGACGCACCGATCTCCATGAGTTTCCGAACATGCGGACTGTATGAATATCCATTGCTGCCTGCCACCTCTAAGCATGTGTGGTCTGTGAAATCCTCGAATCAGGTGGAGAAGCCACGTTATGTCATAATCACGCTGCAGGCGGGGGACGGGAAAATAAGAAACAACAAAATGCGAGCCACTTTGATCATTATAACCTGAGCGACGTCAAACTATACCTCAACTCACAATGTTATCCATATGGAAATTTGAATTTGAACATTGATCAAAATCAATATGCTCTACTCTACGAGATGTACGCAAACTTTCAACCGACCTATCACAACAAAGAGGCTGAACCATGGCGGAGCAGGATTGAACTATTAGAAAAAGCTCCCATCATCGTCATTGACTGCTCAAAACAAAACGAATCTCTCAAGGCCGGCCCTGTTGACGTGTGTCTTGAGTTCGAATAGAAAAACAATTTTCCGCCGCAAACCTCGTCATAATGCATGATCCTCCATGATCGTATTGTCGAGT
>OX632358.1:4818375-4878375 GCA_951751655.1 Ophion costatus | reverse complement strand
TTGGGCTTTATCGAACTGAATGGCATGACCAGTCACCATCCAATGCTCGGCCAGGGCTGATGGTCCAATGGGGCCATATTTGATACATCGTTGATGTTCTTTGATCCGTGTTCTGATCTTCCTCCCGGTTTCTCCTATGTACACTTTAGCGCATGAGCAGGGTATCTTGTACACTCCTGGTGCACTTAAGGCGGGATTCTACTTTGAAACCATGAAAAAAACGCTATTTTCGTAAATTTTTTCTGAGAATACTATTAAAGATATCGATATGGGGTTTAAACTGTTCAATAAATACACTCTTTAAGTACATAAAAAAAAATTTTAATGTATTTTATTCATTTTTTGTACACGTAAAATATGTTTAAAGCAAACGCCTCGAAAAGCAGGTACCGTTGCCGTGGTCGTGAAATCTTCCCGACGAATGGTCTGAAACAAAAAAATCAAATAGTTTCATGTTCAGTATGTCTTCAGAAACCGACCTAACTAGAATATTTTATATACGTGCAAAATTAACAAAATGGCGGCTAAAATACGAAAAAAATGCGTTTTTTTTGGGTCTTTTTTGCAATAAAAAAATAGTTCTAATCAAAATTTTAAGTTGATTGTAGTTAGGTCGGTTGGTACACACATATAGAATATGTGTTCCAAATTTCATGAGGATCGGTTCAGTACTTTTTGAGTTATCACGACCACGGTACTTGAAAATGTCGTTTCGAGAAAAACGCGTTTAAAGTTTTGGTGAGTGATAAATCGTAGAAAACATTATCTTACCCTCAATCAGCGATGCCTGGGCCATATAATATGCCTTCGACGTGTTCCAGGTGGGTGTTTTTATCCAATTTAGCCTTTCAAAGTTTCAAAATAGAATCCTGCCTTAAGCGGTAAATGCTGCTCAAGCAGCTAAACGTAAATTGGATGAAAGAAAGCGCCATAATCGAACAATTGAAGCGATTGTATTGAGTAAGAGCTTATATCTGAAACCATATAAGCAGGGATCGGGTCTTCATATTAAACCAAAAAACTAGAAGTTTCGCTCCCTCACCGACCTCTCACTCACATCGACCTTCTCAAATATGCGAAAATCCTAAAAATTCCACATTTTCGTGGAGTTTACAAGCGCGATACATTGCCAGCGAGCGGACCCCCTAAATGTGAAACAGCAATTGTTAATTTGGATGAAAATGTTGGTTCTGCAACACAGTGGGTCGCTTACAAAAGGACTGGATGGAAAGTCATGTACTTTGATAGTTTCGGCAACGTTCCACCACCATCCGAACCCATGAGATATTTTCGTGTTGGTGGCGGAAATTATTAGGTTGATATAAAAGTTTTGTCGCAATAATTTCATTATAATTAATTTATTTATATATGTTATACAACATATTTCTAATCAACAATATATTCGCCATCGGTTCCTATGACATTCGACCATCTAGTTGGCAACTCATTTATTCCCGTTGCCCAATACTGCGGCGGCTGGGACTCAAAGAAATTTGAAACATCCCTTCTCAAATATGCCTTCAAAGGTCTGAACAAATGGTAGTCAGATGGCGCGATGTCAGGAGAGTACGGTGGATGAGGAACGGTATTCCAGTGAAGCTTAGGGATGGTTTTGTGGGTTTCCTTTGTGACATGGGGTCTCGCGTTATGGTGGAGAAGGTGCACAGTCGCGCGTCCTGGCCGTTTTTCTCTTATAGCTTCTGCCAATTCCTGGAGATTTTCGATGTATCGTGTAGAGGAGATCGTTTTGCCTACAGGGAGAAAATCGTGAAACAACATTCCCTTTGCGTCCGAGAAACAGCACAACAAAATCTTTTGTGAGTGACGATCTGGTTTCGGTTGGTGTGGCGGTTTTTCTCTGATAGGATGCCAATAGGCTAGACGCGTTCTGTTATCATACAAGACCCGGCTTTCATTGCCCGTCACAAGATCTTCTGAAAACTCCTTGCGATGATGGCGAGGCAGGAGAGATTGGCAGATGGTCACGCGGCAGTTCTTATTGGCGTCGGTGAGACGGTGTGGCATCCATTGAGCTAGAACCTTCCTGTATCCCAAGTTGTGTAAGTGATTCACTATTGACGGTTGGGTGCAGCCAAGTTCTCTTGCTAACTCGTGCGTACTTGCTTCCGGTTTTTCTTTGATGCAGCGGAGTAATGCGTCTTCATCAATGGTCGACAGTTGTCCGGAACGTTCCTTGTCTTCAAGGCTTGTGTCTTCAGATTTAAAACGATTGAACCAACACTGGACTGTTCGATGAGAAACTTCGTTCTCGCTGAATGCATCCTGAATATTTTTAGCAGTTGTGCTTGCGTTCGTGCCGCGCCGCCGTAAAATATGACCGCTCGAAGTTGCTCCTGCGAGATCGAAGCCATTTCTGTCCACTAGAACGCGCACTCGTCCTTTTATACCCGGTCACGCGGAAGAGTAGTAAACATACTAGAATATTCTCGACATAGCTCAATGTCATGTTACGTCAATACGTACAAAAACATTTTAAAAATTTTTGCGACAACACTTTTCTATCAACCTAATATAATAATAATAAATATCAGGAATATGATACGATTGAATGTGGACATTTGTGTCTCAAATTTCTTTGTGAACAATTACAGGCCAAAGACAAATATACACCATATATAGGGGGGGAAATGACGTGGAGAATTCAGTTGTCAATTTACCAGCATCATGGATGAAAGTTTAACATTGACCATATGTGGCTCATCATTCATACTCGAGGTGCAATACTTTCCCTCCATCGAACTCTCGCCAATCAAAATTATACGTTCAGTCTCGTGGAATTGTTGACTGTCAACTCTATTCCCAATATCGATGCTGGTCACGATAAATTTTACGTGGGAGATGAGATGTTGATGACGCCTACGGGTAGTTATGAAATAGAGGCTATCGAGACGTTTGTACAATTAGAGCTTTCGCGTAAAAACATCAGCATCTGCATTAAACCCAATAATAATACGCTACGCAGTGAGATCGAGTATGATTATGATGTAAATTTTGAGCCGACAGATTCTAATTGACATCTACTAGGCTTCACTGCACGCAAATTAGATGCCAATAAAATACATGAATCTGACCTTCCTGTAGCCAGTCTCAAAGTGAATGCCCTACGGGTTGAGGGCAACACAACCGCTGGTGCCTATATTAACGGACAAAAAGTACACACAATTCATGAATTCTTTCCATCTGTGCCACCGGGCTATAAGATCATTGAAGTTCCCTCGCATGTAAGTTATCTGCCAATCACAAGTCGACCGATTGATACGATACAGCTTCGCATAGTGGATCAGGGCGGTGATTTCGTAAATTTCCGTGGTGAAGTAATCACCATACGCCTGCATATAAAGTCGTGAGGGGTATAGTTTTCAATAGCTCTTCCAATAACAACAAACAACCATAGTAGAAAACGATCAGTCGTTGGCCAGTACCCAAAGTGCTAACACCACAAAACGTGTTACTCCCGAAGAGTTTGGGTCTCAAAGTGCGTGACGAATGCTTGTAAAAAATTATTTAGCCTATGCTCTGTGCATCTGCTGCGTGAAATGGAAGAACAAATCGTAAATATTCAGACGCCCGTGGTCTTTGATGAATCCATCAGCCATTGCGAGATTCACGCTCATCAGCTATATACGTCTTCGACCTTCAATAACAGCGATGAAATCCGTATTGCCATCCAACATCAAGACCTCTCCATCCTGCCAAGCAAGAGATCCCTACACATATGTGGGAAATTATCCAAGCGTGATGGGACGCCAACCGCTGCTACAAGTCTCGTCAACAATGTCATTTGTTTGAGTAAGTACGATATAAATTGAATGCCATAGAAATCGATCGTAATACGAATGTTGGAGTTACGAGTGTAATTAAGGGATAGTCGTCTCTCACCGGCCAAGAGCTCTATGCTCGAGAATACTGGATGGCTCGATTTCGAAGAGACCAAGCAAATTGTAGACGTATCGGGAAACTTTGATGTGTGTATACCGCTCAGCATGTTCCTCGGCTTTACCGAAGATTATCGTAAAATTGTCGTGAATGCCAAGCACGTGTGGATTCTCGCGAGATCAAAGACGGATGAAAATGCCATTGTAGAAACAGCGGCCGAAGACTACAAACTCGTATTGCATAAAATAGAATGGCTCGTATCGTATGTAACAGTCTCGAAACAGCGAAAAATTTAGCTGTTAAAGTTTCTCGCCAAAGACGCACCAATCTCCATGAGTTTCCAAACATAGGAACTGTATGAATATCCATTGCTGCCTGCCACCTCTAAGCACGTGTGGCCTGTGAAAACCTCGAATCAACTGGAGAAGCCACGTGATGTCATACTCGCGCTGCAGACGGGACGGAAAAATAAGAACCAACAAAATGCGAGCCACTTTGATCCTTGTAACCTTAGCGATGTCAAACTATACCTCAACTCACAATGTTATCCATATGGAAATTTGAATTTGAATATTGATCAAAGTCAATATGCTCTACTCTACGAGATGTACGCAAACTTTCAATCGACCTATTACGACAAAGAGGCTGAACCATGGCTGAGCAGGATTAACTTTTTAGAAAACGCTCCCCTCGTTGTCATTGGCTGCTCAAAACAAAACGATTCTCTCAAGTCCGGCCCTGTTGACGTGCGTCTTGAGTTCGTATTGAAAAATAATATTCCGCCACAAACTTCAGCATATTCCGTGATCCTCCATGATCGCATTGTCGAGTGCAATCCAATCAGCGGTGGGGTTAAAAAATTCGTATAAAATCATGCCGATAATTCGCGTCCACTTCAGTCAACATAGAGCTTATCGTCGATGTACAGGGCTTCAAGACGCCCATCAACAAATTTGTCCTAAAGGAGATATCCATCATAAAACTCCGCCACAAGGATGCTGAACCGCTGACGCTCACCTTCGACGCACCATTTGCATGGGACTCGTTACCGGCCAACTATAAAACGACAAACAAGTGGTTCGAACGCAATTTCCATAGAATACGATGGGATTACAGCGGCGTACCATACGAGGCAGCTAGAAAGACAATTCGACGAATCTTGCAAGGAGCTCCCACCATCTATGCGAAGGGATACGAGAAATGCGCATGGCTATCAAGATTCATGGATCCCGCAACAATGGTCATCGACTTGGAGACTCTGGACTGTCCATCGCTGCAAAAGTTGCCGAAAATCACGAAATTCAAATGCCGGCATCATTCCTTCACCACGAAATACAACTGCGCCCATGAGAATGTAAAATCGGTGAAAAGCTTGTTGAGTGTATACGAAGCGTTGTGTGAGCGAGGGATTTTTAAAATTGAATAAAAACATTTCAATAAAAATATATGTTACTTGTATTTTTTATTCTACGACGACAATAGTTTGAACTTCGCCTCCTCTTAAATGTCGATAAAACAGTTTTTTTTAAATACATTTTTACATAGTCAACTGTAAGGAACTGAGGGTCCCCGGGTTACACGACAGCGAAGGAGGTAACGCGCGGCGTCAATTAGACCGGCACGACGGGTGGGCCATTATGTCGCGTGAGCGGCCGGACACCGGCGTGGCTCCCGCGCTATAGGGACCCCCTCACGCGCGACGCAAAGGACCCGCCCTTGACGCTGTTGGGCACGTCCACGGGAAGCTCGCCAGGCTCGCCCTCGGCCCGGCCATCTCGGCAGTTCTTGTCTCGCAAGACCGACCCTCTCTCGCCGAGAAGGAGCACCAACTACAGGATTCTGCCATCCTCATAGCCGTACCGCGGCAGTCGTCGCTATCCTGCCATTGTTAACAATTATCGGTGGACGTCGATAGCTCCGCTCCCGAGATAACCCCACCACCAGCCTATCCCCCGAGAAGGTGTCCCTGCCCGGCCACCCAAGCCGGCCACGGGAGGGGAAAGTTCCCCTATCCTGTCTGAGGGTATTTAAGGGCGAACGTAATCATCTCGGGGTCTCAATTCCAACTAATAATTAATGGCACACGAGTCCCTAATCTTGGAGGAACTCTTACGACGGAGTGATGCTCCGCGTGCCATGGCTCCAACCTATATTCTTCCTGAGTCCTAGCTAGGGACCTCCTGACCACAGGAAGCCCCAGTAGTGCACTGGAAGTCCGGTTGTGGGAAGAAGGGGCCGCGAGGTGATCAATAGGGGGCTTGGGAGAATTTTTATCTAGCTAGCTTCCCTAGCTTTACTTCTCCCGGTTTGGCACCGAGGAGGCTAACTCGCCACATCAGCGAGTCCTGCCGAAACCCCGAAGAAGAAGAAGTCTTCTTTTGCTAGCTTCTCTAGCCTTAATCCTCCCGGTTTGGCACCCAGGAGGCTAAACTCGCCTCCTCAGTGAGTCCCGCCCAAGACGATAAAAGAAGACAATTTCCCTACCCGACCTACGAGCATGAATCTCTCGAGATTCACAATTGCCGAACGGAACGAAGAACAGAGCGAGAGAGCGAGAAAAGGACCTCGAGCAAACTCCCGCGCCGCGAGCTCCTCGCCAGTCCTGGTAGTCCGAGTCCAACCAAACCTTCTGTTTCTACGCTACCGAAAAACCCTCTCCACCTTTCACGGCATAGAGATAAAAAAATATTAACGGTCGCGTCTCCATCCACGCCCGCACAACTAACATAATCCCGGTTGCACCTTCATCTCCGCCACGAATGCTGATGATGAAGCTGCGAGGCTAACGTTACTGACGCAGTACGCCAGCAGGCTGAGGCATCCCACTCTAAAAACAATAGCTCCTTTCCCACGGAACCCGAATAACGGCTAACCCTTTTCGATCTCACACGGAGGATCACGCGGGAATCCCAACAACCTCTACCTTTCCACAAAAGCCGCATTTTTCCGCCCCGGCTACGAGGAGGAAAAATGTAGTGAAACGATGAAACGTTTCATAAAACGTCGAAAACGAAGCCGAGACGACTGTGATGCCGACGGTTGTCCCACTCAACAATGCTGCCCCCACGAATTTGCTCCACCATGCTCGGAGACGATGGAACTTGACGCTGTTGTATTTTCCACAACTGCATGTACAGTTAGCCATTTGCGCACCAGTTACAGCATACTCTCGATGATGTGGACAGTCGTTCGGCGATGGTGTTCCAACGAATTTCGTTTTTTTCCACCATGGTTGCTCAGAGTTGGACAACGTCCATTCTGTTGTATTTTCGACCATGGTATGTCATCCAGAGATGATGGTCACGTGCCGCTTGCCGCATACGCTCGAACGTTTCCAAATCTTCTTCGCAACGTCAAGAATCAACCAAAGTTCTCGGAAGAAGAGGCAAATTGACTGCAAAATTGATTGACGAATTCACAGTGTTTTATGGATTGGCTGTGCGAAATAATTGCACATCTATCGATAACATGAAGAAAGGAATCTGGCCAACATATTATCACACGTGCTCAACCGACGAAAATCTTCAGCATGAGGAACATGACATCGACGAATTACTGGAGAGATGTTTAGGAAGCGTCACACAAAATAATAATGAGTGTTGGAATTCTAAGATTTAGAAAATCGCTCGGAAAAATTCATGGAGTGGTTTAACGATTGTTGAAATCGCCGCATATACTTCGGGCTAGCACTGTTAACGACGGAACAGTCGCCTTTCTCCGAATTATGAAGAACCTTGGTATGACGATTGGGCCGAACGCGATGGAGACTTGCGGACATCCGGACGAAGTACGCCCTACTGCCACTGGAATTCAATCTGAAAAGGCAACAAAGGAAGCAATGGTTGCTGCCAGAAACGACAAAAAACAGGCTGGAGAAGTTTTAGATGCCGAGGAAGCCCACACATATAGTGTAGAATGCTATTAAATAAGGTAACCTTGCATTTATAATAGATACTGCGCGGCGCGCCCGACCACCAACTTCAAAGCCGTTTTTCCACGATTCACTTTTTTGAACCTTGTGAAAGTTCTAGCTCTTGAACGACGGTTCAAATCGCTTTGAAATGTTTACAACATATTCTTAATATCGTCACCTATCGTGTGAACCACAGATACAAAAATTTCAATGACACAAAAAGATGTTAAAAAGAAAATACCGACAGAAAATCGAATAAAAAAATTTTAAGTTTCGACTTTTTATTATAATAATTTTTTTTAAATAATATAGTTGGTTTACACTCAACGTACGTTCATTATGCAATTATAAATTTGTTCATTTTTTTCGACACACCCACATCGATATCGAGAACTTTCACCATCAACGCGCGCGCAAAAAAAAAATACATTGCTTTATTATGTTATATCTCCGCCATTTATGATTATTTCTGATGTTTTTTACATTTACTTAACCATGTGCATAAATTATCGGTAAAGAAAATGTTGTCAATATATGTGTCATTTTTTTTAACCGCGTCTAGAAAAGTACCTTCGAAAATTGGCGAAATCGCGTATACATATAAGGCCTTAAAAACCTGTCGATACTCGTGAGGGCGCAACTGAGCAAAAAGGAGCATAAAAATATATATGCGACCGGTATGGAAATTTAACATTATTAATACATAATTATGTATATATATTGTCACGTGACGTCACAAAGATTTCGAGAAAAAACCCGCGTGACCACGCTCGGACTTGATCTCCGCCCCGCGCCTTTATTAATCTCTAATTGTTAATATTAAGTTTAATAAACCCCTTTACGACGACCAACTCGCAAAGACCACGCAGACTGGGGTGTAAGGCCACCCCGATTCGGTATTCAACGAACGTGTGGCGGTCAGTGTGCCGCTCTGAGCACAGTCGGTAAAACAGAACCACCAAATTCCGTCCAAATTTCTCCACTAGAGAAAACCAACTTGTCCACCAATCAGAGGCCGTCTCAGCAGCGTCATGGTGGACGAAGCACAAACTACCAAAAATATGTAAAATAGTCAGCTCTCTATGTATATATGCCTTCTCCTTCTCCCCCACGTAACCGTCAAGAAAAAAGGACGCGAACTTGTGATACTCTCGACATACCAAGTCATTGTAAGGAAAAGAAATGTGATATTAAAAATAAATAATCCGCTCAGTAAATTCCCAACGTGCTCTCAAACTCTATTTGTGTATAACAAACTCCACAATTGGTGTCAGAAGTGGGATTCCAACGGATACGCTTGCGCGTCTTTCTTTTCTCCGCGTCACCACGTGCCGCGATCAGTGCCGGCGTCCATTTTTTTCTTTTTTTTCCGTGCGCGCGGGCTAAGACAAAAAAAAAAGACAGTGCGATGGCTTTGCCGCGTTCGCCGCTTCCCAACAGGGTTCTCGACGGTTTAGAACGCCCCGATACCTCACGAACGGACATAAACATTTCCCCGACTTTGGGAAACATCGACACGAGTTCGACGGCGCGTTCCTTCACGCATCAAGCGCCGATCATCGACGCTGTGAAGAGCTGCACTCTCCCGCCTTTTTGGAAGACAAATCCTGATGTCTGGTTTTTGCAAGTCGAATCAGTTTTTCAATCGCATGGAATCCGCACTGACCTCGCAAAATATAACCTGACCGTTGGAGCTCTCACGCCGGACGCCTTGCTCGTCGTCGTCGACGTCGTCAAGGCTCCGCCTCCAAATAACAGGTACGAAAACCTCAAAGCGAACCTTATAAACAGACTCTCCGAATCCTCTGACAGGCAACTGCACAAATGCCTTGCCGAGCTAGAGCTTGGCGGTAAGAGGCCCTCAGAGCTCCTACGGGAGATGAAATCCCTGGCTGGCAACAGAGCCTCCGAGGATGTTCTTCGCGTGCGATGGCTCGCACTCTTGCCACCTACTCTGCAGAGCCTTCTCAGGGTTTTTCAAGCTTCGTCATCGCTCGACGAACTGGCAAAAGGTGCCGACACGTTCCTGGAAAACGGTCTTGGTCACACCGTCATGGCTGCGGCAAGCCACTCTCATCCGCACCGCTCTCCGGCAAGAAGGAACTCTTCACCCTCCGAAGTGACAGGTTCGCAGCTGCATAAAGTTCAAGAGCTGCTCGAACAACTCCTCGCGCAAAACAAGGCTATCCTCGCAGCTGTCAACAAGCGCAGCCACCGCAGTCGAGGTCGCTCGAGGCCACGCTCCGCAACACCTTCCGCTCCGAGCTCATCAACAGGCCTATGCTACTATCATGAGCGATATGGGTCCAACGCTCGCAACTGTCACCCGCCGTGCTCGTTCCAGGGCAGCGCCTCAGCTCCACAGGGAAACTAAGGGTGCTGTCTTCTGTCCAGGCGGTGGAAGATGGCAACGACATCAACAACAACATTTCACCTGTGGAAAACCGCCTGCTCATCTACGATCGACATCTTCACCTGCAATTCCTCATCGATTCAGGTTCTATAATCTCCATCGTGCCGCGTCTTGGAGCTTTTCGAAAGGCGAAGGCCACGAGCTACAAGCTCTACGCTGCAAACGACACTGTCATCGAGACATACGGACAACATGTGTTAGTACTTAACATCGGGCTGCGACGAGAGATTCGCTGGACGTTCGTCGTCGCCAACCTCACCACGGCGATCATTGGAGCCGACTTGCTGACGCACTATGGCCTTCTCATCGACCTGAAAGGCCGATGCCTCATCGATCGCAGCACACTGCTCTCTGCCAGCTGCAAATTGACCCAGGCTTCACTTCACACGGTCTCAACCATCTCATCTATCGAAGCGTCTTCTCCGGTGATGCTGCCTGCTTACAGGCAACTGCTCTGTAAGTACCGAAGCATTACCAAGCCAGTCCCGATCACATCCACACGAACAGATAATGCTGTTGCACACTCCATTGTCACAACAGGTCCGCCGGTCGCGGAACGCGCACGTCGTCTCACGGGCGACAAACTCCAAGCCGCGAAAGCCGACTTCGAAATGCTATTGCACCAAGGGGTGATTCGACCTTCAAGCCGCCAATGGGCTAGCCCCATTCACATGGTGCCCAAGAAGCTTGGCGGTTGGCGTTCCACCGGAGACTACCGCAAACTGAATCACCAAATGGTTCCGGATCGGTACCCCGTGCCGTACATCGAGGACATCTTGCATCGCTGTCATGGACGCAGCGTGTTCTCGACCATCGACTTTGTACGGGCTTATCATCAGATACCGGTTGCTCCGCAGGATATTCCAAAGACGGCTGTCACTACGCCATTCGGCCTTTTCGAATTCTGCGGCATGCCACCTGGACTACGAAATGCCACGCAGACATTTCAGCGTCATATGGATCGGATCTTGCGCGACTGCGACTTCGCAGCGTGTTTCGTGGACGATCTCATCGTGTTCTCGTCAACGGAACAGGAGCATCTACAGCACCTAGAAAAGATTTTCCGAATTCTGCAGGACAATGCGTTAACCATCAATCCGGCAAAATGTCAATTTGGCCTGACCGAAGTCATCTACCTGGGCTACTCCGTCAACGCCGAGGGATTCACACCTCCTGCTGACAAGGTCGATGCACTTCTCTCGTTTCCAAAGCCTGAAACGATATCAGATCTGCGAAGATTTCTCGGAATGGCAAACTATTACCGACGTTGCATACCGCATGCAGCGAACCTACAAGCGCCTCTCAACGAGCACCTGAAAAACGCAAAAAAGAAAGACAAACGGAAGGTCCCATGGACTCCGGCATCCGAGCAGGCCTTCGAGGAGTGCAAGCGCAACATCGCCACGGCGACCAGGACTGCCTTTCTCTCGGCAACTGCACCTCTTGCTTTGTCTACGGATGCATCGGACTTCGCCATCGGAGCCTCGCTGGAGCAATACGAAGATGGTTCATGGAAACCTCTCGGGTTTTTCTCGCGAAAACTTTCTCCAGCCGAGACCCGATACAGCGCGTACGATCGAGTGCTTCTCGCAATCTTCGCGGGGATCAAATTCTTCAAGCATATCCTTGATGGACGTGAATTCACCACGAGGACGGACCATCGACCACTCATCACGGCTCTCTCTGGGCGCATGGACAACGCGTCACCTCGCCAGCTGAGACAATTGGACTACATCGCCCAGTTCAACACAAAGCTGGTGCACATCAGAGGCGAAGACAACGTGGTCGCTGATGCTCTCTCTCGCATCAACGCAATTAACATGCCGAGTAATCTGGATCTTGAGACCATCCAGCTGGCTCAGCTCGAGGACACAGAGCTCGAGGCCCTTGGAGAAAATTCGTCACTCGACCTACAGGACTTGACCTTGGAAGGTCACAAAATCACCTGCGACGTCTCCACGTCCAAAATACGACCGTACCTGCCTGCCAGCCTCCGCAAACGAGCGTTCGATGTCGTTCATGGACCATCTCATCCCAGTGGCCGGGTCACTGCTCGACATCTCACAGACAAATTTGTCTGGCCCGGAATTAAGAAGGATGTTGCTCGCTGGTCTCGTGAGTGCGTCGCCTGCCAACGCTCAAAAGTTTCTCGGCATAACCGCGTCAACTTCAAGCGCATTGATGTCCCGGATAATCGATTCGACCACGTACATCTGGACCTCATCGAGTTGCCGCCCGTCAAAGGTCTCCGATACTGTCTCACAATGATCGACAGATTCTCTCGATGGCCCGTGGCTGTCCCTCTCGCCAACATGGAGGCGGACACTTGCGCCACTGCCTTCTTCGCGCACTGGATCGCTCATTATGGCACGCCCCTCACCATTACAACGGATCAAGGTAGCCAATTCGAGTCGCATCTTTTTACAGCTCTCGCGTGCATAGTAGGCGCAAACAGGATACACACCACGCCGTATCATCCGCAAGTAAATGGCATCGTCGAGAGGTGGCATCGCACCGTCAAGGCTGCACTAATGTGCAACGCTCCTACACCATGGCCAGAGCTGTTGCCCACAGTCCTGCTGGGACTTCGCACTTGCATCAAGGAGGACATCCAAGCGTCTCCTGCTCAGCTCTTGTATGGAACGGAGTTGAGGATTCCTGGCGAATTCTTCCTGACGAAAGACTTGCCCTCCAATCCGACCTTCTTTCTGGAAAAATTCCGTGAATTTATTGGGCAAGTTCGCCCGACGCCTACAGCGCACCACACGAAGTCGCGCTGCTTCATCTTGAAAGACTTGTACACATGCTCTCAAGTCTTCGTCCGGGTGGATGCCGTTAAGCGGCCACTTGATCCGCCGTACTCGGGGCCCCACCAGGTTGTAGACCGCGTGGACGACCGGGTATTTATCATTCGCATCAACGGCGTGGGCAAGGCCATCTCCGTGGACCGCTTGAAGCCGGCGTTCGTGGCCAAAACAGAGGATTCGCCTCAGCCACAACTTCAAGCACCAGTGGCACACCAGTCGACCGCCATGGATCAGCCTCTCAGGACCTACGGTCGCCCATCGAAAAAAAAGGTCTCGTTCCCTTCCCTACCGGTCATGGCACTGAAGGGGGAATAGATGTGGCGGTCAGTGTGCCGCTCTGAGCACAGTCGGTAAAACAGAACCACCAAATTCCGTCGAAACTTCTCCACTAGAGAAAACCAACTTGTCCACCAATCAGAGGCCGTCTCAGCAGCGCCTTGGTGGACGAAGCACAAACTACCAAAAATATGTAAAATAGTCAGCTCTCTATGTATATATGCCTTCTCCTTCTCCCCCACGTAACCGTCAAAAAAAAAGGACGCGAACTTGTGATACTCTCGACATACCAAGTCATTGTAAGGAAAAGAAATGTGATATTAAAAATAAATAATCCGCTCAGTAAATTCCCAACGTATTCTCAAACTCTATTTGTGTGAAACAAACTCCACAAACGTCCAGCAACTGCGCCATCACTCGGCCTCGCGGACCATCGAGCTCGCCTTCCAGAGGCCTCTTATCGCCATCCCCCCGAATCGTTGAGCATCACGCGGAATCCAATCCCTCGCGTGGCATGACCGGACGGCCTACTTATTGGCCGGGGAGTATATCGACTCGGGGGATCGATCGACGGAGTCGGCCGGAAGAGCGAGCTGCAGCGATCGATATGAAAATCAACATGGGGTCCGCCATCTCAAGGAAAATTCGGGCGAGACGAAGGACCCGGCCGGCGTGGTCGAGCCATTAGGTATTCGAGCGTGGTCAGCGACAGCCGAATTGTTCCGCCGAATGAAATCCAAAGACGCAAAGAGGAGTTAGAGCGAGGAGAGAATAAAGAGGAAATCGAGAAAGAAAGCGAATGGCGATCGTCGTTACCGCGGGTAACCAAGTAAGTCTCTTTTCTTTTTTTTTGCGAGTGCGGCGAAAAGCCGAATAAAATCAGTGCGTAAATTTGTTCTATCGCTCGGGCGATTTTGAAACGTTCCTCTCACCCCTCCCGTGATATTCCCGATCGACGTCCTTATCCGTGCGCGTCGCCGAAAAGAAATTGTATCAAGTGTGTTTAGAATCCCGATAGAGAAATAAATTTGTAAAATTTAACGGGTGAAGCTAGTTAAGTAATACCATGGGAAAAATCCTGCGAATAAATTATAGGCAAATTTAGAGTGTTCACGTAACAAAAATTGTGAGAAGGTGTGTGGCGGATCCCCAACGTCCCTCGCGACATTTCCGCTCGCGTGCGCATAGCCGCGGTCGGGCTGTGCGAGGCCACGGCCGGCGGCCGAATCGAGTGACGTTTCTCGCGAATAAACGTCGTTCATTATTAATCTGTTTTATTTGCGAAATTAATTTGTCATGAATTGGAAAAGAGTTAAAATAGTCGTGGTGTGGAATCCAAGAGGCCATTGAGCTCGGAGAACCTAGTCCGTTCGGAGAACCTAGTCCGTTCGGAGAACCTAGTCCGGAGAACCGAGAACCCCCGATACCCTAAGACGTCCCCTCACGTAATAATATCGAGTCTCTCGCTCGCCGGGCAAGCGAGCCTGTGTTCTGGTTATTTTTCTTTGCGTACGCGTTAAGCGCGTTACCCGAAAAAGGCTGGCGCCCAATATAATTCGAGTGACTATTACAACGAAAATATTTCGTACGGGTAAAAAAATAGAGTAGGGACTTCGCGTGTCCAGAAAGCCGTATATTTGAACCATTATAATCATGCTTTCATTTAAATTTTATATTATATCGAGTCTTCCATGATATTCTGTTTTTTTTTGCAATTATCCGATTAAATTCTTTTTCCTTGTATCGAACCTACCTTTTTTCCGTTTTATGTCAATCAAATTAGATTTGAATTTTATGATTTGTTGAACATTTATGAATTTCCCCTTCCCCATCCGCCGCCTACGTCAACGCGCGATACCCGTGACAATATATATATCTATTAAATTAAGAAAAAAAAACTATTTTTTGCAGGTGTTTGCATTACTTCGGATCATAGGAAAAATTGCAATCACATGAGGTCGATCGTGGATCAATAAACAACCCCACCCGACTACCAACTGACACCAAGAAATTGCTTCAATTCACCAGCTTTTGCCGGAACGAGCGACATCCCTCCGTTGTTGAAATGAATCAAGCAAAATACATGTATCAACACCATAACGTGTTTAGTATCGCATATTACGTGTGTTGTTCGTATGATGAATTATTATCTTCGTATCACTCACGTCGCAGTGCTGATTGTTTATTATGGTTTGTCGAAGAACTGAAAAATCTAGCACCAAAAGCGTATAAAAGAAATTTTCTGTGACAACGTACCAATAATATATTTAACACCGAGTGAGTAGGGAAGTTTTCGAGCAGCGACGCAATGTCATGTGTGTAAGAAACCATTTATGCAAGAAGATGTACGCATTCGTGATCATTGCCACCTGACTGAACGCTATAGAGGCCCTGCCCATTCCAACTGCAACGTAAATTATAATCAGTCATATTTCATTTCGGTAGTTTTCCACAATTTATGGGTTATGATGCGCATTTGATAATCAAGGTAGTAGCCACAGCGTTCAAAGGGAAAAATGATGTGCTTCCTATCACAAAGGAAAAATACATCTCCTTCACGGGGCATGTTGAAATCACAGACGGGTCAAAACACAAGATCCAATTGCGCTTCGTCGTTCATCCAAATTCCTCAACACTAGTCTCGATAAATTAGCATCATTCTTGACCAAGGACAAACTCAAAATTTTACGGATGCAATTTCCAACTCATTCGACAGACGATTTCAATTTGGTGAAGCGAAAAAGGATCTTCCCTTATGAGTATAATAACGACTTCCTTAGGTTAGACGACACTTGCCTACCGCCACGTGACCCATTTTATAGTACCCTGAAGGATGCTACAGTATCCCAGAGCGAGTACACACATGCTGAAAACGTTTGGCAGCGATTCTTTATTCGAACGCTGGGTGACTATAGTGATTTATACTTGAAGACAGATGTCTTGTTATTGGCCGACATTTTCGAAAACCTTCGGAACACGTGCGTTGAGAGCTATGTACTAGATCCTGCGTATTACTACACATTGCCAGGATATACCCGAGATGCAATGGTAAAACACTCGAACGTTAAGTTTGAATTACTAACGGACATCGATATGGTTTTATTCGTTGAACGGCGTATACGTGGTGGTCTTAGTCAATGCTCAAACCGATATGCACGTGCTAATAACAAGTATATGGCGTCGTTTGATCGATCGAAATCATCATCATACTTGATGTATTTCGATATTAACAAGTTGTGTAGATGGGCAATGGTCAACCCTTGCCATATGCCGATTTTCGACGGGTCAAACGACGTTTCCAATTTTGATCCATCATCCATCACGCTACATTCACCTACAGGCTACATCCGTGAGGTCGACTCGCAATATCCACAATCTCTACATGATGCGTGTAATGTTCGAGAGTATTAATCGAATCGCGGAAATGCCTTCAGCGCCTCTAGGAGTGTTAAACGCGACATCTATGGAAGGCGTCAGCCATGTTAACCGCGTGAAGCGGAAGCAGGGCATTCTCGTCCCGGCGGTGGGCCAGCGAGCGTGTCCGCATGTAAATTGTTACACGTAATAAAGTATAAGTCGTGTGGGCCATAAGAAGCTTATATTATTGAAACCGAGTTCCTCAAATACATTACAATGCGCACAAAGACCTACCATTTTCCCCAATCCATGAAAAACCACCGGGTACGCAGTAGGAGAAGCTGCTAGCCACCGTCTGTGATAAAAAACGTTACATCATATACTACAGAAATTCCACAACATTGTTTACATCATGGACTTTGCCTCACGAAAAATTATAGAGTTTTACAGTTTACACTATCCCCATGGCTACGTTCATATATCGAGTTAAATACTCATTGTCAGTTTCAAATGCTGGTCAAAAACGATTTGGAAAAGAATTTATTCAAATTGATAAATAATGCGGTGTTTGGCAAAACGACGGAGAATGTGCGCAATTATGTAGATGTAAGGCTTTTGACCAAATGAGAGGGCAGGTACGGTTCAGAAACAATAATTGCGAAGCCAAACTTCCACAGACGAAGTATTTTTTCTGCACACTTCGTTGCCGTCGAATTGCATAATCTCGAGGTGAAACTCAACAAGCCGATATATGTGGGTATGTGCATACTCGACATATCCAAAACGTACTTATGAGGATTTCATCACGAGTATATGGTACCACTTTATCGCGATAAATGTAAAGTCATGTATACCGATACGGATAGTCTCATATATGACATTGAGAGCGATGATGTATACATGGATATGAAGCGCGATATTAAAAAATTTGACACGAGCGATTGTTTAACAAACAATAGGTACGGTATGCCGCTTGTCAACAAGAAGGTACCCGGTCTCATTAAGGCAGGATTCTACTTTGAAACCATGAAAAAAACGCTATTTTCGTGAATTTTTTCTGAGAATACTATTAAAGATATCGATATGGGGTTTAAACTGTTCAATAAATACACTCTTTAAGTACATAAAAAAAAAATTTAATGTATTTTATTCATTTTTTGTACACGTAAAATATGTTTAAAGCCAACGCCTCGAAAAGCAGGTACCGTTGCCGTGGTCGTGAAATCTTCCCGACGGATGGTCTGAAACAAAAAAATCAAATAGTTTCATGTTCAGTATGTCTTCAGAAACCGACCTAACTAGAATATTTTATATACGTGCAAAATTAACAAAATGGCGGCTAAAATACGAAAAAAATGCGTTTGTTTGGGGTCTTTTTTTGCAATAAAAAAATAGTTCTAATCAAAATTTTAAGTTGATTGTAGTTAGGTCGGTTGGTACACACATATAGAATATGTGTTCCAAATTTCATAAGGATCCCTTCAGTACTTTTTGAGTTATCACGACCACGGTACTTGAAAATGTCGTTTCGAGAAAAACGCGTTTAAAGTTTTGGTGAGTGATAAATCGTAGAAAAAATTATCTTACCCTCAATCAGCGATGCCTGGGCCATATAATATGCCTTCGACGTGTTCCAGGTGGGTGTTTTCATCCTATTTAGCCTTTTTTTTTTAATTCTGCCCTCCTTAGAAGCCTCAGTCGAGCGGCGGTTCGCTCGAACGATGCGATGTTGGTCGCGCATAGTGGCGAACTGCATGACGGTTGGTGCCGATTGTAATGCCCATGACTTCCATTATTTTTAAAACTGGGCTGAATCCTTCATTAAAAACGCAGGCAGCAGTGAGGCACGCAATTTTGACGATTTTTTTGCCATTAAAGACATGTTTCGGTGCCATAGGCCCAACTGTAGAGTTGAAACATTCGTTGTTATTTTGAGTGTTTCCACCCAAACATCTCTCCAGTAATTCCGTTTTTGTTAGATCTTCGTAGATCGGCTTCAGCACCTCTTGTACGTCACTAGCAAGAGCAGGAGGATGTTTATAATTTTTTAAAGCGTTGTTTGCTTCGGCCTTCTTATACTTGCACCAGCCGTCTGAACAGTACGTATGCTGTGGTTTGGAGTCTGTTGATATTTTGTGGTAATAGCCGGCCCAGATCTCGTTTCGCATGCTTTCTACTGAATTTGAATTCCTTTGAATTGCGAGGCTGTAGTTTTTAGATAACTCTTTCATTAATTTGATAGTTAGATCAGCAGTCTTCACTTTTTTAATCACGACTTTTGGTTTCTTCACAACTATCTTCAGTGCAGCTACTTTTTTCGTTTTTTTTTCTCCGTCCTTCAGTTCTGCACTCCCAGCTTTTCTCCTTTGAGTTAAAATTTTCTTCGCATCACTTGCGCGTTTGAAAATTCGCATCACTTGCGCGTTTGAGAATAGCGCGCTCAGGTAGGTGCGTTCGAAAGGCGAAAAAGGATAGTTAGACTGCTTGGAACTTTATAAAATTTTGACCGAACATTCTTGAACATATATACTTTCGAAAAATGTAAAAAAAAAAAAAAAAAATTTTTTTTCAAAGTTTCAAAGTAGAATCCTGCCTTAAACACGCATGTAATGGGGTAATTATGACCGAATCGATGTGGACTTCGATTGAAAATGTATTCCACGTGTCGAGGGCAAGAATGTCGCTTAAACAGTGAAAGGTGTCGAGAGTAGCGTTGTGGCTAGGGCAATCACGATTGACAATGATGCTCGATACTTGAACGAAGAAATTCAAATAATGCGTAGTCAAACGTGTATTCGATCGAAGTCTCCCAAGGTCTACACCATTCGCGAGATGAAAATCGCTTCGAGTCCCCATGATGATAAGCAGTAAATCATACCTGGGACCTCTGCAACCCTACCATGGGGGCATTACAACATACCGTCGTATCAAATGTGTATATTTTTTTTGTACAGAGTTGAAGTCAAATTTTGTAAAATTATATAAATTGTTTGTAAATATTAATTTGATGTATAACTCTTGTGAAAATTATATATTTTGTAAATATTGACTTGATGTAAAACTTGTTAAAATTATGTTCTTTTTTGTTGTAAATATGTGATCCTGTAAACAATGGATGTTTGCCTGCAAGTAAACGGTTTTATTTTCTAATCTATGCGTACCCATTATTTTCCTCATCCTCGTATACTTTTGGAGGGTGGGCAAAAAGAGATTAGAGAAGGAGAAAATGGAGCACCACATGCGACGGAGTCGGGGAGCGGTCAAAAGTCATAAAAGTCGAAAAATTTCGGTCACATTTTCTTTATTGCCGACTGCAAATGGGATTTACTTATTCAACTATTGTGGCTATTGTCGCAATCTGGTGGTGCTGTCACGTGGTGCGGCTAGTATACCTAATGCTGTAAATGCTGCTAAAGCAGCTAAACGTAACTTGGATGAAAGTATGGGCCATAATCGGGTAAATTGAAGCGATCACATTGGGTAAGGTCTTACGTCTGAAACCATATAAGTAGGGATTGGGTCTTCATATCAAGCCAAAAAGCTAGAAGTAACGCTACCTTATCGACTCCTCACCGACACCGAACTTCTCAAATATGCGAATATCCTAAAGATTCCACATTTTCGTGGAGTTTACATGCGCGAAATGGTGCCACCGAGCGGACCCGTCAAATGTGAAGTAGATATTGTACCAGGTGTGTAAGTATGAAACCGGAATTTGCCCATAGGTGGCGCTAGATGTCGATGCAGTTACCGACACATCACGTCAGCGGTGTCTTGTTATTGTATTGATATCTGACAAAGATTTCCAACTCACAATAACCCGAGTTTCATTCAGTAGCATTAGCTTATTAGAGATATACATGTCGAGTTTTGTGCCAACAAATTACGATTTGCGGACAGCACTACTTTTCTGTTTTCATCTGAAGAAAGTCGCAGCCGAATCGCATCGAATGCTTGTGGAGGCGTTTGGTGAGCATGCTCTCGGTAAAACACAGTGTTTCGAGTGGTCCAAACGGTTGAAAAGTGGCGATTTTGACGTGAGGAACGAAGAACGTGGAAGGCCACCGAATAAGTTTGAAGACGCTGACCTGCAAGCCTTGTTGGACGAAGACGACGCTCAAACACAACAACAACTGGCGGATCAGTTAAGGGGGGTTTTTCTTTTATTTCGACAAAAAAATTGATTTTTCGCTGACCGCTGTTTCATATTCTTCAAAGTGTTGAGAATATGTGGGCAAAATTTCAAATCAAAATTCTTAAAAATGGCAAAGTTATAAGCGATTTTATACCTGCGTGTCGACTCGCGGTGGCCGCGCGCTCGTTGTCACACGGCAGGGGTCGGCGCGCCCGGCAGCTGCCCAAATCTGTTGCTCGGCGGACCATAAAAATAACGAGACAGCATACAATAGACATTTAATGCAATGAAGGACGAGTCCTAACGGTCGTGCGAGATCGAAATATTCGGTGGAGAGTCGCTCAGTCTCGAACCAGAGTTTACTGGTAACAGACGTATATATCATGGATCGAAAACAGGGAAGTGATACTCATAGTCGTGCTGCTAGGCCGAAAAAAAGGAAATTTGTTGGGAATATTCACACCCGAGAAACGGAAACGACGTTTGCAAGTACGTCGGCCCAGAGACTGTCGACAGCGGAAGACAAAGAAATAATCACGGACCCGGTTCATGGATATCGCATTATCGCGTTTCTATCGGTTTTCTCTGCGATCTCGCAACTCGTAATATGTCAGGAATGCAAAGGACCGATCAAATTTGGCGAATCCAGTTCTCGCGGCTTGGGTCTTAAAATAGTTGTGCAGTGCAAGTGTCGTCGAAAATCCTCAGCATATGTACTGTCCCGCGGGGTCACAAAGCTGGCGCAAATGACGCATTACCGAAGCCGAAAAAACTCTGGACGAATTTGATCACGAAGCTCCACTGCATGAAGACGTCGCGAATGCTATTAAGCCGATTTACATTGATTTGTCATCGAGAGACTTGCTGGAAAGGTGTTTAGGTGGCGATACTCAAAACAACAACGAAAGCAGCAACGCAACCGTTTGGCGATTCGCACCTAAACACCTTCACTGTGGCGCGAAAACGATCGACATCGCGGCTTATTTGGCCGCAGGGGTTTTTAACGAAGGCTTTACAGCAGTCCTTAAAACAATGACGACGATTGGAATCGTCGTTGGCCAGCAAGCATCAATATTCGTCGATGCGCGAGATAAGCAGCGGATAGAGAGGTCAACGAGATGCAGCCTCGAAGCAACGAAAGAGACTCGAACAAGACGCAGAAGCGAAACTGCTTCACTGAATGAGTTGTTCGAAGCCGAGGAAGGCATCCTGTATGGCCCTGGCATAGCAGATTAGATTAAAAATACTGTAAGTACTCGATATGTCCCATAAATTGTACTCACAACTCTAGACACGTTTTTCTCGAAACAGTTTTTTCACAACTGGTGTGCACGATTTCTCAAAAACTATTCAACCGATTGCCTTCAAATTTGGACAGAATGCTCAGCTGACATCCTTTTATCGTTTGATGAAGCAAAAAAGCAATACGTTTAATAGTTTTTTATTTATAACAAAAAATCGATCAATTTTTTTTCGAAAAATCGATACTTCACGTTCAAAACGTCACCAAATCGTCATTTTTTTTTTTCCTTCATCGAACGATAGCTATATGTGTCTAAAGTAAAATGCTTTTTTGGTTTTTGTTGCAGGATGAACGTGAAGGCTGTAATCGTGCACACCATCAAAAAAGGACCATCGCGCGTCGAGGGGGGTGGGAGGCGGATTTTTTGATGAAATTGTTTAAAATTTTTTTGTATGTAGTAAACAGATCAATAAAACTATATGCCAAGTTTCACAAGTTTTCCGTTGTATACTTTCTTCACAAAAAAATTCCCATAAAGCGGTAAATTTTGCGAAAAAAAGCCAATCCCCCCTTAAAGGTGACCCGAGAAGCCATCTCCCTTCGGTTGAAAGCCATGGGAAAGATACAAAAGGTGGGGAAATGGGTTCCACATGAACTCAACGAAAGACAGCAGGAAAACCGCAAAACATCATGCGAAATGCTGCTCGCCAGGTTCAAAAGAAAGTCATTTCTCCATCGAATTATGACTGGCGAAGAAAAGTGGATATATTTCGAGAATCCTCAGCGCAAAAAGTCATGGATTACTCGGGGTGAACCATCAACATCGACGGCAAGACCAAACCGCTACGGACGAAAGACAATGCAGTGTCTTTGGTGGGATCAGAAGGGCGTAATCTACTACGAGCTGCTAAAACCTGGGGAAACTGTCAATACTCAACGCTAACGACAACAAAAGAGCGATTTGGATCGAGTTTTGCATGAATAACGACCAGAATACCAACAAAGACAACACAAGGTGATTTTGCTGCATGACAATGCACCAGCACACAAAGCAAAACAGGTCCAGGAAACGATAGAGTCGTTCCGTTGGGAGATTCTTCAGCACGCGCCTTACTCACCGGACCTTGCCCCATCCGATTACTACTTGATTGCATCGATGGGACACGCACTTGCTGAGCAGCGCTTTACTTCTTACGAAGATGTACGAAAATGGCTCGATGACTGGTTTGCCTCAAAAGAGCATCACTTCTTTTGGCGCGGAATCCACAAATTGCCAGAAAGATGGGAAAAATGTATAGATAGCGACGGACAGTACTTTGAATAAGTTACTTTGTATCATATCATTACAATAAACGTGTTTTTTCTGTACAAAAATTCCGGTTTCATACCTACACACCTGGTAAATGTCGATGAAAATGTCGGTTCTCGAACACACTGG
The DNA here is from genome assembly GCA_951751655.1 of Ophion costatus. Taxonomy (NCBI): domain Eukaryota; kingdom Metazoa; phylum Arthropoda; class Insecta; order Hymenoptera; family Ichneumonidae; genus Ophion; species Ophion costatus. Next base: position 4,854,896 of record OX632358.1, on the reverse strand, counting down.
ATCACTTACAAAAAGACTGAATGGAAAGGCATGTACTTTGATAGTTTCGGAAATCTTCCACCACTATCCGAACTCATGAGATATTTCTGTATTGATAGCGGAAATTATAAGGGATATCAGGAATATGATACGATTGAATGTGGACACTTGTGTCTAAAATTCCTTTATCGACAATTGCAGCACAAAGGCAACTATACACTATACAGGGTGAGGCACTAACTGTTGCCACCTTGAATATTTCTGTAACTTCCGATGTCACAAAAAAATGTTTGAAACAAAAGTTGTACCATACAAAAGGGATCATCAAATGCGACCATTTTTTTTATCTCATTGGAGGCGCTGTTACACAGTAAAAGTCACCTCCACTTTTTTTAATGGGGACCCTACATCTTTTTTTCAACTATCCTGTAGAGCATCGAACACTGCATAAAAAACATTTAGGGGTCAAAGTCGTTCAAGGTCATTTAAGATCAAAAAGTGACATGAACTTTATTTTTATGTGAAGTCACCTTTATTCACAGTAGATGTTTAAAGTGATTGCCATTGGAATCAATGCAGTATTGCAATCTCCTCATTACGAATTTCTTATCACTTCGGCACTTATCGCCGAAGTCTTGCCATTGTCTTGTATGTAAACAACGGCACCAAACCTACAATGTACACGGAACATTGTACAATGTTTCACCCAAACAAACCAAAGTTAACGATAGTAAGAATCGTGAGACTAGTATTAATGGATCAAGCGAATGTAAGTGATGTATTCTTTTGAAGAGCAAACTGATATGCTTCTAATGTACGGAGAATGTCAGAAAAATGCAGTGACAGCTAGAGACTTATACGCTGAACGATTTCCTGAACGTTCTCATCCTACGCGCCGTAGATTTAAAATGTTGTATACTAAACTGAAAACAACTGGATCCTGAACCCATCGGGAAAGTAACCGACAAAAGCGAGTTACTAACGAAGAAACAGAAATTGGTGTTCTTGCCGCCGTTCATCGAGACCCTTGTGCGAGTTGTCGTCAAATTGCGAAGGAATCTGGCGTAAGCCAAAGAAGTATTCTACGTGTTCTACATCGTCATGAATATCATCCTTACCATATCAGTCTCCACCAGGAATTGACTGGTACGGGTTTTTATTTACTGATGAGGCAACATTTACGAATGATGAAAATATTAACTTGCATAACATGCATTTGTGGTCAACTGAAAACCCACATTGGCTGCGGCAAGTTGCACACCAAAGACCGTGGTCGGTTAATGTATGGTGTGGGATTATTGGGGATAGAATCATAGGCCCTTATTTCATCGCAGGGAATCTTAATGGTAGGAAGTACACCACATTCCTTCAAGAAACATTAGGTCCGTTATTGGAAGAAATACCTTTAGAAACAAGAAACAGAATGCGGTATCAACACGATGGGTGCCCGGCACATTTTTCGCTGATAGCTAGAAATGAATTGCGAAAGAGATTTCCAAATCATTGGATTGGACGCAGAGAAGCTGTATCGTGGCCGGCTCGCTCGCCAGACTTGACGCCTCTGAACTTTTTCTTGTCGGGATACTTGAAAAATCTTGTTTATAAAGAACGTCCAACTACGCCGGATCATATGCGTGAGAGAATTCTTCGAGCCTGTGATTCGATAAGTGCCGAAGTGATAAGAAATTCTACACAATCCGTGATGAGGAGATTGCAATATTGCATTGATTCCAATGGCAATCACTTTGAACATCTACTGTGAATAAAGGTAATTTCACATAAAAATAAAGTTCAGGTCACTTTTTGGTCTTAAATGACCTTGAACGACTTTGACCCCTAAGTGTTTCTTATGCAGTTTTCGATTAGGCCCCGGTTATACCGAAAGAGTATTCTGATTGCGGATTATTATATAAATAGTATATAATATAAATTAGTATGTAAATAAGTAGTTGTGAACCAACTTACGCAATATTAAAAAGTACATATTACTTGAAAATTGATGCTTGCAATGGTTGCACAAACGAATGACTACGGAACCCTACTTTATGCATGTACCGACACACACTTAAAGGAAAGATCACGAGGAGTCCCCCTTCGATTTCGATGAAATTTGGCACGTTTGTGGAATGGGTAAAAATCGGCCACACGTGTTTTTTTTAAATATCTGCGGAATCCGATTTTTAAGGGGTGAAACGTACCCTCGACAATAGGGGTGTTCTTCGTTTATCGTCGATAACGTTTTAACGGTACGCGATATGAAAAATTTCAAATTGCAAAGGGGTAGAAACTGCTCTTCGATTTTTTAGCCAAGAGCATCGTAAAATCAGCTAACCTTTTGCCATTCTCGGTTAAATTCGCATCAATATAAGTTTGTTTTATGACGCGATTGCATATTTGTTAACTCAACCCCCCCTCCCGCCGACCCGCGCTCGGAAAAAAAATATTCAAAGTTCTTACCGTGCAGCATGAAAATTTGTAGAAATAGAAATGGATTACACTGAAAGTACAATCAGTCAAAATGTTGTGTTTTTCAACTCCTAGACGTCCGTGATAATAACGATGAACATAACAACAAGTGGCGTATTGTTTATGGCAATAATGAGTAAGCAACTGGCGAAAATCATTCTTCAATTTTTGCGCTAATATCGGCACAGAAATGGGTAAGGCTTTTGAAATAGGGTTATTAAATGATGTTTTTTCATTGTAAAGATCATGTCCAGCTGTTAAAGCAAAGTATTTTACTTTTTTCCAATAATTAACAACGATATAGCACTTTGAAATTGGTGTTCTGTTCGGCTCGACAGAAACGCGCCGAGAGCATCCGAAGTTACCCGAGCGCTCTATAACGTCACCGTTCGAAAGCCGGTATTTGATCTACTCGTGTAATACGAGTATTCTGTCAACGATGGCAATGACAAAATCGTGTAAGGCTTGTTTCGTGCTTCTTCGTATAAGTACGATGAGAAGTGCCACTATTAAGGTATTTCTGAATCTGTCACAAGGCGTAAAACGTCAAAAACTGTAGTTCAGTGCAACGCGACGTGTCTACCGGATATCGTCGTCCACTTATTGTTGTTATGAAGACCACTTTGATGCAAGTGTTATAACATAAACTGAAGTGAAATATATACTTTTTAATGCGCCTTCTTCATTTCTTGATGCTTATAATACATAGCGACAATGACTGATACCATTTATGAAGCGTCTCCTAACCTAAAAATACACGGTCGGCAAACTACTCGAACTAGCTTTCACAAATCAATTTTAACACATCGCTGCATGAAAATTAAACTAGTTTTCGACTTTTCAGAATACTCGAGATGATTTCAAATGTGAAATTCCACCAAATTTAACATTTGTGTACGCTCGCGTGTAAGCAGAGCCTGAACATGGCGTATTCGGTCGTGTTCGACCAGTGACGTCACAAGCGCCAGCGCCGATAGTGTTGCATTTCGCGCCAACATCTACAATTTGAATTATCGTGATATAAAAACAATTAATAATTATCGTTAGGATTATTTAAAAGAAAAACCCTGTTCTATTATCATGCTACTTGCAGAGATTACAGGGTTTTCGCTGAAACTTGTGAACGGAGTGATAAGCAAATATTTTTATCAGCTTATAACGCAGCATAATCTTATTCACAAACAGCAGAAACAATGAACAAAAAATCGACGCAAAGGGCGACTACGGTGCAAAGGGCGACTATCCTGAGATAACGTTGAGATCGCCTTATTATACATTGATAATAGATTTAATCATAGCGTGCGTCGTCGTTATCTTTTTCGCAATACGAATGTAAGTGTGCTGATAAATTGTGTGACAAGCCATACCAATTCAGCAACGATCATTATTGCAGCAGTTTGCGACGGAGACACCACTTATACATTTTGAGTTCCAAATACGAATAAAAACGTACGTTAATCCCTTCAACATTATTCAACTTCTATCCATAGCGATAAGTGCTATGACTTTTCCCCGAATTCGAATCACCGGACAAGAAAAACAGGTCAAGTAAGCAACTAAAAAACATTATCATAGAACCGATGAATCAACCTACGGAAATGGAATTCAAAACTAGTGTGGATTTTCTTTCACCAAATGAAAATCGCGAAGCCGCCGCAATAGAATATTACAGTCGAGAAGAATGGCATGTACACCAGCACCTAAATCCCAAAGTTTATAAAACTGTATGTACGGAAGATGTAGAAGAAATGAGTTTTAAAAACAAGATTCGAGCTGTAGAATACTGGAGATCCGGGACAGACGGGAATAGAAAACTATCATATGTTTAAACGGAATTCAGGAAGATGAAATCAATGTTACAGTTGCGCCGGTGCGCCTATAGTTTAAATGAGGGTGGTACCTACAAAGAAAACTTAACAACAAAAATAGTTCAGTACACGTTGACCAATTTAATGGATGATTTGGACAAAGAAGCTACCTGTCCATGATATGGATCGTCAATGAAGGGCCTTCCGTTCGTCACGTCCTGCGACGAAGTCACTAAATTTTCCCTACGGCTCCCCTTGTCCACGCGACTTCTACGAGAACACAGTTTTGGGCATGATTTCTCCGAAAAGTCACAACACAAAAATTGTATCACTATGCGATCTATCCCGTGTAGCGACTAAGCATAGGTCAAGGGCTCAAGAAAACTCCGCTCGAGCCGGTCGTCAAAACCGGAGCGCAACGGAAACCGAAAATACGTGAACAAGCTACGAAGCGCATAGCCGAACGGCTTTCTTACGAAAATCCACAGGAAACCGACTCCTACGACTCTTTCTCTCTCTCCGATTGGCCTATAGACAATTAAATTCATTCATATCTGGTCCGTAAGACCCAAGGAACATACTTCCACGTTGTCATTCACAATTGGCCGACAACCCATTAAAAGTTCGAAACCCCTTTTTTTCCACTCTGCTCAAATACGGAACCTAGAACAGGAGGAACCAAATGTTACGTCCCAGCCTTCAAATTTTTTACTCCGCCCCAAAAAATTTTCATTGCACACGTGCACGATAGCGGCACCCTGATTTTTCGGCCAAACATATATTTTATAAACTTTATGGACGCGATAGTCGAAATATGCCATAAGACCCAAAACGGGAAAGCGACTTGCATCCGCTCCCACGCACTAAATCACCGATAGTATATAATTTACGAGCGAATGGGCTCCAAGAGAGAAACTCACTCAGGAAAATTCTCGAATAGAAAAAAACGCAAGACCAAAGCGAACACAAACTCTCACTCCAAATCCCAATCAAACCCCCACGGAAAACTCGACCGTGACTCCACGCGGTCGTAAAACAGGCCCTCAACGAGAATTATGAGAGCACGTGCGCTAAGGTCGATTCTTGGAAATAGAGCAATGATTGCGTCTATCTCAACCGCGACCCAATAAGAAATCCAGAATCATGCTCCCCTACTCCGCTAACCAATCACAAAAATTAACGTAACTTTTACGACCGATTATCCAATGCCTAAAAAACGCATCATACGAAATGCACTCTCCCAAAAAAACTCCTCCTCCAAAACCGAACTCTCGCCGTTTTTGTAAGACGAAGGAGTGTCCCTCTGTAATCAGTTTCGGAATCGAAAAGTCAACTTACTCAGACTCTCTGTCCGCGTAACCGCCTAACATATTTTTCCATCAACTGTACGCGTCTTATATGTAACCGATAGATATGTACATACAAGTGTGTTAATAAACTCTATTTGTGAATGGAAAAAAACACTCACGAGAGTAAGTTATTCGATCAAAGTATTCGGCGAACCTCAACGAAGCACCTTAAATCGTCGAAATCAAATTGTTATTAAATTGTGTTCGGGACGCGCGCGGAAACCAATTAAGACTCGCAGCGCAAACCACCTCTCTTAAAAATTCGCGCACAAACTCGGCAACCTCGCGGGTCCATTCTAAATCTCCCTCCGGGACGTAACAATTTAATACACACTAAAACTGCGGCAGCGGAAAACAAAGAGATCATCCATCGATTATATAACTGCTGATAGCGAAAAAAAAGATTAATTAAATAAAAACCTCATCGGTTATAAAACTGGTGGCCACGGAAAAACAATTTAAGATCACGCTAGCAAGAAATCTGGTGGTAAAAATCATAGACAATTTATCGTTTATAAATTCGATCTCGATGGAATACGGATCACCGGCGCGGAACAATTAACGTGGAAAATAAAAAGCAAAGACTCTTTTCCGTGTATAACGTACAAGTGCTCCACACCAACGTCGCACCGAGATTAACCCAGAGAACGCAGAGCCATAAATCTGCGACGGACGCAGGCCCCGAGAGAAGACCCAAGCCAGCTACGCACACACGGACTGCAGGCCAAAATACGAGCCGTTATCCATTACGAGGAAAACCAAACGCCGCCTGACAGCCCACCAACGACAGCATTGGCACGAGCTAGCCACAAGATCATCATCGAGTAAGTCTTAAACTCATAATTTCCACACCAATCCAAATGGAGACTTCGGAAGACCATCATCCAACTCAACAGAGTCAAATCTACACATCAATAAACGCGAATAATTATCATCAACCACACTTTGAAAATAACACTTATCCGTTACACCCTAATTATAGAGAATTCACAAGATACTTACCTGAATTCGATGGGACCCGCAAAACATCGTCCCTAAATAACTTCCGAAGTTATTGCGACAACGGAAAAGAATTTATCCTAGCTGTAGGCGAACGATTAATCATCACATTGCTAAAAAGTAAATGCAAAGGAATCGCATGCGACTGCCTTGAAAGTTTCGCAATTTCAACTATCCCCCTCTCACTTGGATTAATGATATGAGTACAATCCAACAAAAAGGCGAATAGACAGTACTCAGCTTCTATCGCAGACTAAATACTCATTTAAAAAAGACTTATCAAGCTATCGAAACATCCAATCTCAGATCAATCGAAGGAGCAAAAATATTCGCGGAAGACGCAGCAACCGATCAATTTAGAAAGTCCCCACATAGCATGCAAACGATATGAGTCACTCGAAGACATTTTCAAACACGCTACAGAAGTCGAGAAAATGTTAGGACCAATTGAGGCAGAAAACACACAATCAACTTGCCTACCAATTCAGCCTTCTAACAGAACGAATAACCAAAACGACAACAAATCTGGAAGCTTAATTAAATTCTGCACATACTGCAAAAAGACAAACCACACGACAAACGATTGCTTCCGTTTAGCGAAAGACAATCAAACAAAAGACACGACGAACAAAAACAACGTATCGTGCAACTATTGCAAAAAAATAGGTCACACTATCAGTCAATGCCGTAAACGTGCATATAATAATGGTCGAATAGACAAGGCCCAAGCTGAAAAGCGGCCGGGAAACGAGTCAACGACCCCTCGACCAGGCGTCTCGGCGGGCCCCAACACACAAGGACGCCAGACACAGTAAACATACCAACGAAACAAAAAAATGCTCTGAGCCTTTTGTAACCTGAGCACTAACACAAAATAACTCATACATCCACACTCGCAGACTCAGGATCACAAATAAAACTAATACCAATCGGCAACATTCTTCATCCAAATTTTATAGATAATTCAAAAATCTATGAATTATACGGAATTTCGATCACCGACAAACCCAGGACACTCGGACAAATCAACATCGCTATCCATAACCAATCCGTAGAATTTAACGTTGTCCCAGATCATTTTCCCGTGGAATTTGATGCAATCCTTGGCCACGAAACAATCGGTGAAAACAAAGGTAGAATCGACTGGGAAGGGCGTTACGTGCGCGTCAATAACGTGGACATCGCATTTGCGAACACAGAATCACTTTTTCTGCGGGCCAGACAGAAAATGATGTTCATTCGGGTCCAAAGCCCACTAGACACAGGCTACGTACCTCGTATACCCTTTCGAGACAGCGTTTTTGCAGGAGAAGCCTTGGTTCGGAACACCAAAGGCAAAGCCTACCTGTACGCCACAAACACCTTGAACGAAGACTTCAGAGTAGAGGTTCCCGTAATTCTACTCTATCCTTTCGATATGAGTACAGACGAGAATGATCAAAAAGATAACGACCCCATGAAACCACAGAAAGTAGTGTAATGGGGCCGATTCTGCTCCAAAATTCGTACTACCGACATGTTACCGACATTTAGCCGTAAATCGAACCTAAAACGCGGTCGGTAAGGTAGGGATTTTGGGGTAGAATCGACCCCTGCATTATTGACTGTCGATCTCTACTTACCGCCCGATGGTGTGGCTCTCTGCTTACCGGCCGATGATGGGGGGCCTTCTGCTTACCGACCGATGGCGATCCCCTCCACCGACGCGGGCAGGGGGGGGGGGTAAACACAGGGACCCACGACCGACTCCTAGCGAGGCCGCGCAACGACTGACAAAGAGTCGAAGTGCTTTTTAGTAATAGGGACTTCACCTCCCGCCAGAAGGAGAGCGTGGCGGTAGGACGAGTGGCGGGTGGCTGATTTCTCAGAAATCCTTTCCGTGGCCAGACAAAGAGCCCCCTCTCCCTCAAACAGTCAGCGGGGAGAAGAATAGGGGCGGGGGCTGATTTCTCAGAAATCGTTTTAAAAATTTGAGGATGGTGAGTCATCGGGCGTCTTCTGCGGCTTGACCCCCCCCCACCCCCCTCTATGCGATAGTTTTCTCTATACATTGATGCGTTGAAACCTGGCAGCGACTTGAGGTGTTGAATGATTATTTTCTGAGAATTTGAAACCTAGGGGAGGGGGTGTTGAAACATTGATTATCCAGTCAAAATGGCGGTTGGATTAGGTCAGATTTTTTCTAAGAATGTGTGTGTGTGTGTGAGTGTGAGTGTGAGTGTGTGTGTGTGCGTGTGCGTGCGTGCGTGCGTGTGTGTGTGTGCGCGCGCGCGCGTGTGTGTGTGTGTGTGTGTGTATGTGTGTGTGTGTGTGTGTGTGTGTGTGTGTGTGTGTGGGTGAGTGTGAGTGTGAGTGTGCGTGTGCGTGTGCGTGTGCGTGTGTGTGTGTGTGTGGTGGTGAGGCTGCCGGCGCGTGACATTTTTCTGCGTTCGGACTCCCCCCCCCCAATTAGTAGCTGATAGGAGGAAATAAACAGATTAAAAAGACCGCTGTATATACTGGAGCCATGCGACGTTTCGCGCGCGTGCAAAAACACACACACATACACACACCTTGCAGATGCTGCGCTTGACAAAGACCCCCCCCCAATCAAATGCGATATCGGAACCGTCGTCTCGGCCGCCATGAGAAATAAGTGGGGGTGTCTAGAAAAATATTTGTCAGTATAGCCTCCCCGCCGACATGAGTCATTTCAGAGAATCAAAAAATGCCGCTTCTCAAAATTTGAATAAGTTTGCCTACGATCAATTTCGAAACGCTCCTCCGCCCCCCTCCCGCTCAAAAGTTCCAAAGATCAAAGGGAGTGAAGCATTTAACGATAATGTTCATCCCGGACGATACGGAGCTGTACGTGATTCGCGGAAAAAATCAGCTCTTGTCGAGAAGTTGCTGCGGAAGACTGCGCAATAAAAACGATCATGCGGTGCAGCGCAAAACAAAATTCGTCCAAGAGACGGGAATTAAGAGTGCGCATCGAACGATTGTTGAGAGGCATTCAACAATTGAAGGGGGAAATAGACTCGTGGGCGCAGATGCATTCGCTGATGATGATATTTGATATAATTGATTTGGAGCCACGACCCGCGAAAAATCTCCTCACCGACAAACGTCATTGGTCGAAGGCATTTCGAGAAAAAAATGTCGAGTACGAGATTGAAAAGAGAGCACCGTCTCGCTGCTTGGAACTCGATCTTGTGTATACAAACTCGACGTTCAAGCGGGCGCGCATACACTCACACACACACACACACACACACACACACACCCGCGCGCGTATGAGGTTGTGTAGAGATCTTCTCAAATATATATTCGCGAGCCCTTCTGCATAGGCATTTGATTTCAATTCATCGAGTAGTCGTGGCCATGGATGATTGCGATAAAATTATCGATACGTTGAGGGGTGCGCGGAACACTTTTTTGGAATGTTTGCTCGAACCTGTCACAGCACCACAGGCTAACACTGTAAATTATCAGAAGCACACCCCTCACAGTATTGCGTACTATAAGCATTGCAGTTGCAATGACGCTCTCTCGGAGTACAAGGCGTTTCGTGGAAAGACCTGTATCGAATGGCTCATGCGTGATTTAGAAGGACTCGCCGGCTCATTGCACGACATTTTTCAAACTATAGTACCAATGAGACGTTTGAAGAGCGATGAAAGACAAAGTTTCAAGTTGGCCGAAAAATATCACATTTGCGAAAAACCATTTGCGCCCACGAACGTGAAAGTGCGAGATCATTGTCACTTTACGGGCAAATTCCGCGGTGCCGCTCATCAAGAATGTAATTTGAATTACAAAATTGCCCACGTAGAGCCGATAGTTTTTCACAACTTGTCGGGATATGACGCACACTTTTTGATAGTAGCATTGGCTCGAGACTTCGAAGGATCCATGAGTGTTTTGCCAATTAACAAGGAGAAATATATTTCATTTTCGAAGCGCGTCAAAGGTACACGCGTGCAATATCGATTCATCGACTCTTTGAGAATCAACCCGAGTAGCATCGAAAAATGAGCATCATACCTGAAAAGCGATAAAAAAATAGTAACACGCAAGCATTGCGCTAACGCAACGGAATTTGAATTGTTGACGAGAAAAGGCGTTTTCCCCTATGACTACGTGAACTCTTGGATGCGACTCAATGAGAGAGTGAATTGCCCGCGAGAGAGAAATTTTTCTCCACATTGAGTAATGAAGATATTTCGGCGGACGATTACGCGCACGCGTGCATAGTTTGGACTGTCTTTAGTCTTAAAACTTTGGGTGAATATTCCGACTTGTATTTGAAAACTGATGTACTCCTACTGACAGATATTTTTGAGAATTTTCGACGACATTGCATCGACACGTACGACCTCGATCCATTGAACTATTTTACCGCACCGGGTCTATACTTTGATGCGATGTTAAAATGTACCGATGTAGAACTCGAGCTCTTGCTCGACATTGACATGTTAATTTTCATCGAGATAGGTATTTGCGGTGGCGTAGCGCAGTGCTGCAATCGGTACGCGAAAGCAAATAATCGCTATATGCGAGATGATTTTGAACCAAACGAGCCCGCGTCATACTTGATGTATTACGATGTCAATAATCTTTATGGTGCGGCTATGTGTGAGTCATTGCCATACGGCTCGTTCGCTTGGGTAGAAAAATTCGAGCAATGTATCGAGGATATTCCCGATGACGCTGAAACGGGATACATCTTGGAAGTCGATTTGGAGAATCCTCGGGAGTTACACGACACTCACAAAGATCTGCCCTTGTGCCCGCAACACTACGTCCCTCCTGGGAGCACTCAAACAAAATTAACGACCACGCTGCTGCCAAAATAAAAATACGTAATTCACTATAGAAATTTGAAACAATGATTGAGATTGGGATTGCGCGTTACAAAAATGCACAGAGTCCTCAAATTCAAACAGCGCGCTTGGTTAAAAAAAGTACATCGATGTAAATACGGAATTGAGGAAGCGATCTGACAATGATTTTGAGAAAAAATTTTACAAACTTATGAACAATGCGGTCTTTGGTGAAACAATGGAAAATGTGAGGAAACATCGGGAAGTGCGACTCGCGACAAAGTGGAAGGGGGGGGGGCGGAAGCGCAGATCGCGAAGCCTACGTTTCATAGCTGCACTATATTTGACAAAGACATCGTTATAATCGAGCTCAATCAAGCGTACGTTCTATTCAAAAAGCCTATATACACAGGATTTGCCATTCTCGATATCTCCAAACGTTGGATTTACGATTTTCACTACACTACATGCGTGAACGATTCAACGATCGAGCAAAATTATTGTACACAGACACTGATAGTCTCATCTATCACATCAGCGTGCCCGACATTTATGAAACGATCAAGTGTGACATTGACAAGTTTGACACGTCTGATTATCCGCCAATCAATCGGTACAATATGCCTTTGTGCATTAAGAAAGTATTAGGTCTCATGAAAGATGACAATAATGGTCGAATTATGACGGAATTTGTGGGCTTGCGAGCGAAATAGTACTCGTTTAAAATTCTCGACTGTGACGATGCGAAGAAAACAGCTAAAGGTCTAAGGCGGTCAACCCTGAAATCCATCACATTCGACGATTTTAAAAATTGCTTGTTTGCGCATGAAAAACTCATCAAGGTGCAACAATTGATCATGAGTAAAAAACACATTGTTCATACGGCGATGCAAAATAAAATCGCTCTCAGCTGGAGAGATGACAAAAGAATGCTAATTCCAGAGTCCACGGACACTCTTCCATGGGGTTATGCTCATATGTAAACTGAATAAAAAGAAAACTGTTATATGTGCGTATGTGTTTGAAGACTTATTTTTTCTATCCCCTCTCCTGGGGAACAGCAACTGATATCGGACCCATTCTAGATGTAAACAAAAATGTTGGCTCACTCTTTAACGTCTTCTCTCCGGAGAGTACGATTTGTTCGGTCCTTTGGGTTAGTCGACAACTATGCATCGAGGAGAAGAGATTTACCGAGTGTACAGGCTTATCATATTTCTATTCACGCGTAATCCTGTGCTAAAAAATCGCTGGCCAAACTTAATCTTAGACGATTTGCATTATCTTCCGACTTCGGTGATTTGGCGGAAATTACGGATAGGTTTGAAGGGAGCGCGGCAAGAAGACTTTGCTAATGCGTTTATCAAAGGCCTGATAAACACTTTCGGTTTGTTACATTCTGTGGTGCGTGTAATCAAACGACGAAATTGGGAAGAATCGGATGCTGTTGCGCCCATCGTTGATAAACACGGTAAGAATTCTCTCTTTCTCTCCCTCTTTCACTTACTCACGAACACACGCGCGTGCGCGCGCGCGCGCGCGCACACACACACACACACACACACACACACACACACTGATACTACATTTTTAGCACTAAAGTGTCTTCTCCTATCCAGTGACGAAGAGGCATTGCCCCCACCGCCACCATCCTCATCATCATCATCATCATCATCATTATCATCATCATCATCATCTTGTTCGTCACCACCACCATCAAAAAAACCCCGTGTAATCGATGAATCTGAGCAATCTGATGATTCGTCGAAAATTCTAACCTAACGCCATATCCCTACGTTACCGACCGCTTTTTTCGTTCGATTTATGTCTTAATGCCGGTATCATGTCGGTAAGGTAGGGATGTTGCGTTAGAATCGGCCCCTGCATTATCGACTGTCGTTGTCTACTTTCCGACTGATTGTGGGGGGGGGCTCTCTGCTTACCGACCGATGGTGTGGCTCTCTGCTTGCCGACTGACGGCGGAGGGGGGGGGGCTCTCTGCTTACCGACCGATGGCGATCCCCTCCACCGACGGGGGGGGGGGTAAACACGGGGACCCACGACCGAAAAGGGACTTCCCCTCTCGCCAGAAGGAGGGAGTGGCGGTAGGACGAGAGGAGGGGGGCTGCAGATTCTCCACCGTATTTTCCGCCAGCCCCGATTATCGGCAAAAAAACGCAGAAATTCTCAATTGGCGATAATGTGCGAATGACATTTACCTCGTTGAGAAGGTGGTGAAGAAGCGTGGAAATCGAATGCTCGTCAAGTGGCTAGGTTTCGACGATACGCACAACAGTTGGATCGACAGACGAGATTTGTGAAAAAACAAAACGATTTTATTAAATGTTTGAAAAAAATCGATTTTTCATTTAACCCCCCCTCCCCGCCCCCCCGATCTTCATCATGCATCGGAGTCATGCCAAAGAGTTGTCTCAAATTTAAGATATCCGAGGCTTCCTAGCAGAAGCGATTCACGGTCTCCCCCCTCCCACATGCGAAGGGTGTTGTTACGAAGTTCGCGCTTCCGTGCTCTAACACTTTTGGCAGCTGCTATGAATTGATGCTCCCATTGAATCTCGGTCGACTCATTCTTGTCAGATCCCACAGTCTAGAAACAAAAAGGAGGAGAGACGTCTTTTTTTCTTTTTCTTTTTTTTTCTTTTTTTCTTACCAAAGTCATATTTATTCCCTCAAATACGATGGAATTACCTCGAATATGAAAAGACATCTGGGAATAAAAGAAAAATGTCAAATTCAAGTCAAATACAAACATTTCGATACAATTTTTTTTCCGGGGTCTATACTTACTTTTGCTGGTAAATTACTCCACTGACAGTCAAAGCTCGAGAGAGGCGTTGTCCCGAGTAGTTTTCTCTAGGGGAGTTATTCCTCGTCGAGGATCCAAACTTCTTCCACTTGTTGCCTTCGCGCCAAATCAGCAAAGCGACACGATTCGTAACCTGCAAAAGGGAATGCGTTTTTTTCAAAATTTTTAAAGGTGAAGCGTTTTTTTCTCCCAAAATTGGCGCTCTTTTTTTTTACCTGAATCTGCACTATATTCTTCACTAAGATCTTCACTCGTATGTACGCTTGCTTCACTGCGCTGTGAGTCGGCGTCACTCACGTCGGCTTGAGCGGGTACGTCAGGCTGCTCGTTGTTGATGTCAATCCGTTCACGTTGAATAGGTGGACGGCTTATGTGAAGCCACCCGTCGACATCTACTGTAGAAGAATTTTCGCTAGAGTTCGAAGGAAATAAATCGTCCCCTTGGATCGTTACCCCCTTGTCGATATGAAGAAACAGCTCTCACATTTATGTCCAACTCATGCAACCCGACGCGTGTCGACGCATAGATGATACCCGACGCCCGTCGACCCCACCCGCTTTACCTGATAGCCGCAGTGGCGGTTCGCGTGATCGTATTGACGGCAGCGAAAGTGATGATGATGATGATGATAGCCTACGAGCGTTTATTCCCGATGGTCCAGCTACAGCACCATCAGATTGCATAAATTCATCACGTGATTCTGAGCAAGGTGGTGGCGAATCGTCATTTATTTTCGACGAATCATCAGATTGCTAAGATTCATCGATTACACGGGGTCTTTTTGATGGTGGTGGTGAAGAACAAGATGATGATGATGATGATGATGATGATGATGATGGTGGTGGCGATCGGGGCAATGTCTCTTCGTCACTCGATAGGAGAAGACACTTTAGTGCTAAAAATGTAGTATCAGTGTGTGTGTGTGTGTGTGCGTGTGTGTGTGTGTGCGCGCGCGCACGCGCGTGTGTTCGTGAGTGAGTGAAAGAGGGAGAGAAAAAGAGAATTCTTACCGTGTTTATCAACGATGGGCGCAACAGCATCCGACTCTTCCCAATTTCGTCGTTTGATTACACGCACCATAGAATGTAACAGACCGAAAGTGTTTATCAGGCCTTTGTTAAACGCATCAGCAAAGTCTTCTTGCCGCGCTCCCTTCAAAACTTTCTGTAATTTCCGCCAAATCACCGAAGTCGGAAGATAATGCAAATCGTCTAATATTAAGTTTGGCCAGCGATTTTTTAGCACGGGATTACGCCTGAATAGAAATATGATAAGCCTGTACACTCGGTAAATCTCTTCTCCTCGATGCATAGTTCTCGACTAGCCCAAAGGACCGAACAAATCGTACTCTCCGGAGAGGAGACGTTAAAGAGTGAGCCAACGTTATTGTTTTCATCTAGAATGGGTCCGATATCAGTTGCTGTTCCCCAGGAGAGGGGATAGAAAAATAAGGCTTCAAACACACACGCACATATAGACAGTTCTCTTTTTATTCAGTTTACATATGAGCACAACCCCATGGAACAGTGTCCGTGGAATCTGGAATTAGCATTCTTTTGTCATCTCTCCAGCGGAGAGCGACTTTATTTTGCATCGCCGTATGAACAATGTGTTTTTTACTCATGATCAATTGTTGCACCTTGACGAGTTGTTCATGCGCAAACAAGCAGTTTTTAAAATCGTCGAACGTGATGGATTTCAGGGTTGACCGCCTTACACCTTTAGCTCTTTTCTTCGCATCGTCACAGTCGAGAATTTTAAACGAGTACAATTTCGCTCTCAAGCCCACAAATTCCGTCATAATGCGACCATTATTCTCATCTTTCATGAGACCTAATACTTTCTTATTGGGAAAAGGCATATTATACCGATTGATTGGCGGATAATCAGACGTGTCAAACTTGTCAATGTCACACTTGATCGTTTCATAAATGTCAGGCACGCTGATGTGATAGATGAGATTATCAGTGTCTGTGTACAATAATTTTGCTCGATCGTTGAATCGATCACGCATGTAGTTGTAGTGACAATTGTAAATCCAGCGTTTGGAGATATCGAGAATGGAAAATCCTGTGTATATAGGCTTTTTGAATAGAACGCACGCTTGATTGAGCTCGATTATAACAATGTCTTTGTCAAATATGGTGCAGCTATGAAACGTAGGCTTCGCGATCTGCGCTTCCGCCCACCCCCCTTCCACTTTGTCGCGAGTCGCACTTCACGATGTTTCCTCACATTTTCCATTGTTTTACCAAAGACCGCATTGTTCATGAGTCTGTAAAAATTTTTCTCAAAATCATTGTCAGATCGCTTCCTCAATTCCGTATTTACATCGATGTACTTTTTTTAACCAAGCGCGCTGTTTGAATTTGAGGACTCTGTGCATTTTTGTAACGCGCAATCCCAATCTGAATCATTGTTTCAAATTTCTATAGTGAATTACCTATTTTTCTTTTGGCAGCAGCGTGGTCGTTAATTTTGTTTGAGTGCTCCCAGGAGGGACGTAGTGTTGCGGGCACAAGGGCAGATCTTTGTGAGTGTCGTGTAACTCCCAAAGATACTCCAAATCGACCTCCAAGATGTATCCCGTTTCAGCGTCATCTGGAATATCCTCGATACATTGCTCGAATTTTTATACCCAAGCGAACGAGCCCCACGGCAATGACTCACACATAGCCGCACCATAAAGATTATTGACATCGTAATACATCAAGTATGACGCGGGCTCGATTGGTTCAAAATCATTTCGCATATAGCGATTATTTGCTTTCGCGTACCTGTTGCAGCACTGCGCTATGCCACCGCGAATACCTTTCTCGATGAACAATAGCATGTCATCGTCGAGCAAGAGCTCGAGTTCTACATCGGTACATTCTAACATCGCATCAAAGGATAGACCGGGTGCGGTAAAATAGTTCAATGGATCGAGGTCGTACGTGTCGATGCAATTTCGTCGAAAATTCTCAAAAATATCTGTCAGTAGGAGTACATCAGTTTTCAAATACAAGTCGGAATATTCACCCAAAGTTTTAAGATTAAAGACAGTCCAAACTTTGCACCCGTGCGCGTAATCGTGCGCCGAAATATCTTCATTACTCAATGTGGAGAAAAATTTCTCTTTCGCGAGCAATTCAGTCTCATCGAGTCGCATCCAAGAGTTCACGTAGTCATAGTGGAAAACGTCTTTTCTCGTCAACAATTCAAATTCCGTTGCGTTAGCGCAATGCTTGCGTGTTACTATTTTTTGATCGCTTTTCATGTATGATGCTAATTTTTCGATGCTACTCGGCATGAATCTCAAAGAGTTCATGAATCGATATTGCACGCGTGTACCTTTGACGCGCTTCGAAAATGAAATATATTTCTCCTTGTTAATTGGCAAAAGACTCATGGATCCTTCGAAGGTTCGAGCCAATGCTACTATCAAAAAGTGTGCGTCGTATCCCGACAAGTTGTGAAAAACTATCGGCACTAAGTGGGCAATTTTGTAATTCAAATTACATTCTTCATGAGCGGCACCGCAGAATTTGCCCGTAAAGTGACAATGATCTCGCACTTTCACGTTCGTGGGCGCAAATGGTTTTTCGCAAATGTGACATTTTTCGGCCAACTTGAAACTTTGACTTTCATCGTTATTCGAAGGTCTCATTGGTACTATAGTTTGAAAAATGTCGTGCGATGAGCCGTCGAGTCCTTCTAATTCACGCATGAGCCATTCGATACAGGTCTTTCCACGAAACGCCTTGTACTCCGAGCGAGCGTCATTGCAACTGCAATGCTTATAGTACGCAATACTGTGAGGGGTGTGCTTCTGATAATTTACAGTGTTAGCCTGTGGTGCTGTGACAGGTTCGAGCAAACATTCCAAAAAAGTGTTCCGCGCACCGCTCAACGTATCGATAATTTTATCGCAATCATCCATGGCCACGACTACTCGATGAATTGAAATCAAATGCCTATGCAGAAGGGCTCGCGAATATATATTTGAGAAGATCTCTTCACAACCTCATACGCGCGCGGGTGTGTGTGCGTGTGTGTGTGTGTGAGTGTATGCGCGCCCGCTTGAACGTCGAGTTTGTATACACAAGATCGAGTTCCAAGCAGCGAGACGGTGCTCTCTTTTCAATCTCGTACTCGACATTTTTTTCTCGAAATGCCTTCGACCAATGACGTTTGTCGGTGAGGAGATTTTTCGCGGGCCGTGGCTCCAAATTAATTTTATCAAATACCATCCTCAGTGAATGCATCTGCGCCCACGAGTCTATTTCCCCCTTCAATTGTTGAATGTCTCTCAACAATCGTTCGATGCGCACTCTTAATTCCCGTCTCTTGGATGCATTTTGTTTTGCGCTGCACCGCATGATCGTTTTTATTTCGCAGTCTTCCGCAGCAACTTCTCGACAAGAGCTTATTTTTTCCGCGAATCACCTACAGCTCCGTATCGTCCAGGATGAACATTATCGTTAAATGCTTCACTCCCTTTGATCTTTGGAACTTTTGAGTCGCAGGGGGTTGGAGGAGCGTTTCGAAATTGATCGTAGGCAAACTTATTCGAATTTTGAGAAGCGGCATTTTTTGAATCTCTGAATGACTCATGTCGGCGCGGAGGCTATACTGACAAATATTTTTCTAGACACCCCCACTTATTTCTCATGGCGGCCGAGACGACGGTTACCGATATCGCATTTGATTGGGGGCGGGGGGGGGGGGTCTTTGTCAAGCGCAGCATCTGCAAGGTGTGTGTGTGTGTGTTTTTGCACGCGCGCGAAACGTCGCATGGCTCCAGTATATACAGCGGTCTTTTTGATCCGTTTATTTTCTCCTATCACCTACTAGTTGGGGGGGGGGGGCGGTGGTCCGAACGCAGAAAAATGTCACGCGCCGGAAGCTTCACCGCCACACACACACACACACACACACACACACACACACACACACACACACACACACACACACACACACACACACACACACACACACACACACACACACACACGCACGCACGCACGCACGCACGCACGCACCCACGCCCACACACACACACACACAAACGGTAATCTCCACGTAATTCTTAGTAAAAATCTGACGTAATCCAACCTCCATTTTGACTGGATAATCAATGTTTAAACACCCCCTCCCCAAGGTTTCAAATTCTCAGAAAATAATCATTCAACACCTCAAGTCGCTGACAGGTTTCAACGCGTCAATGTATAGACAAAACTATCGCACGGAGGGGTGGGGGGGTGGTGGGGGGCAAGCCGCAGAAGACGCCCGATGACTCAACATCCATAAATTTTTAAAACGATTTCCGAAAAATCAGCACCCCCCCCCCTATTCTTCTCCTCGCTGACTGTTGGAGGGGGAGGGGGCTCTTTGTCTGGCCACGGAAAGGATTTCTGAGAAATCAGCCCCCCTCCACTCGTCCTACCGCCACTCCCTCCTTCTGGCGGGAGGGGATGTCCCTTTTACTAAAAAGAACTTCGACTCTTTGTCAGTCGTTGCGCGGCCGCTCTAGGAGTCGGTTGCGGGTCCCCGTGTTTACCCCCCCCCCTCCGCGCGTCGGTGGAGGGGATCGCCATCGGTCGGTAAGCAGAGAGCCCCCCCATCATCGGCCGGTAAGCAGAGAGCCACACCATCGGTCGGTAAGCAGAGAGCCACACCATCGATCGGTAAGTAGACATCGACAGTCGATAATGCAGGGGTCGATTCTACCCCAAACATCGAATTCTCACCGTAGACGATCGACCCGTTAATACAATACAATACAGTCCAGACACCCACCGTTTCAAAACCCGGAAATAGAAAAACAAATTAACGATCTGCTACAATTAAACAACATCGAACCCTCGAAGTCACCGTATAATTCACAAGTATGGATCGTTATGAAAAAAGCAGATTCAAAAGGCAACAAACGTTGGAGACTCGTAATTGACTTTAGAAAACTCAACGATGTCACCATAGGAGACGCTTACCCCTTGCCGTTAACAACAGACATTCTCGACCAACTCGGCGGCGCGAGGTACTTCTCAATTTTTGACTTTGCATCTGGCTTTCACCAGATAGAAACGGATCCGCAAGACAAACACAAAACGGCCTTCACGACCCCTCACGATCATTACGAAGTCAACAGAATGCCATTCGCTTTGGAAAACGCACCAGCCACATTCCAACGATTAAAGAACCTTGTACTAAAAGGATTACAGAGAAATTATTTATTCGTATACTTGGACGATATAGTAATTTACGCGCGATTAAATGAAGAATATGAACGTAAATTCGAAAAACGCGCCGAAAAATTACGAAACGCATACTTAATTCTCCAAACGGAAAAATGCGAGTTTTTACGAACCGAAGTGAGATACCTAGGGCATCAAATTTCGGCAGACGGATTACAACCAGACCCGAAAAACAGCGAAGCTTTAAGAGAATTCAAGACACCGGAAACTCCAAAAAATGAAAAAGAATTCTTGGGTCTAGCCGCATACTACCGCCGATTCATAAAAAACTTCGGGGCGATAGCAAAACCTTTATCGGTTCTCACCAGCACGCCAAATTTCATCGAACGTCGCAACACCAATTAGCATTCGAAACATTATGAGACAAGCTATGCTCAACACCAATTCTCCAATATCCAAATTTTTACGTGTACGTTACGTGTACTGCGATGAAGAGAAAGACTCAAGGAGTTCGATTTTGAAATCCAGTACAAACCAGGAAGGGTTAATACCAATGCCAATGCACTCTCTTGAAATCCGATAAATCTTCCTATCAAATTCAAATAGCGAATTAGCGATACCCCATATGGAGGAAAAATTCTTCATCCGCATCCAGGTATCGTAAGGACATATTCATCATCAGAAACTATCGCTCAAAATGAAAGAACAAAAAAATCAAAACCTACTTCGGAAGACGATATCGCAGACGTCTATCCGCTAAATCAAGCAATTCCCATTCCTCGAGCAACAGACTTCACAGATACGGCAGTTCCGAGAGAAAAGTACGAAAGTCCCGTTGCAGAAGGACCTGAGGAAAATCAAAATTAAAAAACTGCGAATTCCCAAGCAAACGATCTCATCGATGTGGTAGTTCCGAGAGAAACGCACGTGGGTCCGTGCGCCAAGGGATCTTTTCAACCTCAAGGTGACCGGCCTGATCAACCGACCATCAGCGATCTCAACAAAAAGAGACCGCGTCCTAAATCAAATTCTTCAGAGCATCAAGACATAAATTCTTCAGAGCATCAGAGAGCAAACTCTTCAAAACATAAAAAAACGAATCCTCCAGAGCGTCAAAAATCAAATCCTTCAGAGCATCCAAAACCAATCTCTTCAGATCATCAAAAATCAAATTCTTCAAAGCATCGAAGATCAAATTCTTCAGAGGATCAAAAATCAAATTCTTGAGAGCATCGAAGATCAAATTCTTCAGAGCATAAAAAATCAAATTCTTCAGAGCATCGAAGATCAAATTCTTCAGCGCACCAAAAATCAAATTCTTCAGAGCATCGAAGATCAAACTCTTCAGAGCAACAAACTCCGATCACATCGGAATACCGAGGATCAAATGCACCAGAAAATAAAAAATCGCATTCACCCAACTATCGAAGGGAAAAACGCAAAATCTTAATTAAAAGGAGAAGCGACACTCGTCGATATCTCCCCTTCGGGATCCCTTCAAAATCGGAATCTCCATCGTCATCGGACGACGACGAGGATAATACCATCCACGTGGCACCGAGCAATTTCGACACGCTTAACACCCATTCATCCTCAGAGCAAGAATCGGACGACAGCAGCCTAAACAACGTCGCCATAAAATTCGGGAAACGCGCCTGTGAAACAGCGGAACTCACTCCATCACCTATAGGACGAGCAAAAAACAAATCGTACAAAATTCCCAGCCGTCTGAACAGCCAATAAAGCGCAAGCGAAGAAGCCATCGTAGAAGACAAACGATTTCCCCCTACGAGGAACGAAAATTTCAAGGACAGTCACACGACTTAACCTATGGACATAAGTTCCTTCAACGAGGATAGAGAATTAGCATACGAAATTGATACAAGTCGTCACGAAACTCCCAAACGCAAGTATAACGCAACGCACAACCAACGCAAAAAATACCACAAAAACAAGGAAACCAACTCCCCTACCAACGCGCAGATCCTCCAGACAAAGGAAAGCCAAGAAATGCTTCTGCTGTCCAGATGCAAGTGGTCATGCACACGCGAGTGCCACCCGCACTCAAACAAAGAAAAAAGAAAACGCACTACCGAAGGGTAATCAACAAGCAAAAACGACCGGAAACCCTCCCGGCCGGGAACAGTCCTCATCCACCGTTCCAGATGTCGCAAACACCCAGAGCTCCGAGAACGAATCTTCACAGCAACAAGGAAAAATCCCATCGCCGTTACTACTAAACAAACCCTCCCCCAACTCACAAAATAGAGACAACAATAGCGAAACAAACACCGCTGAGGACGAACCAAAAGCAACAACAAGCAACGACCGGAATTCGTCAATGTCATCGAAACAAGAAACAACATCGAAGTGACAAAGAACAATTACATTTGTATCATTTCAGCAGATGGCACAGTCTCGAGCGAAATCGGTAAGCGATTAATCGAGACCGGCTTGCTCACAATTCTATCTCCGGCCAATACCTTCGAAGCCGGGCAAGTCCTCATCTCCGGAACACCAAAGAAAAGAGTGTTCGCTCTAGTAACACAGGAAAACGGCACATCGCCTCTAACAAAAGAAAATCTTACCAAAACCCTAATAAATCTAAAAACATCAATGGAGGAGTTGAACATCAAATCAGCAGCGTTCTCCCAAAAACGTAGCAACCTCAACGACTCAACGTGGACGAAAATAAAAAACATTCTCCGAGAAATATTTGCGGACACCGAGATCGAAATAAAAATCTGCCGCGACGACATCATTGTTCCACCTGAACGAGACAGGCCCGAAATAATAAAAGAATGCCATGAATCTCCAGTAGCAGGCCATAAAGGCGTCACCAAGACATACAAAAGAATTAGGCAGCAATATTTCTGGGACAATCTCAAAAAGCAAGTGGAAGACTACGTCCGACAATGCGCCAGTTGCCAGAAGAAAAAATTGGTGAGGATTTAAACCAAACAACCTATGGTTATCACAGACACCCCGGTCAGCGTATTCGATAAAATTGTAATGGATATAGTCGGACCGATAACTCCAGAATCTGAACTTGGTCACCGTTTCATACTAACCATTCAGGACATTCTCTCGAAATTCTTATTTGCCATTCCGCTGAAGAGCGCTGCGGCCCAAGAAATAACCTACGCATTCGTCACGGAATTCATTTGTCTATTCGGATGTCCCAAAGTAATACTCATGGACCAAGGTACAGCTTTCATCGGCCGAGTGATGAAACAATTAACTAAAATCCTGAATATCAAACAAATCAAAACAACAGCATTCCATCCACAGCCGACCGGATCACTCGAGCGAAGTCACCAAGTGCTCACCGATCACCTAAAACATTATACCAATCAAAAAGATTGGCACAAGTGGCTACGACTGGCAACTTTCGCATGCAATACGAGCGTGGCAAAGAAGGCACAAAATTCACACCCTTCCAGGTAGTCTGCGGGAAAGAATCCCGAATACCCGCACAATTCTCGTACCTGGACGAAATTTTAACGTACGATGAACACGTGAGAAATCTCGTTCATCATCTCCAAGATGTACAGAAATTGGCACGCAATAATCTCGAAAACGCCAAACAAAAATCCAAAGTTTATTACGATGAAAGAATCAATTCCGTGAACTTCCAAATTGGAGATAAAATCTACCTAATAAAAAATCAACGAATAGAAAAATTCGACGACAATTACCTAGGTCCGTACGAAATTACACAAGTCTTCCCTGAACAAAACGACATCGAAATCGCATTAGGAAACAATAAACGGATCCATTGCGATCGCGCTAAGTTAGCACACTAATAAGTTAATCTCATAAACACAAACCCGGTGCACTCACACCTGCACGACTCTTTCCAAATCTGCTAAGACCCCCATAGCATTCCCCTAACCATCGAACTCGGCTCTTACAATTTGAATAATCACACGAATATTATGCGAATTTACCTTAACATATAAGATTAATTATATGCCTACTATCCAAATACATGTTAATCTTAACATTATATAAAATCAAAACAAAACTCATACCTACCTATTTCTCATTCACTCACGCTGGCATCTTCACGCCAGATAAAATACAAAAATAAGAAGCGTAACATAATGGTTCACAACATTACGTTACTGTATCAGATTTAACCGCAAACATCCTCTAGTCTGTGTAAATCACGCTGTAAACCGGTAAATGATGATGCCCCACTATCGTGCCTGTATATCGTTCGATACAATTCAAAATTGAATCTAATTGAGCGAAACACTCTATGTCGAAGGAAGGAGGTGTTACGTCCCAGCCTTCAAATTTTTTACTCCACCCCAACAAGTTATCATTGCACACGTGCACGATGGCGGCACCCTCATTTTTCGACCAAACATATATCTTATAAACTTTATGGACGCGATAGTCGAAATATGCCACAAGATCTAGAACGGGAAAGCGACTTGCATCCGCTCCCACGCACTAAATCACCGATAGTATATAATTTACGAGTGGATGTGCTCCAAGAGAAAAACTCACTCAGGAAAATTCTTGAATAGATAAAATGCGCGACCAAACCGAACACAAACTCTCACTCCAAATCCCAAACAGACCCCCACGGAAAACTCGGCGGTGACTCCACGCGGTCGCAAAACAGGCCCTCAGCGAGAATTATGAGAACACGTGCGCTAAGGCCGATTCTTGGAAATAGAGCAGCGATTGCGTCAATCTCAGCCGCGACGCAATAAGAAATCCATAATGATGCGCCCCTACTCCGCTAACCAATCACGAAAATTAACATAACTCTTACGACCGATTATCCAATCCCTGAAAAACGCATCATAGGAAATGCCCTCTCCCAAAAAACTCCTCCTCCCAAAACCGAACTCTCGCCGTTTTTGTAAGACGAAGGAGCGTTACTCTGTAATCAGTCTCTGAATAAAAAAGTCGACTTATTCAGATACTCTGTCCGTGTAACCGTCTAACATATATTTTAATCAACTGCACGCGTCTTATATTTAACCGATAGATATATACATACATGTGTGTTAACAAACTCTATTTGTGAATTGAAAGAAGCACTCACGAGAGTAAGTTATTCGATCAAAGTATCGGGCGAACCTCAACTTCAAACCAAAACACGCACCTTCAATCGTCTAAATCTATTTGTTATTAAATTGTGTTCGGAACTCGCGTGGAAACCAATTAAAGCTCACAACGCGATCCACCTGTCTTCAAAATTCGCGCACAAACTCGGCAACCTCGCGGGTCCATTCTAAATCTCCCTCCAGGACATAACACAAATACGCTTATAAAAAGGGCGATCCGTCGCCACTTCTCAGTTCTTCCATCGGAGTCTTTGTCAACCATGACTCTGTCCGTCTAATCATCGGAACTTAATCCAACAGTATATCACCAAGTCAAATATCAATTCAATACCTTCTCTCCAGCTAAAAAGTCCTGTTGAAATTCTATACTCTTATTCCGAGACTAATAACTTGAGTTCATTTTTCTTAACTTAGTATTTGTATTTACGCTGAAGTATCTCAACCCGATCGAAAACGAAGTCTCCGCTTTCCGAGAAACATTGTAAACGCAGTGCGTATGGGTACATCTGTCATTGTACCTGCGAGCACACTTGGCCACCAGCGAAGGGCCGTTACCCTTCCGACCGATCGCTGACACTCCTGCGAACGAGTATACGTCGCACCACCGATCATTGTAAGCGCACTCTATACATTATATATATATATATATATATATATATATATATATATATATATATATATATATATATATATATATATATATATATATTAATATTATAATATTATTAATATTAATATATATATACAGAGATGTCCAAAATTTGTATCGACCGATACTCGCTACTCGATACAAATGTAGCGAGTAGCGAAAAAAAATTCGCTACTCGATACGAATGTAGCGAGTAGCGAAAAAAATTCGCTACTCGATACAAATGTAGCGAGTAGCGAAAAAATCTCGCTACCCGATACAAATGTAGCGAGTATGGATGGATGGATGGATGGATGGATGGATGGATGGATGGATGGATGGATGGATGGATGGATGGACGGACGGACGGACGGACGGACGGACGGACGGACGGACGGACGGACGGACGGACGGACGGACGGACGGACGGACGGACGGACGGACGGACGGACGGACGGACGGACGGATGGATGGATGGATGGATGGATGGATGGTTGGATGGATGGATGGATGGATGGATGGATGGATGGATGGATGGATGGATGGATGGATGGATGGATGGATGGATGGATGGATGGATGGATGGATGGATGGATGGATGGATGGATGGATGGATGGATGGATGGATGGATAGTTATCCCGGAATTGCATTTTGAATGTTCAACTCCTGAGAGAGGTTCGAAAAAGCAAAATTCAAGAGTGGTCCATAGGAACGAAAATATAGAGAAAATTATTTTCTACATTTCGTATATTTAAGCCATCCCCGAAAAATCAATTGTTTTTGAGTTATTCAATAAACAATTTTTTTTATACTTCAGCGGTTCTTTTGGGGGTGAAGATATTTATGGAGAAGGTTGATCAAATCCCCAATCGACGCATCTTTTCAAGGGTTACAACGTTCCCATTTGAACAAAAATTGCATGAATTTTTCCTAAAGAGTTATCGAACGAAAACTGATTTTTCAAAATTTCACCCCACTTTTTCACCCCCAAAATGAACTTCCACGACTTCGGCTCTGTGGACATACTAAGGCGGGGCCTCCGAGATTTGGAATTTGCCATTTCGCTGGTGCCGCCTGCTCGATCTTCTTCGTCAGTTTGCGAGAGACAGTGTTCGCTGGCCTCGCTCCATCGCTGCAGCATATTCAATATCCAAACAATCTGGAAAAAGTAATGAATTCGATATAGTGTTTTTTAAATTGCAATTCGCAATATCAATGTTAATCACTTGTGCGTGAAAAATAGATGCCACATTAGCATCATAACCTCAACTCATTTAATATTCAATTCGTGAATTATAAGTTATAATTCGCGAATTGAATGAATTAAATACATTTGGAGATGTTGTTTGGAAGATGTTGGAGATTGAATGTTTGTTATAATTTATTTAAAAAATTCTCCAAATGTGTTTAATTAATTATTCTATTATGAAAAAGAAAATACTTTTTTCTTACCTGCGCTTATTATAATATCGGTTTTTCGTAAAATTTCGTAACAAAAGATGTAAAACAAGAATGCCGTATTTCTTTTTCTTCTTCTTCTTTACTATTCGGCTGGATTCCCGGTAGGTAACATGAGTCTAGCCTGGCCATTGGGTTCCCGTCCAAGGGTTAGAATGACGTATGTCGCCGGGTCTGTAGTATTAATATGCTGCTCACCTCGTTGCATCACCAACGCCACACTTCACATTGTACTCCCCGCAACAGGAGCGCTCACCGTCGCTCAATTTCGAACTCGAATTTGAGTTTCGAATTTAGTTGCATTATATTTAGAATTTAGAAAAAGTAAATGTTTCAACTTTAATCCGTACGGAGACACGTAATACGATAGAGTAACAGAGAAAACTCTTGTGAAAGTTCAACGACAAATTGGTGTGGGTGAAAAACTTTTGTTTCGGCGTATTTTGGCTATCTGAAAAATATACTTCATGATGAATATTGGAATTGGATAGTAATCAATAAACATTTTGTGTTGTAAATCACGCAGGTAAGTTTCTTTGAATGTTATAAATATGCACGATATCAATGTTTTCATTCCATTGCTCTTGAAAATTCGTTTCTCCATCGTTTAACCCATTAACGCCCAAGAATCGCCATTTTTTCCTTCATTTTCAAGCCAGATTTTTATTATATAAAAAAAATCATAAAAAATGAAGAGATACGTTCCCTCGTATTTTCGAGTGTGCTCTTTCAGAATCTGGGGTCAAAATCGGGTTTCGTCCATTAGGAAAAAGAATATGGCGGCTTTTCAACAAAAAAAAAACAGGAAAAATCAGAAGAAATTTTTTTCACATCGAAGTCGTTAAAAAGTCAGGTTTTTTTGCAACAATGGGTGCATAGAATAGTGACGATTGAACAATACATTTTTTTCAATTCGTCGTTATCAACATTTTCACCCCCAAAATGGCGCTTTTCACCCCCTGAGTGACACGAAAAATTTCACACTCGATGTCCCAAATGAAAAGTAGTTGGATTTGGACGAAAATTGGTACTCGGAAGTTTTTGAGGTCGCTGATTATGATTCTGTTCTCAAAATTCCGAAATTCAAAATGGCGGATCCAATATGGCGGACACAAATGCAAAAGTTCATTTGAATTGGATAAAACGTGGTACTCGGGGGTTTTCGAGGTCGCTGATTATGATTCTCCTCTCGAAATTCCGAAATTTAAAATGGCGGATCCAATATGGCGGACACAAATGCAAAAGTTCATTTGAATTGGATAAAACGTGGCACTCGGGGGTTTTCGAGGTCGCTGATTATCATTCTGCTCTCGAAATTCCGAAATTAAAAATGGCGGATCTAATATGGCGGACACAAATGCAAAAGTTCATTTGAATTGGATCAAATGTGGCACTCGGGGGTTTTCGAGGTCGCTGATTATGATTCTGCTCTCAAAATTCCGAAATTCAAAATGGTGGATCCAATATGGCGGACAAAAATGCAAAAGTTCATTTGAATCGGATGGAATGTGGCGCTCGGGGATTTTCGAGGTCGCTGATTATGATTCTGCTCTCAAAATTCCGAAATTAAAAATGGCGGATTCAATATGGCGGACACAAATGCAAAAGTTCATTTGAATTGGATGAAACGTGGCACTCGGGGGTTTTCGAGGTCGCTTAATATATTTCTGCTCTCAAAATTCCGAAATTAAAAATGGCGGACAAAAATGCAAAAGTGAATTTCGGAATTTGGAGCGCAGAGTCATAATCAGCGACTTCGAAAACCCCCGAGTGCCACGTTTTATCCAATTCAAATGAACTTTTGCATTTGTGTCCGCCATATTGGATCAGCCATTTTTAACTGCGGAATTTTGAGAGCAGAATCATAATCAGCGACCTCGAAAACTCCCGAGTGCCACGTTTTATCCAATTCAAATGAACTTTTGCATTTGTATCCGCCATATTGGATCCGCCATTTTTAATTTCGGAATTTTGAGAGCAGAAACATAATCAGCGACCTCGAAAATCCCCGAGTGCGACATTCCATCCGATTCAAATGAACTTTTGCATTTTTGTTCGTCATATTGGATCCGCCATTTTGAATTTCGGAATTTTGAGAGCAGAATCATAATCAGCAACCTCAAAAACCCCCGAGTGCTACGTTTTATCCAATTCAAAAGAACTTTTGCATTCGTGTCCGCCATATTGGATCCGCCATTTTGAATTTCGGAATTTTGAGAACAGAATCATAATCAGCGACCTCAAAAACCTCCGAGTACCAATTTTCGTCCAAATCCAACTACTTTTCATTTGGGACACCAAGCGTGAAATTTTTCGTGTCACTCAGGGGGTGAAAAGCGCCATTTTGGAGGTAAAAATGTTGATAACGACGAATTAAAAAAATTTATTGTTCAATCGTCACTATTCTATGCACCGATGGTTGAAAAAAACCGGACTTTTCAAAGGCTTCGGTGTGAAAAAAAAATTTGAAAAAAAGTGTCATCGATTTTTTCTGTTTTTTTGTTTTGTTTAGAAGCCGCCATATTTATTTTCCTAATGGACGAAACCGGATTTTGACCCCAGATTCTGAAAGAGAACACTCGAAAATACTAGGGAACTTATCTCTTCATTTTTTATGATTTTTTTTATATAATAAAAATCTGGCTTGAAAATGAAGGAAAAAATCGCGATTCTTGGGCGTTAATGGGTTAATTATACAAATATCATAATTAAAACATAATAATTTTCAATACAAATTTTAATCCGGGAATTACAACTTGGTACATCTTTTTAAATACTCAAACATTTTTATTCGTTAATTGGAATCTTAATTCAAAATTACTCCAAAAATTGATTTTAATTCGAAATTATGCCAAATTTAAATTCGGAAAATAAAATTTGCCACATTATTTTAAATACTCCAAACTCCAATTTCCAAATTCCCAATTTAAATTGGAGAATTAAAATTCCAAATTACTTATTACGAATAATCATTTTAATTCGAATTACTATAAATTTTAATGCGAGAATAAAATATTTGTACCTAATTTAGAATACTCCAAATTTCAATTCAAGAATTAAAAATGGGTGCATCATTTTAAATACTCCAAATTGTAAGATGGGAATTAAAATTTGGTACATAATTGGGATACCCCACATTTTAAATCTTGAATTGATTTTATTTTAATTTAATTTTAAATTCAATTTTTAATTTTCATTTAATAAAATAAAAATTCTGTTCTAAATTTTAATTCCCATTTCAAAATTTGGAATATTTGAAATGATGTACGAATTTTTAATTCTCGAATTTAAATTTGGAGTATTTTAAATTGTGTACCAATATTTAATTTTCGCATTAAAATTTGGAGTAAATTCGAATTGAAATGAATATTCAGAGTAATTTGGAATGAAAACTTTAATTTTCGAATTCCTCAAATTTCAATTCGAGAATTAAAATTTTGCAAATCATTTTTAATACTCCGAATTTTAATTCGGGAATCAACATTTTATATACAATTTCAAATACTCTAAATTTTTATTTGGGAATACAAATTTGGGATTAAATATTTGTTACGCCAAATTTTAATATGAGAATTTGTATTGGAATTCAAAATTGCTTTAAATATTAAAATTAATTCGACTTTAATCCAAATTTTGATTCGAGAATAAAAATTAAATCTATTAATTCGAATCTATCTAGTTCAAGAATTGAAATTTATTACATAATTTTATTCACCGCAAATTTTTAATATTTATTGAGTTTTAATTAAATTTAATCGTTAACAATAATTGACTCTTTCTCCGTTGCAATAAATAGAGAATTAATTTTATTATTATAGTCGTAATCGTTGTGAAACTTTTTTATCTTCACTGAAAATTATCATGATATGAGATTTAATTTTGAAAGCGTCTTCGTCAGTTTTCTCCCACTTATTCATTGGGTTGCTAGTTTTTTAACTTAATGATGAATCTGTAGTTGTTTATAGTCTTTTAAGGTTCACGCATAACAACATTTATATACGATTCTTCTTCAATTGAGACGTACTAGTTATATAGTAATATAGTATGTACATCTAAATAAGAACACGTGCATGTACATTCAAACATGTTATATTTTTAGTGTATAACAAGAAACATGCCGGACGGAGTACCCGGAGGTTCTTCCAACGAAGTACTACAAAGTAAGCTATGATGATTTATTAAGATATTCCCGGAAATTACCATATAAACATTTTTTTCAATCAAACTCTTAATAGGGTTGAACAGTTTCTGATATAATCATTGAAAGATCGTAGTTTCAATCGCTGATTTAAAAAACTTCAATAAAAATAATTCAACTTATTTTGGTACACACAACATTAGACGAGGAAATGGAATTCGAGGCATCTGACGGTGAAGATAACCGAAATATCGAAGAACCAGAAATGCTGCAGGCTTTTTTGAACGAATGCGAGAAGCACCCCTTATCTGATGGAAAGTATTACTCCATGGATGTCGAGAAATCTTTGAAAAAACGAACGGTTGTTGGAATTTGCCAATTATGCAACCATCATAAGGAAATAAGAGGGTCATTCAGGGCACCAACCAATTTTAGAACGCACATCGTGGTAGATTCCTGTAAACTTTTCATCCTGGAAATATTAACTGTTCATACGACTAGCTTATTTTATTCAGAAATGTTTATAATCGAAATTTTCTCACAGCGAATGCACCGTCTGCAATTGAAAGATTACGACGATTATAAAAAAAGTAGAAAACCAGAGCCAAGTATCCGAGAACGGGAGCAGTCAACAACATGCAAATTCTCACAGAAAAAATTCGAAACAAACGTGTTGAACTATGTGATTGAAAGTATGGCACCCTTGAGCACTGTTGAGATGCCAAGTTTCAGAAAACTGTTCGATGGTATGTCGGTTATAACATTATTTCAATAAATACTAAGGCGAGGAATTTTCGAATATTATAATTGAGCTTATTGATAAATTTTGTTGAATGTAGAAGACTTAATATACGTATAATTATTATTTAACCACAAACGACTTTAATCTTATAAACATTTTCAATGTCCAAAAAACATATCAGGATGTTTTATCGACTGATCTCATTTAAATGACATTGGTTTTCGTGATCTATATAGATTTTGACATCAAGCATAGAAGCGCAGCGTTGAAGCATTTATCGAGGAATACACTTTGTAGACGCATAGAACAAGCGTTTGAAGAGAGAATGGTAGAAATTCGCAGCCTTCTTGAAAAAGAAGCGAATTATGTCTGCACCACTGCAGATATATGGACCTCACGGAGTCGCCGGTTTTTAGGCGTCACAGTACATTGGGTAAGGCACGATTCAGATTCATAAAGACATTCAGGAAAAAACTTTTGTTGCTTCATTCAACTAAAAAGATCAAGATCAGAAAATATAATTTATATTTATTTTCTGAAAATTCACGTTGGAGATCGACTCCGCGACTTTGATGCGAAAATCTTTTGCCATCGCGTGTCGGAGATTCCCTGGAACGCATTCAGCGGAAGAGATAGCGTGCGCTCTATTTGATATCAATGAATCTTTCGGATTGAATGTAGAAAAGATTGTCGCAACCGTTACAGACAATGCTTCAAATTTTGCAAAGGCTTTCCGTGAATTTGGCGTCAGTTCGCTTGACAGTTTCTTGCCTGGTAAGTTAGGATTTTAGTGTAGTTTATGTTTTATTCACCGGAAGAGCATAAAAAAAGTTAAACACGATTTCAAATACCACGGAATTTCAGATAGGAATTCGACCATCGATGACGATGATCAAATGGCCGTTGATCCCTCTCATACGACTTTCGATCACGAAGAAGAAGCTGTCCCTGCAGATGATTACGCGACATGCGACGAGGCCGAGTCGTTCAGATCATTGCCAAGGCAACTGCGATGTGCTAGTCATACGTTAAATTTGGTAGCATCTGTGGACACAGCCAAAATAATCAAGGCGTCGGATTACTTGTCTGCTAAGCATTCAGCAGCAATAGAAAAATGTACGACCTTATGGAACGCAATGCGTTCGCCAAAATTGAAAGAGATTTTTGTGGAAAACGTGCAAGTCGCATTACCTCGTCCGGTGGTCACGAGATGGAATTCTCTCTACGATGCTTTACAGCGCATTGTTGATCTTAATGAAAGAATCGTCCCGATAAGCCCTCAAATCGGTATAAAAAATATATTGAACGATTCTGACTTCAGATACATGGAAGGGTATCTGAAGATCCTAAAACCAATTGCAGAAACGCTCGACCTTCTCCAAGGGGAAACCGTATGTCACTACGGATATCTTCTCCCATCTCTAGTGTCCTTGCAAAGAAAATTAAAGACGCTACAGAGCTCTGAAGCGAATACACGGTTTGCACCATTGATCACTGGTTTACTTAAATCGCTAGAGGATCGATTTAAACCATTATTCGATCTCGAAGATGAGGTGGCTGGAGCAGCCATTGCAGCCTGCAGCCATCCCCGCTTTAAAAAGCGTTGGCTTGCGTCCTTTTCGGACCCTATTCGCCGTAAAGTCGACGGTTTTTTCATGAGGGCTGCGGTCGAAGAACAGAGTAAGCTTTTGCCAGCGATTCCAGCAGTGAACATCCCTGCTCAACCAGGAGATGATTTTTTTGACTTTGGAGAGGAGCTCGAAGAGGTGATGCCCACAGAAAGTATCAGTGTTGAAGTCGCGAAGTATATGGCAAATTCAAGCACTGACTTGGAGATGCTGGTGGAGTATCCTGTAATAAGAACATTGTTCATAAAATTTAACACACCATTGCCATCATCTGCACCGGTTGAGCGATTGTTTAGTTTCGCAACAATGATGGACTTACCGAAATGGAACCGCTTAACGGATGATCACTTTGAGCAAAGGGTACTCATGAAAGCCAACTCCATCAAAGGTTCGAGTACCGTGTACCCTCGTCAAGGTGACAATTTGTGAGCAGCTACGGCTAACTCATTTACAATTTGGTTGAGATATCGCTACTTCTAATTTCACAACCCACGGGATTTCGCTATTCGCTCAATTTTTTATTATTTTCGTATTAGACTTTGGAGTAAAAGAATACAGCACAGGCGTGCTGTCGCTGAAGAACCCCGTAATCGGAAAAAAATAGACGAAGGCCAGTTTTTTGACAGGTGATTATGTAGGTGCCGCGGGTGCTAAACCCAAGTTTGCCTAAAAATCGGGGTGCAGGGTTCCTTTTAACGGGATGAAGGGGGATGGGGGTGGATTGATGCCAAACTACAACTTCTACGAGGTCGGCGCCGTGAGACAAAATGTTCAGAAAAATCCGGGCTTTAGTTTTGTCCACAGCGCCGATGTCGTGGTAGTTCATTTTGGGGGTGAAAGAGCGAGGTGAAATTTTGAAAAATCAGTTTTAATTCAATAATTTCTTAGGATAAATTCGTACAACTTTTGTTGAAATGGGAACGTTGTAGCCGTTGAAAAGACGCGTCGATCGAATATTTTATAATTAATCTTAAAAATGTCTTCACCCTCAAAAGAATTATTGAAATACCAAAAAAAAATGGTTTATTCAATAATTCAAAAACAATCGATTTTTCGGGTATGGTTTAAGTGTACGAAATGTAGAGAATAATTTTCTCTATATTTTCGTTTCTATGTACCACCCTTGAAATTTCCTTTTTCCAACCCCTCTCGGGGGTTGAAAATAAAAAATGAAATTCTGGGAAAACTATTGACGGCACGAATTCGCCGCCGTGGAACAATTTTTAGCTTGAACGATCAGCTACATTTTTGTTCACAGCGCCAAATTCATGTCCCTCTATTTCGGTCAATAGTTTTCTCAGCATTTCATTTTGAATTTTCAACCCCTGGGAGGGGTTGAAAAAAGCAACGTTCAAGGGTGGTCCATAGGATCGAAAATATAGAGAAAATTATTCTTTACATTTCGTACATTAAAACCATCCCCGAAAAATCTATTGTTTTTGAGTTATTCAATAAACAATTTTTAAAAAATATTTCAACAATTTTTTTGGCGGTGAAAATATTATCGGAGACGGATGATCAAAGACTCAATCGACGCGTCATTTCAAGGGCTACGACGTTCCCACTTGAACAAAAATGGTATGAATTTTTCCTAAAGTGTTATCGAATTAAAACTGATTTGTCAAAATTTCACTCCACTTTTTCACCCCCAAAATTAACTTCCACGACTTCGGCGCTCCGGACAAAAATAAAGCGCGGATTTTTCTGAACGTTTTGTCTCCCGGCGCCGACCTTGTAGCGCTTGTACTTTGGCATTCATCCACCGCCATCCCCCTTCATCCCCTTAAAAAAAACGTACACCCCGATTTTTAGGCAAATTTGGATTTAGCACCCGCGGCACTTCCAAAATGACCTGTCAAAAAACTAGCCTTCTTCTAATTTTTTCCGATTCCAATATACAGCACGACTGTACGAATATGCGATTATCGGTCAGCGATCTATTCGCCCGAAAGATTTTTACTTTTTCCATTTCATTAAATTTTAATATCTTATAGAGTTCCTCCAAAACAAAGATTTAATTTACGTGGAAGCGTGTACTTTTTATGAAAAGCTTCGAGTACCGACTGTTAACTTATTTATAATTTCGTTGAGATATCGCCACTTCTGTAAACTAGTATGTAAATATTAGGATAATATCCAAAATATCTTAACTTTTTAAATTATTTAATTATGTTAATTATATTAATTATTATTTATTTAATTATCAATGACTACGAGTTATTTTTATTCTTGCAATCATACCTTCCATCCATCCATCCACCCACCCACCCTCCCATCCATCCATCCATCCATCCATCCACTCTCTCTCTCTCTCTCTCCCCCCCCTCTCTCCCCCCCTCTCTCTCTCTCTCTCTCTCTCTCTCTCTCTCTCTCTCTCTCTCTCTCTCATCTCTCTCTCTCTCTCTCTCTCTCTCTCTCTCTCTCTCTCT
>OX632358.1:4783096-4818175 GCA_951751655.1 Ophion costatus | reverse complement strand
TATAATAAATGAAAAAAATCGATTTTCAACAAGTATGTCACGTTTAATTTTGCTCTAAATTTTTCTGAATTTTTTGTTGTTAGTGTGGACCTACAGAAAGATTGGCATCATGGGCCGCACGCTGGTTTAGAAGATATTGCATTTTTTTGTTGTTGTTATTCATCTTATCTGTAGTTATATCAGTCTGATTTGAATTAGTAGTGGACATAACTGAAAAATAACACTATAAGATGAAACTTCAAGCAGCTACGGATGGTGTAATTGACGATTTCGAAATTTATTGCATTTCTAACTTTACATACTAGGTAAGAAAAAACACAATATTTATGACAAGTGAATGTTTTTTATTGCCCAGTCTTAGCAAATCTTCTGAATTATAATATGTTTGTCATCCGTCGAATATAATTTCGAAGTGATCGTGCCGTTTGTTCCCGGAATGAAAGCATGTTGCTTCTGGGATTTCTTGAGCGGGAAGATTTTTTCGAACCTTCCGTCGAGCATGTTTTTTGAATCGGATTAATCCGTCTCAGTCGAAAACCTCACCTGCGCTGCCGCGAAATTGGTCGGTAAAGCTGCCCAATCAAATAACTCTGCCGGAGTTGTTATTTGGCGAGTCACATCCAGCTGCAAGCTGGCTCTTGACGCAAGGCGTTTAATGGTACCTCCGATACCATCGCATGGACCTTTGCCATGAGCCGTTTCGAAAAAATTCGATTCCGCCGGCACACCAAAATCATCCTCGTGATATTAGAGGTTGGCGAAGTTTTTGAAATTCTTGTTCTGTTGAGGAGCCCCGTGCGAGAAATAAAAAATTCGCAACCGATTTTATGAAATCAATTTTATGAAATCGTTAATAATCCGGCTGAACGTATATACCGCAACCGCATCGTGTTTCAAACAGTCAAAAATGATGACAAGACTTCTGTGCATCAAATCTTCGTTTTGACGGAAGTATATAACGACAGGGTATATCGTGGCCTGATTATTATTCCATTGGAATCCTGACCGCTTCTTGAACTACGAAAGCGTAGCTTTCGGCGAAATCGCCAATGACGATGAACTGCCCTTCGTTCAAACTCGATTTTAAAGTTTTGAGATACTGAGATTGCCGTTTGGCGATAAAAGCATGTCGTTGCAAGCAAACCGCTTTTTCGCAGAGCTCGTCTACAAAATCTGATGCATTTTTAATCTGAGTTTCAAGAGTCGTTTTAGGTTTAGACACCCACTGCTTGAATGTAATCGTTTCGATATCGTTTTCGTCAGAGCCGTACGAAAAATTCTCTTATCTGTTCGATTCCTGGACAGTTCGTACAAGTACGGAGATGGCAGTTAGTCTCAGGATTCGGACACATCATCATGTTCAGGCAGTCGTCGTAATTATTGATCGTAGGCATCATATTTTTTGTGAGTTGCGCCGCGTTGCAGCCTACCACAAAAAAAAATAATAGTATTATGAATCCTAGGATCCCCAAAATGCGCTTATAGAATCTCAATAGGAATTGTAATTACCCAATAACATCAATTTAACATTTTGATTAATGGCACAAACGCAACTGGTTTGCGTGCCGCTTGCACCAGCTGATACACAATACCGAGGACGCAACGATGCGAATATCGAAAATCCAACGATGACACCTGGGTGATTTTTCTTAAAAAGCTCATATAGTTCTTTCAAATTAGCCAAAAGAAGACGTTTTTGATAGTGAACTCTTGAGTCATTTGCTTCTTTCACCGAGATATAATCTTTTTTTCCTGGCATAGTGGCACTCACTTCATAGTCTACATAGAACTTGCGAATTTTTTCCAACGTCTCGAGAGGTAAATAACCACCTAATAGGAAAATGAAATAAAAATCTCTTTATTGTAAAACACAATTAATGTCGACGAAGTTTAAAATTTGCAGTTTTCGTTTACCGTTAAAACTATTTTTATTTTTTTAAAACAATTATACTGTAAAAACTAAATAGTTCGTACCATGTTTTCGTTCCGGCGTAGATAGGATCCCTTCCGTAGATTTCAGTGTCTTAACTAACCTGATCAAATACACGGAACTCGTTGGAAACTCGGACTGGATCTTCGAAACTGACCAGCTGGTCGGCAGAAGCGTTAAAATTTGGATTTTTTCATTTTTTTTCGTGTCCGTATTTCCAAATTTTTCTCGCATATCCTGTAATATTTCCATCAACACAATTTTGTCTGGATTTGGGTTTTCCGTCTCAACGTGTAAAGCTTGCTTCAATGCATTCGATGATTTATCGAGTTTTCGCATGACCCACGATTGTATTTTTATTTTTTTTTTGGGATTGGCGACTGCTCAAGAAGTTGGAGCGCAGCATTAACACGCACAAGCTGACACTCAGATGGTGTATCCGAACTTTGCGACGACGACTCCGTCGGAGCTTGCGAGAGTTCTAGGAACACAAGGTTTAATTACGTAAGCTAGGAGCTAAATTACGATGTTTTCATATAAGTTGACTAAAAAAATGTATAATAAAACTCGTTTTCTATGTACGTACCAATTGGTGGATCAATATTTGGAGAGTCGAGAAGGTGTCTTCTGCACTGCCGGCATAAGTAAGCATTATTATCGATACTATTGAATCCTTTCGCCAACATTGGCACCGAAGGACGTCTTGAATCCTCTTTTCTAGCTGCACCGTCGTGTAAACGAAATCGGTTACAACAACGACCGAATTGATTCGTGCCTGAAGTCGATGCCATAGTAAATAATTTTTAAAAAATTCTCCTTGATCAGAATTATTAGGCTGGTCAACGATTACACGTTTTTTTTCGTAAGCACTGAGCAATCACTTTGGTCAATAGATATTTGAATCGCCGATCAATTTAATCCGTCACTGATGGTTGGAATATTTATCGCGATTTCCGATGAACTTGCACTAGCATAACATACTTGCACGGTCAGAAGCCGAAAAGTGAAAATAAAGGTTATGAAATTTCACATACAATCATAAAATCGAAACCGGCCAAGGAAATACGAGAACGTTTACTTCCAACCTTGCCGCCGGTGTCGCGTCGTTCGGGCGGGATATTTGAAAATTTGAAGAAAATTAATCTCATAACATACAAAAAACGTTGATATATTTTTTATGTGAAATTCAAAGTTTCTCCCAATTAATCATCCAATTCATATGAATATAAAATATTTTTTTTTTATGCAAATCAGCCTGTATCTTCTATACCAGTTCGCGGCCCATCTTGTCAATTTTTTCTGTATGTCTACACTAACAACAGAAAATTTAGAAAAATTTAGAGCAAAATCAAACATGACATACTTTTTGAAAATCGATTTTTTTTCATTTATTATAGAATTTTTGTACGAAAAAAAAAATGTATTATTAAAATCAAAAGTTCATTCCAAATTAAAAATATTTTGTCCCACAATTCTTTTGCCTGGGCCATAGCTTTTAATATTTAATAGCGCCACGACACGATTCCGTAGGGTCCCGAGTAGCTGTATATTATTTACTAATTCCGTCTGTATTTCTCTTTATTTTTATTATATAATGTAAACCCGATGTCGAGGTTTCTCCCGCGGGAGGAAGTACGCGCCATCAAGGAAACATCCGAGGCAGCGGGGACGACGAAGTAGAATGTTCGCCCTGGGCTGAAGATCGGGACAACGCAGGAGGCCCTTAAGTGGCTGAACGATCGCAGCGGCCAAGGTCCATGCGACAACTGCAACGTTCGCGACTCCCACATTATTCGGAGAGAATAATTGATCGAGGCCGGATCCACGCGCAGACTTTTCGTCCTCCCCCCCTGCGAAGTTTCTCGCCGCCCGTGTAACACGGAGGATCAAAAGGGTTGCGGTTATTGTTCCTGCTAAGACCCGAGTTTCGTGAGAGCTAGCGCGCTGATTTTATTCTTTCGTTCCGGGAGATACGAAATTCGAAATTCGCGCTAGAATCGTAGGCGAACTCGCGAAACAATCGGCACGACACTGCCCTCTCACGCGAAGCTAGCGATAAAGGAGCGGAGCGGGGAGGGGCATGTGTACGCGTCTCGCACGCCGGCCGGCGTGCCGGGCAGCTTCTCGCAGGGTACCGAGCCGGGAGGACGTGGGACGACCAGCCTAAAGTGGCCAGTTGTTTTCTCTCGGTGAGCCCAGCGTTGCCCGTTGCAATGGTTCGCGTAGATCTCTGTCCGCGTGGTCGAACCTCGATCTCGGGTACCTTTTTCGTGGCCACGGCCTCTGTCGCGTTATTAAACCCCGTCCTACGTAGCTAGCGCGTATTGTAGGCGAATCGTGTCGTGGTTGCGCGCGGGAAGCTCAATCGCGTTTCGCGTCGAGCTTCGGCTCGAATTTTCCGTAGTTCGTAAAAAGTGTGAGTGAGAGAGAGTGCTTGGTATGTTGTCCCCCGGTCTGCGGCGAGGCTTGAGTCAGGGGAAGAGGGGAGGAGATTGCCCTTCAGTCGGGACGTCTTAGCGGAGAACCAGCCTCCCGTTTATCATCGGGGAGCGGGTTCGAACCCGTGCGGGCTCCCGTCCAGGTAGACTTCATCTACCGGGTGCCCCTTTCCTCGGGGCGGGGATTCTCCCGGCTTTGTCGCGGGGGGGAGGTTACTGAGTGGCGGCGCCCGTGTAAGTAGCGACCGAGGCATTTTTCCCGGGATATTCTTTCTTATGTTTAACGCTCGGCCGGGTAACCGATTAGCGGGGTCCCAGTTTTACAATATTAAAGTGGCCGGCAGGGGAGAGAGAGGAGAGGCCAAACGAGCTCGACGAAGATTGTATGAGTGTGTAGGTCCCGGTCGCAATTGGTGTGAGTGTGCGCGCGAGAGCAATTGTCTCGCGAGATTTCGCGCATATTGTATTTATTTCCGTTGTCTTAGTATGTCCCGTGTTCCTTGCGAAGGAGGGGAAATTGTCATAGAATAAATTCACTGACGCTAAATTTTTTGTGCCGCGTGGGATTGACACCTGACCCATCCCTTCTATCTTATCCACGAGGCTGCAGTTTGGCCGGACACCGCGTTCCCTTTTCTTGTCCCGACAAGCCGATTTACGGCTTGCGCCCTATATAAATTGTCGGGACGGGAGGAGGGGAGTTTTGTGACTCTCTCGGTCCCTTTTTTTCCCAGCTCCCTCGATTTTGCGGTCACAGTACATATAGTGAAAAACTGATTCTCATTTTTCAAAAATTGAGATATCTGGAGCCGGACTCGTGAAAAAATCTGAAAAAAATCACAGACACTACTAGTAGGTACCTTTTGATAGTTAAAAAATAGCAGGACTCTGAAAAATAATGAGGGTTTTGACCTTGCTGGAAACCTGTGGAATGCCTCATATATATGTATTGTGATGTCGCGGATGGACAGTTTTGTGATTTTTATGAGGAAAGGAGTGACTGACTCGCTCCAGAACTCGGTCGTAGGACGGAACAACTCGGTAAACACAGATTTGGGCTACTCGAGACACGTTTATTCAAATGACTGACGGGCAGAGATTCGGTGTCGTACAGAATTTTGAGACTTACTGGCTACTTAGCCTCGAACGGAGGCAGCTTATAGGGCTGGAGCGTGGGAAATTGAAAATAGTGGGAGGAAGGGCCTACGTGACGCTTGAGGCGTTCTTCGGCGTTTTTCCCAAGCGATAGGGCTCGAAGATGGTTTTCTGAGAATTCAGAAAACCAGTGTTTGACTATTGAATTCGGGACCGCGGGTGGGTGGAAGTCACGGATTTGGTGAAGGGCCGACGATACTACGAATGCAGCTGCATTCGGGCGGTGGTAATAAAAAAGGTACGCGGGAGGAATGTCAGGACTCTTCTAATATTTGTGTGGGAGGTTTCGTCGGAATGTCGGTGAAGGAGGCGGAGGTGATAAATTTAGAAGACGGAGTTCGACCGTGGGAAAGGAAAAAAGGAAAAATTCTCAGCCTATATTACACCTCCCCCCTAATTTAAGAAAAGTCATACAAAAAAAATGAATTTTCTTCAAGCTTTAAGGCTAGTGGACCGACGGCGACCCACTTTTTTCGCAGTATTTTGTACATTACGATGTCTGGCGATTTCTAGAATGAAACATTCTTCTCCGTCGTAGTAGTGACGGGTGTGTTTTATGGTCATCACAACTCGCATAAAACGTCTCGTCATGCGGGGACTTCACGATCCACGAATTTCCTGATTTCAATTAAATCCACAAAGATTTAACCAGATTTATGTAGAGTATTTGACATTGCGAGTCAGATATGTCTATCGGCTTTTGAATGATCACTGCTTCGCAACTATTGGGATCGTGTACAAAATAGTCAGGGTTTTTACGTTTGCACAGGCGTCGTGGTCCTACTTCTTTACAGTGATCGAAGTCTTCTTCTGTGCTCGAAGTAAATATTGTTCTGGCCGCATTGGTCATTATTAATGTATCAGGAGGGTTCACGTAGAAGAATGTACTTGAGATTCCCTTCCGCTTGGGGATAGGAATAATACGGAACACATCAAGCAAACTGTTTTCTATTACTGGCACCTTAATTATGTACGTGAAACGATTATCTTTCAACATAACGCTTACGTCGCTAATTCCTATAATTGCCGCAAAAGCAGACTCTTCTAGAGGTACAGGTGGAGTATTACTTGTCGCTGTTTGCTCCCGAATAGTTTTTAGAGCGTCGATTAGGTCGGCAGGATTAAGGATTTAAGAGTGGATTATCCCTTGTTTTCCATCGTTTACTGCA
Source organism: Ophion costatus (assembly GCA_951751655.1). Taxonomy (NCBI): domain Eukaryota; kingdom Metazoa; phylum Arthropoda; class Insecta; order Hymenoptera; family Ichneumonidae; genus Ophion; species Ophion costatus. Next base: position 4,811,483 of record OX632358.1, on the reverse strand, counting down.
TTTAAGACATTATTAATGCATTCACTGTATTCGTCTATAAGAGTCTCTAGAAGGGTCACTTGTGCGTTAATCTTGATATCTCTAGCATTATCAGCTACTGCAAAATTGACTTTTGCATAGGACTTAAATAGTCGTTGATTTTCAGTGCGCAATTCTTCTATGGCTTTGAAAAGTGTAGATGCCATGCCCTTAACTATTGCTGTTTGATTTCGAATTAGGGTACTCATTTTCTTATTATCAGCGACAAGTATATCGATCTCATCATTATAATATTCGGCATCGGAATTTCCTAAAGTCCCAAATAAGATTTTACTTATGTCGCCAATAAAGTTAAATACGCCTCGTTTAAACCGGGGTTTATAATCAATTATGTTCATTAATCTAGATCTCCTAGCATCTATGCTATTTAACCTCTGCTGAAGGATTTCGATTGATGGAAATTCCGAGCAATTCTTCTTTTCGTTGGCTCCATTGCAAACCGTTGCCAAGCCCAACGTAGCTTCCACCAGCTCGTCCCGGTGTAGATTTATTTCGGTGAGGTCGACGTAGCTGACTACTGTCCAGGTTTGGTGGTAGATCACGGCGTTTCCTAGGTTTTCCATGTAAATTGCGCCTCCGAGTGGTTCCACCCATAGTTCATTGGTTCTAACGCACGTTACGGGAAGGAGGAGAAATAACAGCCACATCATGCCTGCACAGAATTTTTGATTAGTTTCTACAATAAGATTTTAATTTTTTAACATGTATTAGTTTTCTTCTGTTGTTCAGCAATATCTCGTAGTTCACGTCCGACGTTTGTTCTAAGATGACTGCTGGCCCTTCCCACTTCGGGGCAAGGGGTGTCTTATCTCTCTCCTGAGCGACGAGGACTTCGTCGCCTTTTGCAAAGATCGGTACAGAACGATGAATGTGAGCGTCCTGGACGGCCTTATAACGTTCTTTAACGGCAATGAGATTATCGCGTCCTCTTTTTACGATGCGTTCATGATCAGCGCGTAGTCCCTCAAAGTACTGATCAATTGTCACATTGGTCTTTTGAACTGGCAGATTATTTGGGATATTCGGTTTCCTTCCGAATTGCATTTCGAATGGAGTTAGTCCTGTTCCTTCATGTTTCGCTGTATTATAAGCCATCGAAACAAACTTTAGTTTTTTATCCCAATCTTCCTGGTTGCTTCCGTTGCTTTGAGGATGAAACGTTGTCGTTGTCATATGTGAGATTTGAAGAGTTTCTCCAGATGTTTGAAAGTCTGGCTAATAAAATTTCGTCCACCGTCAGTTAAGATGATTTTTGGAGCTCCGTGAATGTAGATAAAGTTTTCAACCAGTGCCGTTACTGTTGATTGAGCATCCTGTGATTTTAATGGAATCCATGTAATGTACTTTGTGAGTTGGTCTTGTACAGAGAGGATGTACTTGTGACCCTCGTACGTTTCAGGTAGTGGACCCACAAGGTCCAATGCAATTTTTTCATTGGGTTTCTCCGGTGTGTCGGTAATTATTGCTTCTGCTCGCGGTTGTGTTCGCACGAGCTTGACCCGCTGGCACGTGTCGCATCTACGGATATAATCTTCGATGTCTCTTTGCAGGTTGGGCCAGGTACCAACGGCCTTCACCCGATCGAGGGTCTTCGCTACTCCGAAATGACCTGTGGCGCTTGTCCCGTGGTGTTGTTTTATGATGTCTATCCGTTCTTCTTCTGTGCCTGGTTCGTAGAGTTCCGTGTCGTAGAGATAGAGGAACGGTCGTTCTGATTTCTTTGACCAAATAAATGAGATCATCTACTTAATTTTCATTTTTGTAAGTGGATTTTCGCGCAGGTGTTTGTAACCTAAATACATTTTGGTCGGTTCTTTGGTCACTGACAGTTTCTCAGCTAATACGTTATACCATTCGATTTCATCAGCTGAGAAATCAAGATGCAGTACATCTTCACTGTTTTCAGGTTGATCTGTAATCTTGATCCTCGGTGTGTTCCTGGGTGGTGTCTCCTCAACAATTTCAGGAACCACTGGTATTTCCTTCGATAGTTCGAATTCGATGTAAAAGGGAAATTTTTCATTTTCCGTCTCTTCTTGATAATTATTCCTTTCCGCTGCGTTCTCAGTATCCGCTGCGTTGTCGCTTTCTTCTTCGATGATATCTGACGCTTCTTGATGTTCGGTCTCCTCATTTAGGGTACCGTTGCGTTCTCCTTGTCGAGTAGTTACGGGATATATTCGTGATAGGGCGTCAGCGTTTGTATTCAACGTTCCTTTTTTATAAACGGCCTCATACTCATATTTCTCGAGTTTTAAACGGAGTCTCATTAGGCGACTATTCGTTGGAGGGTTCGAAGTTTTAAGAATCCAGATCAGCGGCTTGTGATCCGTAACGATTTGGAATTTCTTTCCGAACAAATATTGTCGGAAGTGTTTCAAGCCCAGACTATTGCCAACATCTCTTTTTCCGTCGTCGAATATCGTTGTTCGGCTTTATTAAGGGTGCGTGATGCGTAGGCGATGGGACGATCCTTGCCGATCGGTCCCTGCGATAACACTGCACCTATGGCGTGGTTACTCGCGTCGGTAGTGAGCACGAAAGATTCCTTGAAGTCCGGATACTGAAGGACGGGAGATGTTGTCAGCGCTGTTCGTAATAAGTTGAATGATTGTCCTTGTTTGTCGGTCCAAGACCATGTTGTATCCTTCTTCAAGAGTTCTGGAAGTGGTTTCGCTATTTTACTGAAATCCTTTATAAATTTTCGGTAGTATCCAGCGAGTCCCAAAAATTGTTTAATTTGTTTTTGATCCTTTGGCTTGGGAAAATTCTGTACCGCTTCCGTTTTCTTCGTGTTTGGTTTCACTCCTTCTTCTGAAATTACGTGTCCTAGAAATTCCAATTCTGGCCGTAGAAATTCACATTTGTCCGGCTGTAATTTTAAGTCGGATTCGCGAAGGCGGGTTAACACGTCAATAAGTTTCTTGTTATGCTCTTCAAGCGTTTGTTCATAAATTATAATGTCATTGAGATAGACGAAGCAGCTATTTCCAATTAATCCTCTCAGCGCGTTGTTCATCATGCGTTGAAATGTTGCAGGTGGGTTCTTAAGTCCAAACGGCATCCTGTTATAATGGTAGCGACCTGATGGCGTAGAAAACGCTGTTTTTTGTTTATCACGCTCGTCCATTGGGATTTGGTGGAATCCCGAGGCTAGATCAAAAGCGGAGAAATATTTTGCTCGGCCTAATTGATCTAATATTTCGTCGATACATGGGAGAGGATAGGCATCGTGAGCAGTTTTTCGTTCAATTTGCGAAAATCGATCACGATCCTCCATTTTTGTTTTCCCGATGCATCCGATTTCTTTGGTACAACCCAAATTAGTGAATTGTATGGCCTGTCACTCGGCTCGATTAACTGCTTTTCTAGCATCTCGTTTACGTGCCGGTCGATCTCTTCCTTGTGAACCGCTGGATACCTGTACTGCTTCGTGTTCACAGGGGTGTCGTCGCACGTAATGATTCGATGCTTTACTGTCTTCGTACCTGGCAGGCGGTCTCCAGGCAGGGCAAAAACATCCAGAAAATCGGAAATAATGTCCCAAACCTTTTCTGCTTGATCAGGTGGAACATGCTCGAGTCGAACGTTTTCTTTCAATGTGTGAATACGTTCGGCGGAATTAGTAATTTCTATAGCGTTGACACGAGCTACATCCTTTGGTGCGTCTTGGCGCTCCTCCTTAGGTGAACAGGCCGTTTCCTTAAAAGGATTGCCCTGTAGCTGGTCAATCGTAACCGTGATCGGTTCTTCCCAGTCATTCAAAAATGGTACTCGGACCTCGTAATCCTTGGCTTCGAAGATGCAAGGCACTATTGCTCCTGGATTGTTCTCGTCCGTGACGGCTGGTCCATTTTCAATATTCGTACGAACCGTAATAAAATAGATGGTTCGTGGTGGGATGGGGACAGAAACTTTCTCGAATTCAAATCGTTGATCGTCGAACATTAAATAGTTTTCTCTACCGATACCGATGTTCATTTGGTACTTTTCCATGAATGAAATGCCGATTAACCCGTCCTCATCTAAGGGGAAATCATTGGGAATAACGTGAAAAATGTGAGTCTTTCCTTGAAATTCTTGTCTAGCAGCAAATAACGACTCGTGTTGTTTATTTCCCATGGAAAACGGGGTCTTAATGTTTCGATTGATCTGCGACCCTTTTGTCAACATGCTGATTTTAATTAAGTTGATTACCGAACCGGTATCGAGGAGAAAACTGCCTATTTTGCTGGCTGTTCGTGTGTGAAGTTTGACCACTCGTTTAGCGTTTCCGATGGCGTTGACCCGGGGGATATTTTTTGTAACGCGATAATTTCTCTCTCCTCTGGTATGTGATTGACTATTGTTTGCATTGGTCGATGATTGCGCGACTGTCCGATTTGAAAAAAACTGTTATTGCGGTCCGTTTCTGTTGGGGTTTCGTAGGTCGTAGGCTTTTTTACGACAATCACGCTCGGAGTGACCCATGCGGTTGCAATATCGGCATGCTAACGTAGACAACGGTGTCGGCGCGGGAGTTCCGAAAGATTTATGATTCGATGGTTTTCGGGCTTCTGAGCTACCTGTATTTTTTTCGCTAATGTTTAGGATGCGTGTCAACATTTCCTTAGTATAATCGTATGCCTCCGCGGCTTACGCTCGAGCTATTGCCATTCGAATATTCTCCGATTTTTGAGCCCGTACTTCAGTCGATATTTCCTTTTTCAATCCCAACATGTATTGGTCAAGCCCTTGTTGGCGTTCGTACTCCACAATGAACCGTCTTTGTGTTTCATCTGGGGTGGAATTGGCTAATACGGAGAGAAGTTGATTCTGTACTTCTAGAAATCTATTTGTAAATTTTGAAAGACTTTCATTTTTCTGTTGGAACATTCGTGATCTTTTGTCTCTCCAAACGCTAACTGGTTACAAATTTCCAAAAAGGATCCGTAAACACTCGTGAAGTTGTTCGTACGTATTTGTTTCATATTCTTGAATTTCTCTTGCCGCGTCTCCGATTATCTTTTTCGTGATTATTAATCGGCGGAGATAATTTGATCGACTCACTCGTGGTCTAACATCTTCAATCGACGTAATAAAGGTTTCAACGCCCAAGGATTTGCCATCGAATTCACGGATTAGTTCTAGAGCCTCTTTTGGTGTTAGCTCTTTGACAGAGTCTTCTCTCAAAGCGTTATCTTCTATTTCGCTTTGTGAGTCCGAGTCTTTTATTCGACTGAACGCTGTTTTGATAGCCGCGTTCACGTTAGATAGTGACATTTCGGTCTGATCCACTGAGTCAGTTTCGGAATCGGTGTTTATAATTTGTGGCTCGCGGTAACGAGTAAATGAGTCTTTACTCACCGATTCCTTTTGTGGATCCAGTTCCAAACGTGTGTCCTTCATAGACTCGGAGTGTCGTCGATCGGTCCTATGTTGCCAGCGTTGATAGTCAGCACACCCCACACGTAGCACCAATTGTGATGTTGCGGATGGACAATTTTGTGATTTTTATGAGGAAAGGAGTGACTGACTCGCTCCAGAACTCGGTCGTAGGACAGAACAACTCGGTAAACACATATTTGAGCTACTCGAGACACGTTTATTCAAATGACTGACGGACAGAGATTCGGTGTCGTACAGAATTTGGAGACTTACTGACTACTTAGCCTAGAACGGAGGCAACTTATAGGGCTGGAGCGTGGGAAATTGAAAATAGTGGGAGGAAGGGCCTACGTGACGCTTAAGGCGTTCTTCGGCGTTTATCCCAAGCGATAGGGCTAGAAGATGGTTTTCTGAGAATTCAGAAAACCAGTGTTTGACTATTGAATTCGGGCCGCGGGTGGGTGGAAGTCACGGATTTGGTGAAGGGCCGACGATACTACGAATGCAGCTGCATTCAGGCGGTGGTAATAAAAAAGGTACGCGGGAGGAATGTCAGGACTCTTCTAATATTTGTGTTGGAGTTTTCGTCGGAATGTCGGTGAAGGAGGTGGAGGTGATAAAATTAGAAGACGGAGTTCGACCGTGGAAAAGGAAAAAGGGAAAAATTCTCAGCCTATATTACAATATATATATATATTTATATATATATTGTAACGTTTCGCGATTTTACGCGAGAGTTTACCTTTCGTTTTCGGTCGTTCGGGAAAACGAGGATACGCGGCGAACTCGTCGCCGTTGGAAAATTTAAGGGGTTCCCGTAGCCTCCAGGAGGATGATGTATTTTTAGGTGCCGGGAATGATGGAGTGGATTTTAAGGTGGTTCTTTGGAGATGCCTCAGTAGTTATTGAGGGTCTCAGAGACGCCATCGTAATCCGTCATCATCGGCATTCAGAGGTTTCGGATTTTGAGTTGTCGTTGAGTGGTGGAAAAGAATGACTTTTGTTACAGGTTAGTACCGTGGTTACTTTGTGACTTGATCGGGTAAGGCAACATTTACAACGGTCGAGGAAGAACGGCGAGAAAGTCTGGCCTGGTGGATTTGACGTGTACGTGATTAACGCGAGTCGCAGCGCGCGGGCGGTTCCACGGTTCCTCTCTCTGTCTCTCTCTTATCTCAATCTCTCGCTCGCTCTCGAGTCGACCGCGAGAGTCGTTGGTACGCGAATAGCCGTTATCGTGCCCGCTTCTGTAACAAGAGAGCGTACGCACGTTGGGTGAGGTTCGTCAGGTGTAAGGCAGATATTTCCGGTGGCACGAGTTGCCAAATGCAACAAAGCGTACGGTTGCCAAGCCGTGACGCTCAAGCGCTAGCTGAGCTAGCGTTATAATAATGCGCCGACTCGAGGAAAACACGGGCTCCTCGAGTGCACATAGCGGGGCCGTCCAGGAGGGACGGCTGACCTCCTCGGTGCCAGGCGAGGAGGACCAAAAACCAGGGAAGCTGGTTGTGGAGTTTCCCTCACGTGTAGCGAAGCGCGTTCGGCGCTTCCCGACTACACACTCCGAGTATGCGGGCGTTGGAAGAGTGTAAAGGCGATCGTTCGTCCTAGCGACGAGCGATCGGATGATTATCTAAATCCTGACTACAATCACCACGTCGACTCTATTCCCAAGGTAGGACTTCCAGCGCAATGCTGGGGCTTCCCAAGGAAATAGAGTTTCTACCCGAAGCTGGGGTTATCCAAGGATGGGGGACCAGGGCGAAGGCAGCAAGGTTCCCATCCGATGATCCGGGATTCCGGATGATGGTGACTCTACGTAAAATATTGAGTATGAATTTGCGACAGAGTGCCGCTCTGATTCGTGTATGCCCTTATATAGCCCCAGGCCCGTTAGGAGAAATTCCATTTCTCTTGCGGATCCGGAGGACTAGGTAGGGAATCGTGCCGCCGAGAAACACTCCGATGGTGGGGTGGCAGCGTTGGTCATTTCCAGGACGTTCGCATACTATAGCCATTTCGAGGGGTAAGATATACCCGATTATTCCTCTCTAGGATATTAGGCGCGCACTCGGTGTGAGGAGGCGTCGCGATGACTCTCGGTCGTACTCTCGGTACGATAGGAGTGGTCAAAGTACAAGATACGCGATCGGTATTGCTGAGGGCGGGTACTCCTGCGAGTGAGTCCGCGGTGGTCTGGCTCTTCACGATGGGCGGAGCCTCTTGCGAGGTGTCGCGAGCTCGCCCAAATTCGTCACGCAAGTGATCCGCCCGGCCGGCGATATGGCTGGTCGCTCCGGACGCTGGTCAGAATACGCTGGTATCGCGTAAACGGATGGATGCTAGCGTGTTCTGTGTGACGGTGGCTTGCCTGTGCAAGTGAACCGTTACAATATATATATATATATATATATATATATATATATATATATATGTTTATTTATTCGGTTTCTATGTATTCACAAACTAATAGGATTAACCAGATTAGTTAACTGTAATAAAAGACGAGCCATTTGAACACAAATCTAACGAATCATTCCGTAATGTTGAATTATTGCGTAAATCCCTTAGTTTCGTTCCTTAGCACACATTACCCCTTATTACCCTCATCCCGTGCTACTGCGCCAGGCGTAGGTAACAAAGAGGGAAACAAATGTATTATGCTCACATCCCTTCCGGATGTGACACGTGCACAAGAAACTGTAGAAATGCCAGCCGTAGATTTCAAAGCATTCTTTTCTTGGGTAAAAACATTCAAAAACCGACATTGAATTGTGTCGAGGAATATTATTTAATATATAAGAAAACAATTAGTACACGCTGATACACTTCAAAACCAAGCAACATAATTTCTAAGAATATTTAATCCTGATCAAAGTGGATTCAGCTTAGAGCTAAATACAGGCCGCAGATGGTCAAAAGAAGGGCAGAAACCCATTGAAAGAGTAGTGCAATCGAAAACATCGTGAACATACAGTTATACTATACAGGGTGAGGCACTAACTGTTGCCACATTGAATTTCTCTGTAATTATAGACGTCACAAAAAAATGTTTGAAACAAAAGTTGTATTGTACGAAAGGGGTCATCAAATGCGACCTTTTTTTATCTCTGTGGAGGCGCTGTCGCGCAGTAAAGGTCAGCTCCACTTTGTTAAATGGGACGGTACATTTTTTTTCAACTCTCTTGTAGAGCATCAAAAACTGCATAAAAAAAAATTAGGGGTCAAAGTCGTTCAAGGTCATTTAAGATAAAAAATTGACATGAACTTTATTTTTATGTGAAATTACCTTTATTCACAGTAGATGTTCGAAGTGATTGCCATTGGAATCAATGCAGTATTGCAATCTCCTCATCACGATTTTTTTTATCACTTCGGCACTTATCGCCGAAGTCTTGCCGTTGTCTTGTATGTAAACAATGGCACCAAACCTACAATGTGCACGGAACATTGTACAATGTTTCGCCCAAACAAACCCAAGATAACGATAGTAAGAATGGTGAGACTAGTATTAATGAATCAAGCAAATGTAAATGATGTATTCTTTCGAAGAACAAACTGATATGCTTCTAATTTACGGAGAATGTCAGAAAAATGCAGTGAGAGCTAGAGACTTATACGCCGCAAGATTTCCTGAACGTTCTCATCCTACACGCCGTACATTTGAAATTTTGAACACTAAACTGAGAACAACTGGATCCTTAACCCGTCGGGAAAGTAACCGACAAAAGCGAGTTACTAACGAAGAAATGGAAATTGGTGTTCTAACCGTCGTTCATCGAGACCCTTGTGCGAGTTCTCATCAAATTGCGAGGAAATCTGGCGTAAGCCAAAGAAGTATTATATTTCGTGTCTCGTTCTCGGTGATAAGCATGTAGTAATGCTTGTCATACCGAAAACTTCACAACGTTTAAAGCGTAGCTCTAATATTAAATAAAAGAATAGAGAATAACAGCCCTCATCTTCTCTTCATATTGTTTCGTTGTGTCAAAGCTTCAAGACGTAAACATTTTTTTTTCGCCCAGTTTGTGAAAAAGTTTTTCCTTCTGCGTGCATTATGCCTGAGCATAAGAAAAGGAAACGTTCAAGATCACGCTCTCGTGATAATCACAATTCAAAACGAAAATTTGAAGAAAAATTTTTGGATTTCCAACATCAGATTGACAATTTGACAAGGATTGTGGAAAAGCTCATAAATGTTCAAAAAGAACAGATTTCTCAGCAAATTCCCAGTCAATCTGCCCCATTATCAGAAAAAATGCCTGATAATGATTCAATTTGTAATTGATATATTTTCTTTTCTCCACACGAGATTCGAGAGATAATGCCCACACGGATTGTCGGGTCCTCGCGACCATTTCGGGAATTTTTTCCCTGGTGACTTGTTCAACAAGAACTTATTTAGTCACTCTTTTTCACAATAAGTGGCATTCCCAGACCCTGCTTCTTTTCTCTTCAGATTGTGAAGAGGTGGTGGAAAAAATTTCTCCACCTCCAGAAGCAATAACAGAGTCCGAAATTCTTAAAGATTCGGAGCCTCCTGTTGTTGATATTTCATCCAAGGACGAGGTTTTAAAGATTTTGAGAATGGATCCGAACGATTGCAATTTCAAAGAGGTTCAATATCACTCTGAATTAACCAACACTTGGTTAAAATGGAAAAAACGGAATGGATCCGAACGATTGCAATTTCAAAGAGGTTCAACATCACTCTGAATTAACCAACACTTGGTTAAAATGGAAAAACGAGGGTCTTCCAGAGACGAACAAAAAAGAAATATTGGGCTTATACAATCGTAAAGGTTCTTTCTTCGTTAAAGCCCCAAAATGAAATTTGGAAATTGTACCTCTTCTCTCGGATATCGCCAAAAAAAGAGACCAGCATTTTATTGACGCCCAAAATTGTGTGGGAACTGCTGATGCTGCTCTGGGTGCTGCAGTCTCTTTTATTCTCAATTCTCCTGACGAAGGAGTGGACGAGTCAATCCTTGCGGACTACATAAGCCATGCTCGACAAACGCTGACTGATGTTTTTTATCAACGGTCAGTTGCCAGGAAATCATTCATCACTCCACAGCTCAATAAAAATGTTAAGCCAGTAGTGGAAAAAATGGTTTCGGATATGTGGCTTTATGGCTATAATTTGAATGAAAAAGTCAAGGATTTGAAAGACATCGAAAAGGCCTGTTCGGACATCAAGGAGAAAGTTCCTCTGAAATCTTTTCCGCGATCACGGGATCAGGGAAACGTCAAATACCCACCTGCGAATTATCGTCAGGTGGGTCAACAACAGAAGCGTCGTCATCTGAGGTTCGAAAAGAATTTCAAGAATGCACAGAACCCTCCCAAGTCACCCTTCCAGACGACGAACCAATCTTTCTCGAAGAAGTAAAGGTGCTTAAACCTTCTGGTCGTCTTTGCCACTTCATTGAAAGATGGTAACAGATTACGTCCGATAAATTCATTTTAGGCTGTGTAAATGGAAATAAGATCCCTTTCACGGTAACACCTTATCAAAGAATGTCTCCTAAAGAAAACATTTTTGCTATAAAAGAATCAAGTAAAATTAAATTTGAAATTCAAGAGCTTGTAAACAAAGGTGCTCTAGAGGAATGTGAGGAATGCGAGGATCAATTTGTTTCTGCTTTCTTCCTTATTGCAAAACCTGATGGCGCCTCACGCTTCATTTTTAACCTTAAAAAGTTAAATGAGCTAATCGATCCTCCTCATTTCAAGCTAGAGGATATCCGTTCTGCAATGAACTTGATGTCTCAAGGAGACTTTCTGCGAACAATAAATCTCAAAGACGCTTATGATGTCCTAATTCACGAATCCCATAGGAAGTATTTAAGACTCAGATTTGATGGCAACATTTTTCAATTCACGTGCTTACCTTTTGGTCTGTGCTCAAGCCCCTATGTTTTCACTAAAATCATGAAGCCTGTTATCTATCATTTAAGGCTTCAGGGGATTCTCCTTATTGTTTATCTAGACGATTTTCTTGTTATTCACAAATCTAAAAAGGTATGTGAATGTAATTTGAGAAAAACAATCGGCCTGTTGGAGCATTTGGGTTTCTTGGTAAATTATGACAAAAGTTTTTTTTCCGCAAACCAAAAATGCAAATTTTTAGGTTTTATTCTGGACACGGTCGATTTTTCCTTAAATCTGACCGATAAAAAGAGAGTTCGTATAACTGAACTTGTCAATAGTTTCGAAATCGGAAAACCTTATAAAATCAGAACATTCGCAGAATTTTTAGGCGTTTTAACCTCCTGCTGTCCGGCTGTGGCATATGGTTTTATTCACTGTAAATGCCTTGAGAGACAAAAATTTGTGGCATTAAGGATGTTGAGTCCCAAATCGCAAATGATGATAAAATTCTGAAAATGTGGTATGTTTGTGTATGAAGTATTTCAGAGGTCGTGTAAAAATTTCACGACAATTAGGAAGCTCGTTATTGAACAATTAACATTCACAAATTAAATGCTATCTTATGGAAACTGATGTAACTTTGCAATAAGTTTTTTCTTTGACCTCTCAATTTTGTAATATCTACAATATACTGAAAGCTCCTGAAACAAAACGAAGTTTATTGATACATTTTTTTTTATTTCTTTGAAAAATTGTTCTTAACAAAATGTTAATTTTTTAATAACGAGCTTCCTAATCGTCGTGAAATTTTAACACGACCTCTTAAATACTTCATACAAAAACATACCAAATTTTCAGAATTTTCTCATCATTTTTTATTTCAACCCTTAAGGAGGTTGAAGTAATGATGATAGAATTCTGAAAATGTTGTATGTTTTTACATGAAATATTCAGGAGGTCGTGTAAAAATTTCATGACGAGTAAGAAGCTATTTATTGAACAATAAACATTAACATGTTTCATAGGGACTCAACATCCTTAAAATTTAATGGCGGTGATTAAAATGGAAAAGTATGGCTTAATGATTCTTTATCAGACGATCTCAATTGGTGGAAAATTAATGCCCAAATTGGTTCAGACCCAATCAGGTGTCTTAATTTTACACGCGAAGTTTTCTTGGATTCTTCTCTTTCGGGATGGGGTTGCTTTTGCAATAATGAGAGCGCTTTAGGGTTTTGGAATAAGGAGGAAAGAAAAAACCATATAAATTACCTGCAATTATTGGCGGCTTTTTTCGCATTGAAATGTTTCGCATCAGATTTATCTAATTGCGAAGTATTACTCCGTTTAGATAATAATACGGCCGTTTCTTATGTAAACACGACAGGTGGTGTACGTCTCCCACATCTTAGCGAACTGTCAAGGAAAATTTGGGAATGGTGCGAATCGAGAAAAAATTGGTTAAGGGCTTCTTATGTTCCTTCATCAGAAAATACAGAGGCTGATAAGACTTCTCGGATTCTAAATATTGATTCAGAATCGGAGCTTAATCAATCAGTGTTTATTCAAATTGAAAAACGATTTGGCCCTCGTCCGGTAGATCTTTTTGCAACACGAATGAATTCAAAATGTAAAATATTCTTCTCGAGGTATCCTGACCCTGAAGCTCTGGCTGTAGATGCCTTTACTGTTCCGTGGGACAATGTACTATTTTATGCCTTTCCTCCTTTCGCACTTATTTTGCGTACATTGAGAAAGATTATTAATGAAAATGCGATTGGGGTTATGGTGGTGCCCCTTTGGCCATCACAGCCTTGGTATCCTCATTTTACCTCGCTTTTGATCGGGCCGGTTATTACTTTTGAACCGAATTGTTGATTGCTATCGTCTCCTTTCAGAAACAAAGTACATCCTCTAGCCTCCCACCTTTCATTGGTGGTCGGGAAATTGTCAGGTCGGCGTTTGTAAAAAGAGGACTTTCGGAAGATGCTGTAAATGTGATGGTTATATCTATAACTGATTCTACACTAAAACAATACGAATCCAGCTTAAAATTTTGGTGGGAATTCACCTTTTAGAGAAATATTGATGTTTTTAATGCAACATAAACCGAGATTATCGACTTTTTAAATTTTCGATTTAAAAAAGGTGCGAGTTATACAACTTTAAATACTTCTCGTTCCGCTATTTCTCTAATATCGATGCATAATATCAATGAAGATTTTTTAATATCTCGTTTCTTGAGAGGGGTATTTAAACAAAATCCATCGAAACCAAAATATTCTTCCACTTGGGATGTAACTCCGGTTTTAAATTTTATCGAAAAATTACATCCTTTATCTGATTTGAAGTTAAAAGCGGCTACCGAAAAATTGGCAACCCTACTTGCTCTTACAACAGCTCAAAGACTTCAAACTTTAGCTTTAATTAATATTGAAAACATTGTGAAATCTGCTTCAGGAATAACAATTCAAATTCCTGATCAGATTAAAACGTCAAGACCCGGAGTTTTTCTGTCAGAATTGTTTCTGCCTTTTTTCAAAGAAAAACCGGGTCTCTGGGTTGCTTCTGCTATTATTAACTATATTAAGTTAACATCTTAATTGAGAGAGAGCACTAAAAGTTTGTTTATTTCGACGGTAAAGCCTTTCGGTGCAGCCTCCTCGCAGAGTATTAGTCATTGGATTAGAGCTGTATTGACGAAAGCCGGTATCGATACCAACCAGTTTTCAGCGTACAGTACACGCCATGCAGCAGTGTCTTTGGCTTTTAAACGAGGAGTGGATATATCCACTATTCGGCGAACAGCTGGTTGGTCTTCTGGTTCTTAGGTTTTCTTCAAAATTTATAATAGACCTATTCAGGTTTCTAACGACGAGTTTGCACAAGCGATATTGAGTTAATTCCTTGCATACTGTTGAAAATTGATACTTTGTGAATTTATGAAATAAAATTATTTCGAGAATTATGAATTATCTCTTTTACTTTAAAAATCGATATTCTTATCATCGAGAACGAGACACGTAATATAATCGATCGATCAAACGAGCCCGCCGACGGCCGGCGAGGTTTGATCAGGATTATATGTTAGTGTCTCGTTCGAAGATGATAAATTCCCTCCGCCCTAATTTTCTCGGAGTTTTTGTTTCCCCATTATCATCTCAGATGGTCGTGTTAATTCATTATATTTCATATACAAAACAATATGAAGAGAGGACAGCCTCGATAGCGGATGAGGGCTGTTATTCTCTATTCTTTTATTTAATATTAGAGCTACGCTTTAAACGTTGTGAAGTTTTCGGCATGACAAACATTACTACATTCTTATCATCTTCGAACGAGACACTAACATATAATCCTGATCAAACCTCGCTCACCTTCGGCGGGCTCGTTTGATTGATCGATTCTACGTGTTCTACATTGTCATAAATATCATCCTTACCACATCAGTCCCCACCAGGAATTAACCCGTACGGATTTCATGAATCGCACTGAATTTTGCCGATGGGCTCAACGCCAGATTCAGAGAGATGACTCATTTATTAATCGGATTTTATGTGCCTGTGATTCGATAAGTGCCGAAGTGATAAGAAATTCTACACAATCCGTGATGAGGAGATTGCAATACTGCATTCATTCCAATGGCAATCACTCTGAACATCTACTGTGAGTAAAGGCAATTTCACATAAAACTAAAGTTCATGTCACGTTTTGATCTTAAATGTCCTTGAACGACTTTGACCCCTAAATGTTTTTTATACAGTTTTTGATGCTCTAGAAGATAGTTGAAAAAAATGTACCGTCCCATTTTAAAAAGTGGAGGTAACCTTTACTGTGCGACAGCGCCTCCACTGAGATAAAAAAAATGGTCGCATTTGATGACCCCTTTCGTACGGTACAACTTTTGTTTCAAACATTTCTTTGTGATGTCGATAATTACAGAGATATTCAAGGTGGCAACAGTTAGTACCTCACCCTGTATATCCTTCAATTTCGCCTGTATAGCCTTCAAGCCTTTGGCACCTATGCTGGTCGTTTCAAACAAATTTGGACCTCGAGTAGAACAAACTATGTTCAGAGCCAAAATATATTTCAGCCGGCTTCGAATTCTGGAGAATTGATGACTAGTCATTTCGAGCATTGGTTCCAAGAAGTATATATTCCCATTACGGGCCCTAAATCGATAATACTTCTGGATTTTTGGAGCCGTCAATGTCTAACTGCATTTAACAAAATGTATATGCAAGGGAAAGATATTAAAGTTTTTACCATTGCAGCAGATAAATATATTGCACCAGTTTCATTAGTTCTGTAGACAATTAGTTCACATTATAATTAGCAATTCTTGCAGGTACAATAGGAATCATATAGCCCCTTGATGTTTATGGTTTCCGTGTATGAAAAAACTTGGTTAAACACTTTTCTGACATAGTCAAATTATACGATTGCGGTGTCAATCTGCATTTGAGAGACCATATTGTTAAGTTACAATCTCTCACACACAACCGGTTTTCTTTCCCACGGCTTAGAAACTTTTTTGAATATACGTGGTACAAAAGTAGTTACGAAGGAGATAGACCATCAAACTTCGAAAATCCGCGAGAATTTTGCTTCTCACAAAATATACTGCCATATTATATATGCGGCGAAGCAGCTATTATCACTTGTGCGGGGTGTAAGAAATTTCTTTGTTTAAAACACTTTTATCGTGACTATCATTATTGTAATACGTATAATCCATAAAACATGTACAATCGAAACGGTTATTAAATAAGTAAGGGGGGACAATTGTCCGATTATAATGTAATCGTCAAAGCCAGTACGCGTCGAGGAAAAATCCTACGGGAATATCCAATAGAAATCCAGTTTCTTCTTGAAGCGCGAAGTTAGGCCGTGATGGCGAAAGCCTTACCTATTTTTGTGTCCATATCAGCGCAAGATTGAAAAGTGATTTCCACCGGCTATTCACGAATTATTGCAATGAACAATACGGCATTTGTTGTTATGCTCAGCGTTTGCATCATGAACGTCTAGTAGTCGAAGGATACATCATTTTTTCCGTTGAACTTTATTTTTATCTCGGCCCGTTCACGAGTTATAGAAACAAAAGTTTATAAGGGTGCGTTGATCCCTTAAGGGTGACTATCTGCCAAAACTTTTATCGACTATTTTGACTGATTTCACTTTCATTGTAACCCATTTTTATTTCTACAAATGTTTGTCCATGCGGCACGGTAAGAACATTGAACGTTTTTGCCTTTCGAGAGTGGGTCTTTGGGGCGGGGGGGGACAACTTATGGTAGAATTTACAAAAATGCAATTTACAACTATGCAACAAATAATATCAATCGCGTCATAAAACGAACTCATATTGACGTGAGTTTAACCCGGACTGGTAAAAGGCTAGCTGATTAGCTGTTTAAACTGATTATGCCCTTGGCTAACAAATCGAGAGGCAGTTTCAACCCCTTAATTATAAGATATCGAAAAAAAAACAAGGAATAAGTATCCGCTCTTTCACCATCCTCTACATGTATGCAAATTTGCATCCCAATCGGATAAAATTTCTCGGAGATACGCATGAAAAATTGCAATAAGCAATGTGAAATTTGTTATTTCCATCGTTCTCATCGCCTCGCGACCTTTCCTTATGAGTAGATTTTTCCGTTCAGTTAGACGTATTTGCTGCAATCGGGGTCACCGCAAACCCTGATTTTTTTACACCTTACAGACCACGAACGCGCTATATAAAAAGACTTCGACTTGTACTACTGAACGTTTTCCATTAAGGCGGGATATATATTTAAACGGGAAAAAATAAAGAAATTTTGAAGGATGTTTTTAAACTAAAAAATAATTATTTCACATTTATTTAACTATACATATACATTAATATAATAATATATCCAAGCATACAAGACAATTTTTTTATTTTTATTTATCATCAAAATGGCGGAGCTGTAGTAGAGTGTTTCAGCAAGGTTGCTGCGGGAGTTGCGAATCGGCATGCGGTTTCGCTTCCCGTAAATTTTGATTAGCAAAAAATTCTAAAAATGTTCACTTAGAATATGTATAGTTTCTATTTGACAGTAATTAAAATGAAAAAATGCAAATTTAAGAGAATGGCACGGATTTACATAAAAAATTAACTTTTCACGAAAAATTTCGGTAAAATTTGGATTTAAATTGGAGCTTTCTTTCTCAATTTTCAAAAACAATTCTTGTCAAGTAGAAAGTACCACTATTATCAATATTTCTGTCAACTTTCACCTTAATTGGCTTTATACCCTCAGCAAAAAAATTAAAGGAGCAGAACAATTTCCCAATTTTTTCAGTCATCTATGAAAGGCCGTAACTTCGTGAAAAGCGGTCGTATCGGGGTAAAAATCGTTTTGAAGCCTGAAATCTCTAGTTTAAGAATCTCGCGGAGAACATTTTTTTAGCATCACGCGAGTCAATAATTTTTTATTTTTTTTTTTCAAAATCGTCCATAGGCGTTAAAAAAAATTCCTGGCTACATTATTGTTGGGGTCTTTTAGCCTGATTCTTTAGCTTCGATTTGGTGTTTTTGTGCTCTCTGTACGTCCACTTGTCGCTGAGATATCGCGGGTTGAATGAAAAGTCAGCTTTTTTCTTTGATCATCGATATCTCATTAACTATGAGAGTCCAGCGAACAGAAGGTGGGTTTCGGAATTTTTAATAAATCCTCTATAAGAGGAATTCTCCGTCAATTCAGCCACGTTTTTTCGACCACCTCAGATCTGCCCCATAATTGGTTATATCAAAGTACTACTAAAAGGCATTCTATGTTAATTTTTTCAGATTTTTTAATTGATGATTTTATAAAATGCCGTTTTTTCCAAATGAATATATCTGGGAAACTAGAAGTAACTGAAAAAATGTCTCTACGTAAAAGTTGTAGTTTTGTGTTAGCTTTCGAGCGGACGACTTGAAATGATTTGTACGTTCCAGTAATGCTGATTTTTTACCAAAAAAGCGGGAAATTATTTTTTTACTCAAAAACGGCGATTTGTTTTGGCTGAAAAAATTACAGTCTTCCAGCATCTTTGAGGATATCGCAAAAAAATCGACAGAGTGGCACGGAACGAGGTTCTAGGGTAAAAAAAATGAAATCACACGAATTAATTTTTTATACCGGAACCTCGCCCGTGCCACTCTGGCGATTTTTTTGCGATATCGTCAGACATACTGGAAGACTCTGTAATTTTTTCAGCCAAAAAATGGCTGTTTTAAAAAAAAAAAAATAATTTTCCCCTTTTTTGAAAAAAAACAGCGTTACCCGAACGTAAAAATTATTTCAAGTCGTCCGCTCAAATGCTGACACAAAACTACAACTTTTATGTACAGACATTTTTTTCAGTTACTTCTAGTTTCCGAGATATATTCATTTGAAAAAAACGGCATTTTCTAAAATGTTGAATTATATTTAAAAATCTGGAAAAATTCACATAGAATGCCTTTTAGTAGTACTTTGATATAACCAATTATGGGGCAGATCTGAGATGGGCGAAAAAAAGTGGCTGAATTGACGGAGAGTCCCTCATAAGTTCCTTGTAGTATTTTACAGGATTTTTTTGTGCAGGTTCAATATTGATTTGGAAAAGTACAAACAATCACTTTTTCTACCGTTTTGGAAAATCTACCACAACTTTGCAAATATTGCGAAAATGACCAATGGTTCCAGGTTTTTTAGCTCAATACATGCCGAAAGACCCTGTCAATTTTTTTAATCAATCGGTTGAATTGTTGTTTTACCCGAATCGCCAAAGTTTTATCAAAAATGAAAGGAGCCCTTTTATTGCATCTTAAGCGATGATGATAATTAAGATGAAAAAAGAATCGTTATTTTTCTCAAAATTTTGAAATTAACTACTTATCAAATCTCGATAAAAAATCAAAACTTCGCATGAAAAACGAAAAATTCTTTTAGGTGCGAGACACGACACATGACGATAGTCCATCGTGTCCATCGAGTAACTTGAGGTTCGGACAAATGCTGGCTCACCATGATTGGGTAGAAAAAGAAACCGGAGCAACTAAGGCGTTTTTTTTCAACAGAAAAATGTGTTTTCAAAAAAACTGGTTTATTTCATGACAGAATGTAATAGTTTTGAAAAAAAAACTTTATTTTAAATGCTTGACAGCTTTCGAAAAAGTAGTTGAAAAATCGTACAGCGATGCGTGTCAAAAGATGTATGTTGATTCGCCTGGGGGTATCAACTTTATTTAATGCAATTAATTTTAACTCGATGAATTATGGCATGCAAATAAAAAAATCGCATCAACACTGAACAGATCATAATATCATTCAATCTTCTACACATTTTGAGATGAATTTTTTTTTTCATTTAGAAATGTAGACGTTTTTTTGCCATTTGACGAATAGTTCATGAGAAATCGCAAGAAAAATGACGAATTTTATTTCGAAATTGTGAATTTTTTTTTTCGGCATATGATGAGTAGTTAATGTCAAATTATGAGAAAGTTTATGATTTGTTTTTCATTTTAATCATCATTAATTGACGGTTAAGGAGCAATAAAAGTGCTCCTCTAATTTTGATAAAACTTTGACGATTCGGGTAATAAACGGTTTAATTGATGGATTTAAAAAATTACAAGGTCTTTCGCCAGTTTTGAGCTGAACAGCACCTGAAGGAGAGAATGAAGTACAAATAACAGCAACACTTACCGTCCATACTTTCAGAGCATAACCGATCCCATAAGCAGGGTCCTTGGGAAACATAGCGTGCCAGTCATCTTCCAACCTCAGAAGAAGTTAGCATAAGTGGTTCCGAGTGCAAAAAACCGAAGGCCACCATCAAGTTCACCAGGAGTGTACAAGATACCCTGCTCATCCGGTAAAGTGCACATCGGAGAAACCGGGACGAAGATCAGTACACAAATCAAAGAACATCAACGGTGTATCATATATGGCCACAGTGAACAATCAGCCCTGGCCGAACATTGGATGGAGACTGGCCATGCCATTCAGTTCGATAAAGCCCAAATTCTGGTCCCATCAAACAGCTATTTTTCCAGGAAACACCGAGCTAGAAATCCGAAAACATCCGGACAATCTAAACAGAGATGGTGGATGTCACGTCAATCCCATTTGGCACACCATCCTCCCGGTTTTTAAATTGACCGGCCGATCAATTAAAACATCTGATTGGCTGGTTCAGTGATCTGGAACGATGACTGCAACTATATAAGGAATGCTTGAGACACGGGCGCTTCAGTATCGGAGCTCTCAGCCCTGATGATACAGACTGTAACGTTTGCGAAACGTAGGCACAACGCTGATTCTCAACACGGCCTCCATCCGGAAGCCACATACTCTTCGAAAAACACGAGTCATTTGAACACAAATCTAACGAATCATTCCATAATGGTGAATTATTGCGTAAATCCCCATAATTTCATTCCTTAGCACACATTACCCCTTTTCATCCCGTGCTATTCCGCTAGGCATAGGCAACAAAGAGGGAAACAACTATATTATGCGCACATGCCTTCCTGATGTGACATTTTAATTTTGGGGGCTCGTCCGGGATTGTTAAAGGGGAATGTGTCAATTCATCCAATGTCGGGAGACGAATCAGCCGGCTCGCTAAACCTGAACATTACCGAAGACTCCATTGACCAATCGGGATTTTCACTGACAAGGAACATCCCTCAGGTGTCCGCCTCCGATTTTGTTGAAACTCATATATGTGATAGAGCATCAAAAATTTTGAGACACGTATTTTTTTTTATCGGCGGAAAAACGGTTTTGAGGGGTGAAACGCACCCTCGAAAATGGGGATGTATGAGATATAAAAAAAATTCAAATTGCAACAATGTTTATTTTTTCGTGTACTATACATTGGAGATGAGAACGATACCATTATCGACGAAAAACGAAAAACACCCCTATTTTCGAGGGCGCGTTTCACCCCTTAAAACCGTTTTTCCGCCGATAAAAAAAATACGTATCGCTTACTTTTCGGTGCTTTATAACATATCCAAATTTCAACAAAATCGAAGGGTATCACCTGAGGGATGTTCCTTGTGAGAAGTTCCAACGTAGAATTATTATCTGGTCTCGAATTCATTAAGGGGTTACCCTCACTTGCGATTTTGAAAAAATCGATTTTTTTTATTGCATTTTTTTGAAGTATAAGTATCTGAGAATATGTCCTGAAAATTTCAAGTCAATCCGAACAAAATTGACTGAGATATGAGCGTTGAAAGAGAAGAATCCGTGAATTGAAGAACTGAAATTGAAACTTTAAACGCATTTTTCTCAAAATGGCATTTCTGAAGTCGGTGACCAAGATTACTCGAACACTAATGAAGCGATCTTCTTGAAATGTTGCAGGCTTGTTTAATACATAAAAATGTAGTCTTTAATCGTTCGATTAAAAAAAAAAAAAAATGGCCGTTTTATAGCCAAAAAACAGCCGTTTTTTTCGTTAAAATCGAACCATTAACTTTGACTGTCCGCTATTTTGTGAAAAATGAATATTTTTTACAATCCTTCGATTAAACACTAGTTTATACTTATATTTGACTAAATCCATCCGCATTTTTTTTTCAGATGATCCACTTCGCCGCAATGTTGGTCACCACAAACCGTGATATAAAAACTTTATTTCATTGACGGCCATTTGCCACTAAGCAATGCATTATTTTTCAATAAAAAAATTACTGAAAGTTCTTCAAGATGTGTTTTTTAAGATGGTATATTGATCGATTAAAAAAGTTTTGTAGTTTTCTTTTAAAAAATCAATGAAAAAGGGCTTTTTTGCGCTACAAGTGGGGGTAACGCGTTAAAAAAACATCGATAAAAACATTAAACTTATCACGTAAAAACGAAATCAAAACCACAGGAATAATGACGACGTTAGGAACAAACCAGTTAATCTCCCTTAAAGACGCTATAAGCTGCGTTCCCGAATTCGACGGAAAAAATCTCCCCCTATCAGAATTTATAACCGGGTGCGAAGATGCCAAAGATATGTTTCCCTCCAAAGCTGAAAAACATCTAACCAAATTAATAAGAAATACATTTTAAAACCAAGCTAGGGAAGCTATCCATAGGACCAAATTCGAAGCGGTGGAAGAACTTGCCAATTAAAAAAAATTATTTACAACAAACAAAGCCGAAATGCAACTGTTGGGCGAACTCGGTAGCATCTTCCAAACAGTCGACGATAGCGTTGTGGATTTCACTTAAAAAATTAGCAAAAAGACAAAACAAATAATCAACGTACGGAAATTATCCAACGATGGGAAAGACGATCCCGCATTTAAGGCAATGGTAAATGACTATTACCTCGCGTGTTTTAGACGGTGCTTAAAAGGGGAGATCAAACAGCGACTCCCCCAATGTAACACGAACGAACGCGAGGTTGAAGCGCGAAAAGAATTACAGACCGCGCCCGTCGAACACGAAAAAGCCATTCCAACGCAATCGGTTAAAGTATCCAATATTTGTAAAGGGGACAATCATTCAACAGAAAGTTGTAAATCCACGACACTTACGTGCAAAATCTGCAAAATTCAAGGTCACAGTGCCAACGAATGTAGGAAACTTCAAACGAGCAAGTCTTAGTTGTTTGCCAAATCTGCCAAAAACCGGGACACACCGCGGATAAATGCTACACTCACCCAAACCCCCTCGTTTGGGCGAGTGTAGCATTTATCCTGTCTTATCATTTTCCTGTATTATAGCCTGTCATTTATATACTAGGCGCGCAACTAAGTTCCCTGGTTTCACACGTGGATGGCGCTAGCGACACATGTAGTCAGCATACAGCTCTGAAAATGGGTATCTTTATAGCTTGGACACATGTTAAGAATACCCAGTCGTAATATAAACAAATATCGCAACTCAGCGATCTTTTTTCTAACCTCGAAAATCTTATGTTTGTGCCAAATAAACAGCATTTGCGGGAAGCATTGCTTTTCTCCTTCAACCTAAAAAAAACAGCATCTGAAGCACGTCGGTTACTTGAGGAGGCTTACGGCGAACATATACCATCAAAAACAATGTGTGAAGATTGGTTCAAGCGGTTTAGAAGTGGCGATTTTGAGATTGGGGACAAGGAGCGCTCGGGAAGACCGCAAACATTTGCGGACGCCGATCTGCAAGCGTTATTAGATGAAGATGACACTCACAGAGCCCATTGGCCCTTGGCCAATTACGATGCAGTACAACATTGATGGGACGAATGGTTTCAGTCCAAAGACGCGACTTTTTATCGTCGCGGTATTTATGTATTGCCCGAGAGATGGCAAAAATGTGTAAATAGCGAGGGACAATACTTCGAATGAACAATTTTTTGTATTTGTCTTGAAATTTTCGATTTTTTATTGGTCCAAAAAACCCGAAAACTTAGTTGCGCACCTAGTAAAACAATAGGCCACACAGCCGATAGATGCCACCCGCGAGACAGAACCGCGAATCTCACGGCCGGTTGGCAGTGACAGCCAACTGGGCCCCAGGGTCAATTTTGTGAAAGGATCGGGCATACCGCGGATAGGTGCTTTCAATTTAAAACCGACGCGCCTAATTCTAACTAACTCACCTGCCGATATTGCAGAAAGGTAGGGCATGTTATAGAAAACTGTTGTACCCGCGAGTACAATAACTGTCGGTTCCAATCAGGAAACGACCTGGATACCCCTCGGACGGACGCACCGAGAGGATCCATAATCCCAAAGCGTCCGGTGGCCACCGTACCAGCGATCACCTCGAGCCAAGGTATCCTACCTACACACTAAATTCGGAAAACTTCATCAAACTACCCTCGGTGTGTATAGTAACGCATTCGGAGACGGGAAAATATCAATGTTGCTGGACAGCGGTGCCAACCCAAACCTTATAAAAAATCGACACGCAAAACATTTCCCAGGTATCGATGAACAAGACCTAAGACAACTAAAAGGGATATCCGAGCCACCGATCCTCACGTTAGGAAGTATAACGATCCGGGTGTTGAACTTTGTCACCCTGTTTCATATTATATCTGACGACGTGCAGCTGCCCTACCCCGGTCTGTTGGGGTCTCGATTCTTCCACGCGACCAAGTCCAGAATAAATTTCGAGGCGGAATGTCTTGAATGTGGAAGCAAGGCATGGCCGTTCGAACAAGTGAACGAACCCAACGAGTTAACCCGCGCGTTCGGAAACCACTTTCCACGTAAAGATCCGAAACCGCACGTTAAAGGAAGGATATATCCCGCCTTCAAAAATCCGTAAGGGTGTTTACGCCGGCGACTGCCTGGTAATGAACATCTACGGAAAGGCCTATTTGAAGGTTTTCGATACCACAAATGACGCCGTGTGACTGATCGCGCCGGTCATAAAACTACAGGAATTCGCTACTGTGGAAAACCATAGAAAAATTGAAGAAAAAACAAAATCAGATTGCATGACAATCTACAAATCCAATCCAGTTCCTTGCGACCCTGATCCAATTTATCGCGAACACTCTATTTCAAAGCCAGATTGCACGACAATCTGCGAATCCATTCCAGTTCCTCGTGATCCTGCTATTCCAGGCGTACATTACAAGACAAGTACGCCAATCCAAAGCCCAATGGCGGACAATACAAAAATTTTGACGAAAAATGTCGAAATATAACTTTGCCATCGCTCTAATCAAGGCGATGACCATGGAATTTTATTTAACAAAAAAATCTGTTCCACGGAAAGAACAAGAACAAAAACGAACAATAATAAAAACCGATGCACCGCCAGAATTAGAAAAACCAAGACAACAAGAGAACGAAACACCTGGTATGGGTGTTATGACCACGGTCAATGCACCTAGTCACAAACTTGTAGACGTGCACTCTGAACCCCGGCACCTTGTGCGTCTCACTCGTAAGCCTGTTACTTGCCAGCCTTCAATTTTTACTCCCTCCCCCCACCCCGCCCAAAAATTATCATTGCACACGTGCACGATGGCGACACCCTCATTTTTCGATCAAAGTTATATTTTATAAACTTTATGGACGCGATAGTCGAAATATACCACAAGATCCAGAACGGAAAAGCGACTTGCATCCGGTCCCACCGTGGGACCGGATGCAAGGGACTCCCCGGGACTCCCACGGGGGGGGGGGGGAGTCCCACCGGGACTCCCACGCACTAAATCACCGATAGTATAATATATAATTTACGAGCGAATGTGCTCCAAGAGAGAAACTCGCTCGGGAAAATTCTCCAATAGAAAAAACGCAAGACCAAAGCGCACACAAACTCTCACTCCAGATCCCAAACACACCTCCACGGAAAACTCGCCCGTAACTCCACGCGGTCGTAAAACAGGCCCTCAGCGAGAATTATGAGAACACGTGCGCTAAGGCCGATTCTTGGAAATAGAGCAGCAATTGCGTCTATCTCAGCCGCGACCCAATAAGGAATCCTAAATCATGCTCCCTTACTCCGCTAGCCAATCACGAAAATAAACGTAACTTCTGCGACCGATTATCCAATCCCTAAAAAACGCATCATAAGAAATGCACTCTCCCAAAAAACTCCTTCTCCTCCGAAAACCGAACTCTCGCCGTTTTTGTAAGTCGAAGGAGCGTCACTCTGTAATCAGTCTCCGAAAAGTCGACTTACTCAGATAATACTCTGTCCGCGTAACCGTCTAACATATTTTTCAATCAACTGTACGCGTCTTATATTTAACCGGTAGATATATACACACAAGTGTGTTAATAAACTCTCTTTGTGAATTGAAAGAAACACTTACGAGAGTAAGTTATTCGATCAAAGTATCGGGCGAACCTCAACCTCAAACCAAAACACGCACCGTAAATCGTCTAAATCCAATTGTTATTAAATTGAGTTCGGAACTCGCGCGGAAACCAATTAAGACTCATAGCGCAATCCACCTCTCTTCAAAATTCGCGCCCAAACTCGGCAACCTTGCAAGTCCATTCTAAATCTCCCTCCGGGACGTAGCAAGCCCATAAACTACGAAGAGAGTACCAACGACGAGCCGGAGGCCGAGAGGAGTAAGGCCCATATGCACTGGGCGATCCACCGAGGGCCTTGTCCCGAAATCAGCTGAAGGCCCTAACCAGCGCAAAGCACTTCCAATCCATCGCTCCAGAAACCACGCCGATCCTACTTCCGGTAATTTGACAAATTGAGATTCCAGCTCTCTCGTTTTACAACCCTCCGAAAACGAAGATCCTCCAGCGGAGGAAAGAAAAACATCAAAATTAACGATTACGAATTGCGTCGATACCAAAGAGTTGTTCCATTTTCGAAACGATAATCTGGCTTATTTCATCGACTCAAAGCCGTATGAGCCTGGAGGACAGAAATGACGAAAGTCAAACACGCTTCCCCTCTGGAAAGACGTTTCAGTGGGCCAAGCCTACAGTAAAAAAAAAGGGTCGGAAAAAATACCACCTTGCATTGGTTACCCGTAGCGATAAAGCCCAATCGGTATGTTCAACATCTAAAAACGTTAATTGAAGCGTAAAAAAACAAAAAATGCGAAACTCTCAACCTCCAGCCAATCAGTCTTTGTCACTGCCAACATGTCGAACATTTAAGGATGTTGAGTCCCAAATCGCAAATGATCAAATTCTGAAAATTTGGTATGTTTTTGTATGAAGTATTTCAGAGGTCGTGTACAAATTTCACGACAATTAGGAAGCTCGTTATTGAACAATTAACATTCACAAATTAAATGTTGTTTTATGGAAACTGATGTACCTTTGCAATAAGTTTTTTTTTGACCTCTCAATTTTATAATATTTACAATATACTGAAAGCAACGGAAACAAAACGAAGTTTATTGATAAATTTTTTTAAATTTCTTTTAAAAATTGTTCTTAACAAAATGTTAATTTTTTAATAACGCGCTTCCTGATCGTCGTGAAATTTTAATACGACCTCTTAGATACTTCATACAAACACATACCAAATTTTCAGAACTTTCTTATCTTTTTTTATTTCGACCCTTAAGGAGGTTGAAGTAATGATGATAGAATTCTGAAAATTTGGTATGTTTTTACATGAAGTATTCAGGAGGTCGTGTAAAAATGTCATAACGATTAAGAAGCTATTTATTGAACAATTAACATAAACATGTTTCATAGGGACTCAACATCCTTAACTTGGGCAGATGTAATTAATACCATGAAAGAAACATTGAAGAATAATCAAATGAAAATATAAATTTCTTGTGAACTTTGCAATACGTACCGACTGAACAACATGATTCAATTTTCTACGAAATGCATAAGTCCCAAATCGAAAAACACAAGGGTGTCTCAAAACCCGATTTTGATCCTAATTGAATAAATAATCATATCATTACCTTGTTTTTCAGATAACCGTTGTCAACCTATTCAGTAACATCTAACGATATCACTTTTGCACTTGCAACCAAAGAACCAGATCAAATTTTTAGTTACAGTATCCTCAGTGCAGAACACCCGAAATTGTTTATATTCAAAGCTCACCGAACTAACTGTTTCACAATTCGAGAAAAATAGCCAGTCGCAAACCTAGATATTATTACTCGAGCGAATTCGAAATTTGTATACGTAACCATTATATTATATAAGAAAATCATTATATTAAGATATGCCTACGAAGCAGGAAAAAAAGAGCGTCAAACGCTCCAAAATAGTATCGAGCAACAATTTCATTTCCAGCATCATCACCGCTATCGGCCCCTTTGAGTAAAATTGCATGATTCAGATACGCATTTATGGCTTTCAGTTCATAGGATCCTTCAGGGATTATAATTTCCTTGTCATCATTCTCAAAGTAAATGTGTTATTTGATGAATTCACATTTGGGATTATCTGATAAGTTTCGAAATCCGTCAAACCGAGCTCATAACAGCCATCATTGATGTCTACGGCGGGAAAGTAATTTGGGACTAGAAGGCTACTCTTGCCGGTCAACGAAAACATCAGAGACGTGTTTCTCTCGAATCCTGAGCTGATCAACGCAATGTCACGGCTTAAATACATATTGATCGTCGACGTTTTGAAGAAATTGCAAACACAATTGCTCGCAATTACTCTGACTATAATTCTGATAAGATGTTCGATTGTATT
>OX632358.1:4761821-4777896 GCA_951751655.1 Ophion costatus | reverse complement strand
CTCTCTGTCTCTCTCCGTCTCTCTTTCTCTCTGTCTCTCTGTCTCTCGGTGTCTCTCTGTCCTTCTGTCTCTCTGTCGCTCTTCGTCTATCTGTCTCTCT
Source organism: Ophion costatus (assembly GCA_951751655.1). Taxonomy (NCBI): domain Eukaryota; kingdom Metazoa; phylum Arthropoda; class Insecta; order Hymenoptera; family Ichneumonidae; genus Ophion; species Ophion costatus. The sequence goes on along the minus strand of OX632358.1, from coordinate 4,777,796 downwards.
GTCTCTCTCTGTCGCTCCGTCTCTCTCTCTCTCTCTGTCTCTCTCGGTCTCCCTGCCTCTCTGTCTCTCCGTCTCTCTCTGTCTCTCTGTGTCTTTCCGTCTCTCTGTCTCTCTGTCTCTCTCTCTGTCTCTCTGTCTCTCTTTGTCTCTCTATCTCTCTCTCTCTCTATCTCTCTCTGTCTCTCTGTCTCTCTGTTTTTCTGTCTCTCTGACTCTCTCTCTGTCTCTCTGTCTCTCTGTCTCTCTGTCTCTCTGTCTCTCTGTCTCTCTGTCTCTCTGTCTCTCTGTCTCTCTCTCTGTCTCTCTGTCTCTCTGTCTCTCGGTCTCTCTGGCTCTCTGTCTCTCTGTCTCTCTCTGTCTGTTTGTCTCTCTGCCTCCCTGTCGCCATGTCTCTCTCTGTCTCTATGTCTCACTGTCTCGCTGTCTCTCTCTGTCTCTCTGTCTCTCTGTCTCTCTCTATCTCTCTGTCTCTCTGTCTCTGTCTCTCTGTCTCTCTGTCTCTCTGTCTCTTTGTCTCTCTGTCTCTCTGTCTCTCTGTCTCTCTGTCTCTCTGTCCCTGTGCCTATCTCTGTCTCTCTGTCTCTCTGTCTCTCTGTCTCTCCCTGTCTCTCGGTCTCTCTGTCTCTCTGTCTCTCACTGTCTCTCTGTCTCTCTCTGTCTCTCTGTCTCTCTCCGTCTCTCTGTCTCCCTGTCTCTCTGTCCCTCGGTGTCTCTCTGTCTCTCCCTGTCTGTCTGTCTCTCTGTCCCTCTCTGTCGCTCTGTCTCCGTCTCTCTCTGTCGCTCCGTCTCTGTCTCTCTGTCTCTCCCTGTCTCTTTGTCTCCCTGGCTCTCTGTCTCTCTCTGTCTCTCTGTCTCTCTGCCTGTCTGTCTCTCTCTCTGTCTCTCTATTTCTCTGTCTCTCCGTCTCTCTGTCTCTCTGTCTCTGTCTCTCTGTCTCTCCGTCTCTCTGTCTCTCTGTCTCTCTGTCTCTCTCTGTCTCTCTGTCACTCGGTCCCTCTGTCTCTCTGCCTCTCTCTGTCTCTCTGTCTCTCTGTCGCTCTGTCTCTCTCTCGCTCTGACTCTCTATCTCTCTCTGTCTCTCTCTCTCTCTCTCTGTCTCTTGGTCTCTCTCTGGCTCTTTGTCTCTCTGTCTCACTCTCTCTCTTTCTCTCTGTCTCCCTCTGTCTCTCTGTCTCTCTGCCTCTCCATCTCTCTGTCTCTCTGTCTCTCTCTGTCTCTCTGTCTCTCCCTCTCTGTCTCTCTCTTTCTCTCTGACTCTCGGTCTCTCCCTCTCCCTCTCTCTTTGTCGCTCTCCGTCTCTCTGTCTCTCGCGGAGACGTCGCGGAAAGCTAACGTGTGTGACGGCGCTCTGTGTTACAATCTATATTTTCGATGCATAAATGGACCGTATATTGTGTCACGATAGCTCATTATGATAGTGATAATCTTTTTTATCAGTGGACAAAAAAGCTTCACAAGGAACATCCCTCAGGTGTCCGCCTCCGATTTTGTTGTAAATCATATATGTGTTAGAGCATCGAAAACTTTGCGGCACGTATTTTTTTTTATCGGCGGAAAAACGGATCTAAGGGGGGAAACCACCCCTCAAAGAAAGGCCTGTCGAGGGGTGATTTTGCAGTTTCACCCAGAAGCAATCCACCGATCTGAATGAAACAAAAACGAAAATTCTTCTAATGAAAAGCGATGAAAAATCCACTATGAAATTGTTAAGAAAAAATTTAATTAGAGGGTAAACCACCCCTCATTTTGCCTTTTTTCACCCCACACTTAAGAGGGTTGTATGCAAATTAATAAAACAGATATCATTTTGAAGGGCAATTAAAATTAAAGTTACGCGTTTTTGCGTTTTGGCGGCATAGCACATTTAAGGGGGTAAACCACCCCTACCATAAATTTATTTATCATGGTCGTTTTTTCTGTGTTTAAAGTATATCCGCTGATTTCAAATATTTCCATAAGCTACAATTTAATGTTTTATCATATTTCAAAATAATTAGATTCGTCTTAAGGGGTAACTACGCCTCTGACGAGAAACATCATTGAAGTATCCACTCTCGATTTCGTTGAAACTCATATATGTGGTAAAGCATTGCAAACTATTAAACATGTTTTTTTTGTATCGACAGAAAACCGGTATTAGGGGATGAAACCACCCCTCAAAGTTTCTCCCACAAGCAGTCCACCGATCTGAATGAAACAAAATCGAAAATTCCTCTAATATCAAGCGATGAAAAATCCACTACGAGAGTATTGATTAGAAATATAATTAAGGGGTAAACCACCCCTCCATTTTTCGTTTTTCACCCCACGCTTAAGATGGTTGTATGAAAATTAATAAAACGAGTAGCATTTTGAAGGGGAATCAAAATTCAAGTTACCGCGTTTTTGCGTTTCAGCGAAACAGCAAATTTAAGGGGGTAATCCACCCCTAACATAAATTTGTTCATCACCGTCGTGTTTTCTGTGTTTAACATGTATCCGCGGATTCAAAATATACTCCCGCATTTTTAAATTATTATGTTTTTAAATTCTTACATTTTAAGGGTAAACTACCCCTTCTAATTGCTTTTCGTTTGAAGTTTCGCGAAAGGTTTCAGGAATTTCGTTAAAATTGTTTTCATTTAATCCGATTCTCCATAGGAATAAACATACACTTCTACTATATTATTAATTATAATAATTTCCAGAATAAGTTATAAGGCTCACTTCGTATATTTCGGAACGATAATGCGCCTGGATCAAGCGATAATATAGCCAGCGACGTAGTTTTGTGGAGGAATGTATATTTTTATTATTTTACTGTTTATTTAATTAAACATATTAATGCAACTGAGGGTTTTACAGTATGTTAACGAACATGTTTTTAATATATTTTGACATATTTCATTTGGGAATCATATTAGCCGATTTAATTAATAGTACTTGTGAAAAGTATCGCAGTCATATGCCGTCAAATCATTATCTCGTGACATATACTTTTTTCATATGATAACTATCAACAATCATGGCTCATAATTCCTGCAATAATGAATGTCGTCAAAAAAATGCTTTAAACACAACGACTTTTTGCACCATGCACATCTGATAATGGCCAAATTATTGCAACCGGGTATTTCACGATGTGTGTTCGATTCACCAAAACCAAAGGTAACAGGATTTTCAAAATCTTCTGGTTTTTTAGATATATAATTACTTTTATACCATGAATATTTAAAAAGATTAGAATACCGCGGTGATGAGAGTTGATTGTGTGTAAGTGATTGCAATTTAATTATATTATTCCTCAAGTGCAAATTCATATCAGATTTTAATAATATTACACTGTCTGAAAAATGTCGGACGAAATTTTTCCACACTCTGAATCCAAATACATCGAGCGGCTGAATTTTTCCAGTTGTACCTTTTGGAATAATCATTGGGATTATCTTCTTATCACGAGGTGTGATAAGAAGATAATCCCCTTCATGAACAACCTTAGGGCAGTGTCCACTCCAGGAGTCTATCAATAATACGCTATGTCTCCCGACGTTAGGAAAGAAAACCTTTTCCAACCAAGTTTTGAAATGCTCTGTTAACACAAAACACATTCAATATTTAAAAAAAAATACTATTGTTGACATCAATTACATTTCATATTAAAAAAAAATCATTCATCATAATATGTGAGCATACGTACCAGAAGTATGTTTTCCAGATTTGGATGCTAATACAAAGACGTTTTCTGCTTGGAATAGCGCTTTCTCTACTCGTGATCCGAATTCACCCTTCGTCTCCTTTAAAACGATGAAAAGTGGGGAAAGTAATTTCCCCTCAGCGCTTATAGTAGGCTGAATTGTATAGCTGTGAGTTATTGAAGAAACTGACTGTACAACGCATTCAACTTTCCTTTCTCCTTCCGTTGCAAGAGTTCGCGCCGAATGAATTTCCATATGAAAACCGCTTTGATCCGAATTATACACATTTTCCCATCCATACTTTTTTATCAGTGGTGCAACATCGGCGACAAATTTTTCTGCATTTTTCCGTAGAAGTTCTTCTTCTCCCGTAGTTTTGCGCGTTACAAATTTATTGATTTTTCTGGATACAATGCGATGCTGTTTTTTACAATTCCATAGCCAATTATGAGAGGCCTTAAATCGCACATCATTGAAACCTATATCCTTTTGGGCTTGTAGCGCCCACTTTTGAAGATCAATATCATGTATTATGACACTAGCATCTAGAGCAGTCTTCAAATTCTTCAATGTATATTCAGAAATTTGCGCTAGCTTTTCTTTATAAGTACCGCCTTTATTCAGCTGATGTGCCCAGCGCCGCAATTCTCTTTCAGACTTGACAGATTTGTATTTCTGTTGGACGGTTTTGAGGCTATAGTTTTTTGTCTTACCAGACCTCCAGTATTGAACTGCTTTATTTTTGTAATCGTAGTTCACCTCATCATCACTGGAACAGGCGTCAGAATCACTACCACCAGTATCCTTTTGCCATACGGTATCTTCTACAGCATTGGCTTCGTACTGTTTAAATGGTTATTGAAAAGCGAGCGTTTCTTCCTCTATCATTTCAACTCCATTATAGTCTTGCATGGAACTGATCAGTATTTGTTCAAAACCGTCCGCAAGTTCAATTTCCGCGTTGTTAACCGGCGTTTGTGAAATATCCATAGCTTCAAATGTAGCTAGTAGAAGTTTGATAACGTTTATTGGGTCGACTTTCATGGCTGATGAAATTTGTATTATCCAATACACAGTACACTGTTTGTAGCTCACCTTAACGTGAAATGGAAGAATCCGAATGCTAACCGTCTTATAAAGCAAGCGAGAAAACTGCAAGCTATTGACAATTTGAACTGCCAGAGGCCAATCACACATTACCCGAAAATGTAAACACATTATCGGGTAATGTATGATTAACGTCTTGCAGTTCAAGATGATAATAGCGTGCAGTTTAATATTTGCCCAGTGTAAAAATTCTGCGTAGAATACAAATTTTGCGCAAATATCGTTATCGCGTCATGACGCGATAAGAATATTCGCGCTGGAAGAACTAATTATTGCAGTTAGTCGAGAAAAGCTGATACGTAGGCAAATAAACATCGGTCTGTTCGTTGATTGTATAACTTCATACACAGAGATAAAAGATTTCCGAACGGGAGCATTCTGGATAGTTACGCATTTAAGAATCGAAGAGTAAACATTTATCTGCGTATGATTTTTTTACGCGGAATATCAAAAACGAAATACCAAATATATTTATATATACCATTTGAATTTTATTAATAGTATCGTTAATATATTTTTGTTACTGCTTTGCATCGTTGCGTGGGAGATGCTTTCATCAAAACTTTTGAATTAGAGGAAGAATCATTTCGGTACGAAAATATAATTATGAAAATATGAAAATATGAGCCTTATAAGTAAGGGGTAGCCCCAGGTCCCCACTTCCAAAGCACCGCGCCTAAAACTCAAAACGAATATGCCTGCACACACAAACATAAAATTGATATTACCAATGAAATGAAAACAGTTTTAACGAAATTCGTGAAACCTTTCGCGAAACTTCAAACGAAAAGCAATTAGAGGGGGTAGTTTACCCTTAAAATGTGAAAATTTAAAAACGTAATAATTTACAAACGCGGGAGAATATTTTGAATCCGCGGATACATGTTAAACACAGAAAACACGACGGTGATGAACAAATTTATGTTAGAGGTGGTTTACCCCCTTAAATTTGCTGTCCCGTTGAAACACATAAACGCGCCAACTTGAATTTTGATTCCCCTTCAAAATGATACCTGTTGTATTAATTTTCATATAACCCTCTTAAGCATGGGGTGAAAAAGGGCAAATGGAGGGGTGGTTTACCCCTCAATTATATTTCTAATCAACACTCTCGTAGTGGATTTTTCATCGCTTAATATTAGAGGAAATTTCGATTTTGTTGCATTCAGATCGGTGGACTGCTTGTGGGAGAAACTTTGAGGGGTGTTTTCATCCTCTAACACCGTTTTTCTGCCGATACAAAAAAACATGTTTAATAGTTTGCAATGCTTTACCACATATATGAGTTTCAACGAATTCGAGAGCGGATACTTCAATGATGTTTCTCGTTAGAGGGGTAGTTACCCCTTAAGACGAATGTAATGATTTTGAAATATGATAAAACATTAAATTGTAGCTTATAGAAAGATTTAAAATCAGCGGATATACTTTAAACACAGAAAAAACGACCGTGATAAATAAATTTATGTTAGGGATGGTTTACCCCCTTAAATGTGCTATGCCGCCAAAACGCAAAAACCCGTCAACTTTAATTTTAATTGCCCTTCAAAATGATACCTGTTTTATTAATTTGCATACAACCCTCTTACGTGTGGGGTAAAAAAAGGCAAATTGAGGGGTGGTTTACCCCCTAATTCAATTTTTTCTTAACAATTTCATAGATGATTTTTGATCGCTTTTCATTAGAAGAATTTTCGTTTTTGTTTCATTCAGATCGGTGGATTGCTTCTGGGTGAAACTGCAAAATCACCCCTCGACACGCCTTTCTTTGAGGGGCGGTTTCCCCCCTTAAATCCGTTTTTCCGCCGATAAAAAAAAATACGTGCCTCAAAGTTTTCGATGCTCTATCGCATATATGAGTTTCAACAAAATCGGAGGCGGACACCTGAGGGATGTTCCTTGTCAGTGATTGTTAATTACACGACCCATTATTGGTGTTCTTTAATCGGTACGCTGGAAATTTTCGTTTGTTCCTCGTATAGACGACTCTGTCGCGCTCGCCACTGTGATGTTTTTCCCGCGTATTTTCTAAGTGTGAGATTAATATGTGCGGCATTGGACACGGTTTATATTGACTTTGGTGCTGTGTGAAACTCCGAGCATAGTGTGGTCATCTGTTATATAGTCTAAGGCTGGCCGATGAACTTTCCCGCGCTTTGTGTAGCCATCCTTGAGAATTTTCGACAACAACTACTGCTGGAAATATAGGTCATCTCGACTTTACGTTCTGACCTACAGCTGTGTTTTGAATTCGGACCGTCAACTTTAAATTGCCAGGCTGTGTTTACTGCTTGTGTGAGCGCTGCTCTCAGATATTACCTTTAATCATTCGCTATTTTGAACTCTCGGGTGCGGTAACCGCCAGCTGATTTGGTTGTGTATGTACATGATGCGAGCCGATAGCGACACAGTAAGACTGTTTATCTGACGACTTTTATTTTGCCTTCGCTCCAGTGCGTGTATATGTCGAGCGTTTACGTATAGTTTTACCTCTGATGCAGCGCATGTGATTTGGGCTGGGAACGAACGTCTTTATTTGAACAATGTCAGGGCGATGTAGTTTGTGTGGTCTTACCAATCGTCGAGGCGATAATGTCGAGTGCATCGGAGACTGTGCTCAGTTATTTCACACAGCCTGTGTGACTGCGAAATTTGGGTATGATTTTACAACGTCGACCAGTAAGAGCGATTTTCGCTGTGACAGTTGTGCCATGCAACGCTCGTCCGTGGTTCAACGCACGCCCCCACCTACCAATGTTGCGCATGCCAATTTTTCCCAACAAACTACACCTGCCGTGAATTTTACGGAGATACTTCCACCGCAGAATGGTTCTCCAGAAGCAGCCTCCCTGAAAGAGATTATGCTTCTTATGCGACAGTCAAGTACAGCCTCAGACAATCACTTTAAACAGGTGCATGACTCGTTTGCTAGCGTCCAAAGCAACATCACTGAGCTGCGTAGTGACGTCGCTGAGCTGCGGGCCGATGTTGCTGATCTTGCCATCAATCATGAAGCTCTCGCCAGTCGGGTTTCTTCGCTTGAAGTAAACTCAGTGATCACGAAGTGTACTGTCGAGGAGGTTATTAATGAAAATCGATTGCTTAAGGATAAAATAGAAGACTTATCTAAACGTGTTTTGATGGTCAACTCTGCTCACTCTACCACCGAGCTCACGCTCACTGGGTTGGCGATCGCCGTTGATGACTCCCCATTGATCATGGTTCGGAAGGTCTTCACTTCTCTAGGAATCACCCAACTACTTGGTGACGTACTTGACATTCGTTCCATGCCGAGAAGGGAAGTGAATGTTACCGCTAATCGACGTCAACCAAATGCTACGACTCCGGTTACCAAATCGTTGATTGTAACTCTGAAATCCACCATGGTACGAGACCACATCGTCGCCAAATAACGTGAAAAAAAAGATTTATTTGTCAAAGATGTGTTCTCGACTAATTTACCGGGAAAAATCTTTGTCAACGAATTTCTACCGTCTGAAGTCTACAACCTTCTTCGACGCACCAGAGCAAAAGCGGCAGAGACTGGTTATAAATTCGTATGGATAAAATCGGGCACAATCCGTGCCCGTAAGGCTGAGAAGCTACCTATCATCCACGTCAACAACGAGTTCGATCTCTCCAAATTGGTTAGACTACCGATGACCGGGCCGAAGAAGAAAATGAAACTGATGTCCCCATCAATCAACAATCATCGCACGCGTGTCTCAAAATTGCGCAATTCAATGCCAACTCACTGCTTGGCCACATGGACTCAATTACTGCTCACTTGGACTCACATTTTTATCATATTATATCAGTCTCAGAATCATGGCTTCACTCTGGCATTCCTGATTCCCTTGTTCATTTGAACGATTACTTGCTTATTCGTAATGACAGAGAGGAGAAACGAGGAGGGGGTGTAGCATGTTATGTGCATCAGTCGCTCAATGTAAAACTATTAGCTTCCTCGCCCAGTCAATTCTCGAATGCTCCTGAGTACATCATTCTTGAAATCAGCTGCTCGAGCGGCCAATCTCTGCTATACTCGTCGATATACAGGAGACCAAAGGGATTGATGTTCAACGATTTTATTATTACTTTTATGCGGTTTTCTTTTGCGTACAATAACATTGTCTTAAGTGGGGACCTTAATTGTAATCTCCTTACCGCGAATTATGAAGCGACTTATCTACGCGAGCTTATTTACGCGCAGACATTACACTTAATTGAATCAACGGCGACGTTCCATACCGCTACTACTGATTCGTGGCTTGATGTTTTTATCACCGATAGTCCAACCAAAATATCGTCGTTCAATAAGTCGGATACTCCATTTATCGCAGGTCATGACCTGCTCGAGCTGGATTATAAGTTCAACTCAAATACGACTACAGAACGCTGTATTTCTCGCCGCAATTATAAATATTTTGATCAGGATGCGTTTCTTCAAACTATGACTAGGAACTCGGAAATCCATCATTCTCTCAACATCAATCACTGTCTCTCACATGATCATCTTGATGAATTAACTAATTCCTTATCCAACGTTATGCTATCTGCTCTCGAGATTCATGCACCCTTGCAATCATTTTGTGTTCGCAAACCACAGGCGCAGTGGCTTACTGAGAGTCTAAAGGGTCGCGTAGCGAAACGCAATGCTCTTTACAAGCAGGCTAAGAGGTCGGGCAGCCTTCTGGGACTAGCTATATACAGGCAGTATAGGGATCAACTCAAAATTGATATGAGTCACGCGAAAAATGATTATATTCGGCGGAAACTCACGGGGATTACCAATGTCGCCTTACTGTGGAAGGAGCTTGCGTCCTTTGGATTAGTAAAACCGAGTCTGTCTTCAGCGTTTAATTTTTTTTCGATCAATAAACTTAATAATTTTTACGCAAGCATTTCGAACGTTGATAGAGCCTGTGTAAACGAAGAATTCAGAAATGCTATCGTCGATCTTCCTTGTGAATAGCCGCGATTTAAGTTCTCACATGTAAACGTTGAAACCATAACATCCTCCATCATGAATATGAAGCGCGTTTCCTACGCGGCAGGACCTGACGGTCTCTCCATATTTGCCATTCAAAAGGCTCTTCCTATGATCGCATCAACTTTGACTGCTCTTTTCAACTATTCTCTTACATTATCTCATTTTCCGGAGGTGTGGAAGCGTTCGTATATTCGTCTGCTTCTCCAGGTGAATGTTCCTCAGTCCCCGTCTGACACTCGACCGATAGCCAACCTATGTGAGATCTCAAAGATCCTCGAAAGAATTGTTCATAGGCAAATCACTAAATTCATTAACGATAATAACATCTTTGATACAAGACAGTCTGGCTATAGGTGTTGTTTCAGCACTCAAACAGCTTTGCTGAGAGTGCGGCAAGATGTAGCCCGTAATGTAGATGAGAGGCGCCTAACCATTGTTGTCCCTTTTGACTTTAGCAAAGCCTTTGACACAGTATCTCATTATAAGCTCTCATTAAAACTACGTAGAATTGGGTTTTCTCACGGAGTTCTTGAATGGATTTTCTCCTATTTAACAGGCCAAACACAAGCAGTGATAGATAATAAACATAATGTATCAAGTTGGCTCAGTATTGCCACTGGAGTACCGCAAGGATCCGTTCTTGGCCCTTTGCTGTTCTCTCTTTTTATAAATGACTTCGGTGCCGACCTTGCTTACTCCCAGCACATGATCTTCGCAGATGACACTCAGATTTACCTGAGCTGTTCTCCTTCTGAACTTGATGCTGGCATTGCTCGGATCACTCATGACGTGAATGTCATTGCTCAGTACGCAGTTACTAATGGTTTGAAGCTAAATCTCAGCAAATCAAAGGTACTATTTCAAGGGAGCCGCAACTACATTAGAAGAATTAGCGTTGAAGATTTAGTCCCTATTATGGTTAATGGAATCGCTCTTCCCTATGTGAACGAAGTGCGAAACCTAGGAGTACTCATGGCCTCCAACCTTTCGTGGGGTCGCCATGTTTCGACTATATCTCGCAATGTTAATTTCTCTCTATATAAATTGAAATATCATAGGAATGCGCTTTCACGTGAGCTAAGAGTCATGCTTGTTGTTTCTCTTCTCTTCCCTCACCTGGACTACTGTTGTCTTGTGTACAACGACCTAACAAGTGAACTAAACTTAAAAATACAACAGCTCATCAATTGCGCAATAAGGTTCATTTTCAATTTACGTAGAGATGAACATATCACTCCCTATCGTAGACAACTCGGATGGCTAACGGTCAAATCAAGGCGCCACTACTTCCTCGGCATCACGACCTTTAATATTCTCCATGGAAATGCTCCTCAGTATATATCTGGATTGTTCTTACCGGCTAGTCTGCCAACTCGTCCTCAACGCCAGCATACTCTCAATGTTTTCCATATACCCCCACATAGGACCTCGACCTTTAGGAACTCATTTCTTTTATCTGCGAATTATTTCTGACACTCACTCCCCACAGAGGTTATTACTTCATCCTCACTGAACATATTTAAACAGCGTCTCTTCAGTCATCTTTTCAGTCTCGATTTGTGACTTATTACTTAGTATTTTATTTTATTTTATTATTATTATTATTTTTTTTTTTTTTCTTCTCTCGTTCTGCCATTATGTCACTACAACTACCTATGTTATTAGCCTTCGTTAGAATGATTGTCAACCATATACTCTTAATCTATGCATAGTATCTAGTATAAGAACAATGTTTAATGTACGACATTGTATTATAATAGTATTTAACTTGAATTGTATCACCATTTGCCTCAAGGCGTAGCCAAGGCATAGTTAATAAATAATCAATCAATCAATCAATCAATCTCTCTGACTATCTCTTTCTCTGTCTCTGTCTCTCTCTGTCTCTCTGTCTCTCTCTCTATCGGTCTCTCTGTTCCCCTCTGTCTCCCTGTCACTCTGTCGCTCTCTCCCTCTCTGTCTCTCTCGGTCTCTCTGTCTCTTTCTGTGTCTCTCTCTGTCTCTCTGTCTCTCTCTCTCTATGTCTCTCTGTCCCTCTCTGTCTCCCTGTCTCTCGGTCTCGCTCTCCCTCTCTGTCTCTCTCGGTCTCTCGGTCTCTCTCTGTCTCTCTCTCTCTCTGTCTCTCTGTCTCTGTCTTTCTCTGTCTCTCTGTCTCTCTCCCCGTCTCTCTGTCTCTCTGTCTCTCTGTCTCTCTATCTCTCTCTCTGTCTCTCTTTTTCTCTGCCTCTCTGTCTGTTTGTCCCTCTGTCACGCTGTCTCTCTGTCTCTCTGTCTCTCTGTCTCTCTGTCTCTCTGTGTCTCTCTGTCTCTCTGTCTCTCTGTCTCGCGCTGTCTCTCTTTCTCTCTGTCCCTCTTTCTCTCTGTCGCTATCTGTCTCTCTGTTTCTCTGTCTCTCTGTCTCTCTGTCTCTCTGTCTCTCTGTCTCTTGCCGTGTCGGGACCGTCTATTTGGAACTCGCTCCCTGCTTGCATCCGAGAGTTGGAGTCCGTAGCTCTTTTCAAGTCAAACCTTAGGCGGTGGTACCTGCAGGTCCCATCTTAGGTCTGCAGGACACTCTAATCTCACTATACTTCATCGGGTGTGTAGGCATCATCATTACATTACTGCTTTTCCTACCTCACATTATCTCTTTAATCTCTTTATTTTCTGTACTTTTATCGGCTACTTTTATCGTTTATGTTATTATATGAGAGAGCGTACTCTCGACTTTGAGTTAACGCTATCTCACATGCGAATCTTGCGCTACCTTGCAACTTATTCTTAAGTCTACTAAACCACAAATGGTTTATTGCATACCTTGCTTTAGATTGCTTTGCTTTGTGTTTTTCTCGATGCTTTGTACTGATACAGTAAACAATTGCTTGGTCTTGATAGCTTGCTATCACTTTTGTTCAACCATGAATAATAAAAATCACTGTCTATCTATCTATCTATCTCTCTCTGTCTCTCTGTCTCTCTGTCTCTCTGTCTCTCTCTGTCTCTCTCTGTTTCTCTGTCTTTCTGTCTCTCTAACTTTCTGTCTCTCTATGTCTCTCTGTATCTCCGTCTCCCTGTCTCTCTGTCTCTCTGTCTATCTGTCTCTCTCTGTCTTGCCGTCTCTCTGTCGCTCTGTCTCTCTCTGTCTCTCTTTCTGTCCTTCTCTCTGTCTCTCTGTCTCTCTGTCTCTCTCGGTCTCTCTGTCTCTCTGTCTCTCTGTCTCTCTGTCTCTCTGTCTCCCTGTCTCTCTGTCTCTGTGTCTATCTCTGTCTCCTTGTCTCTGTGTCTCTCTGCCTCTCTCTCTCTTTATCTCTTTGTCTCTATGTCTCTCTGTCTCTCAGTATGTCTGACTCTCTGTCTCTCTGTCTCTCTGTCTCTCTGCCTCTCTGTCTCTCTGTCTCTCTCAGTCTCTCTGTCTCTCTCTGTCACTCTGTCTCTCTCTCTCTCTCTGTCTCTCTGTATCTTCCTGTCTCTCTGTCTCTCTGTCTCTCTGTCTCTCTGTCTCTGTATCTCTCTGTCTCTCTGTCTCTCTGTCTCTCTCTGCCTCTCTATCTCACTGTCTCTCTGTATCTCTGTCTCTCTGTCTCTCTCTGTCTCTCTGTCTCTCTATCTCTCTCTGTCTCTCTGTCCCTCTGTCTCTCTGTCTCACTGTCTCTCTGTCTCTCTGTCTCTTGGTCTCTCTGTCTCTTTGTCTCTCTGTCTCTCTGTATCTCTCTCTCTCTCTGTTTCTCCGTATCTCTGTCTCTCTGTCTCTCTGTCTCTCTCTGTCTCTCTGTCACTCTGTCCCTCTGTCTCTCTGTCTCTCTGTCTCTCTGTCTCTCTGTCTCTCAGTCTCTCTGTCTCTCTGTGTCTCTCTGTCTCTCTGTCACTCGGCGTCTCTCTGTCACTCGGCGTCTCTCTTTCTCTGTCTCTCTGTCTCTCTGTCTCTCTCTCTCTCTCTCTCTCTCTGTCTCTCTCACTCTCTCTCTCTCTGTCTCTCTCGGTCTCCCTGGCTCTCTGTCTCTCTCTCTCTCGCTCTCTCTCTGTATCTTTCTGTCTCTCTGACTCCCTCTGTCTCTCTGTCTCTCTCTCTGTCTCTCTGTCTCTCTGTCTCTCTCTGTCTCTCTATCTCTCTGTCTCTCTGTCTCTCTCTGTCTCTCTGTCTCTCTGTCTGTCCGTCTCTCTGACTCGCTCTCTGTCTCTCTGTCTCTCTGTCTCTCTGTGTCTCTGTCTCTCTGTCTCTCTGTCTCTCTCTGTACCTCTGTCTCTATGTCTCTCGGTCTCGCGGGCTCTCTTTCTCTCTGTCTCTCTCTGTCTCTTTGTCTCTCTGCCTCCGTCTTCATGTCTCTCTCTGTCTCTCTGTCTCTCTGTCTCTCTGTCTCTCTGCCTCTTTGTCTCTCTGTCTCTCTGTCACTCTGTCTCTCTGTCCCACTGCCTATCTCTGTCTCTCTGTCTCTCTGTCCCACTGCCTATCTCTGTCTCTCTGTCTCTCTGTCCCACTGCCTATCTCTGTCTCTCTGTCTCTCCCTGTCTCTCGGTCTCTCTGTGTCTCTGTCTCTCACTGTCTCTCTGTCTCTCTCTGTCTCTCTGTCTCTCTCCGTCTCTCTGTCTCACTGTCTCTCTGTATCTCGCTGTCTCTCTGTCTCTCTGTCTCTCTGTCTCTCTCTGTCTCTCTGTCTCTCTTTGCTGCTGTTGAATCCGGACACGTCTCAAAACTTATTAAAAAAACCACAGCTTCCTCGCTATCTGCGGGTCACGATAAAATGAGTCCGCTTATACTCCGCAACGGTCATCCTGCGTTTTTAGAAATTCTGACTTCAATCTTTAACACCTGTCTGCGATTAGCTTATTTCCCTCGAATCTGGAAGCGTGCCTTGATACGCCCACTGCTTAAGTCGAACCCTCCTAGGTCGATTTCAGATACCCAACCTATCGCTAACCTGTCAGAGCTCTCCAAAATCTTTGAAAGGATTGTCCACCAACAGATCACTAAATTTATCACTGATCACAACATCCTCGATAATCGGCAGTCTGGCTATAGGAAGGGCTTCAGCACACAAATAGCCCTACTTCGTATTTGCCATGATGTAAACGCTGCGGTTGATGAGCGACGGATAACAATCCTAGTACTATTTGACTTCAGCAAGGCCTTTGATACTGTTCCACATTCTATTTTGCTGCAGAAATTAATGAACATTGGATTTTCTAATCACGTCCTAAAGTGGATCTTCGCTTATCTCACTTGTAGATCGCAAGCCGTCGTCGATGACGAAGGTCATTGCTCTGAGTGGAGAGACACTCATGCAGGCGTACCTCAGGGTTTAGTGCTAGGCCCACTGCTCTTTTCACTTTTCCTCAACGACATTGGATCAGTGCTTTGTCATGCAAACCATATGATCTTCGCAGACGATACCCATATATACCTCAACTGCCTACCTGTCGATATTCTAGATGCCATAAATTGTATCTCAGTTGATGTCCGAGCGATAGTTGACTATGCAAATTCTAATGGTCTGCGGCTCAACCTGCGAAAATCACTTGTGATGGTATTGGGCAGTAGGGCATACGTCAATAAAATCAACCTCGACGAACTACCAGCGATAGTTGTGCACGACACTCACTTACCCTATGTCAAGGAGGCGCGAAACCTTGGAGTGACCTTATCGGCTGATCTTTCTTGGCAAAAACATGTAAAAGAGGTATCACGCAAAGTCAACTATTCCGTACATAAATTAAAATATAATAAAAACGCCTTATCAAAGGAACTCAAGACGACCTTAATCACATCACTCATCTTTCCTATTCTCGACTAATGCTGCTTAGTTTACAATGATGTGCGGCGGAACAAAATCGTAAACTCCAGAGGCTTTTAAATTCTACGATCAGATTTATATTTAATTTGCGGAAAGATGAGCATGTTACACCTTATCGGAGGCAGCTAGGCTGGTTGACAGTAAGAACACGCCGATTATACTTCATGGGCATTATGTTATTCAACATACTAGAAAAAAATGCGCCACACTACATGACTGAGATGTTTAGATTATCACCATTTCTACCAAACTCAGATCGTCGAAATGCTTGTGACACATTTCATATTACACTTCATCGAACCGCCACATTTGAAAACTCTTTTGGTCTTGCAGCAATACATTTTTGGCACTCTCTTCCGCTTGCAGTTAAATCGTCACCGAACCTGGCTATTTTCAAAAACAGGCTTTTCGCACATTTGATCGAAAACGATGT
>OX632358.1:4751821-4756821 GCA_951751655.1 Ophion costatus | reverse complement strand
CTCTCTGTCTCTCTGTCTCTCTCTCTGTCTCGCTGTATCTTTCTGTCTCTCTGTCTCCCTGTCTCTCTGTCTCTCTGTCTCTCTGTCTCTGTATCTCTCTGTCTCTCTATCTCTCTGTCTCTCTGTATCTCTGTCTCTCTGTCTCTCTGTGTCTGTCTGTCTCTCTGTCTCTCTCTGTCTCTCTGTCTCTCTGTCTCTCTGTCTCTCTGTCTTTCTGTCTCTCGGTCTCTCTGTCTCTTTGTCTCTCTGTCGCTCTGTCTCTCTCTCTCTCTCTCGCTCTCTCTCTCACTGTTTCTCCGTCTCTCTGTCTCTCTATCTCTCTGTCTCTCTCTGTCTCTCTGTCACTCTGTCCCTCTGTCTCTCTGTCTCTCTGTCTCTCTGTCTCTCAGTTTCTCTGTCTCTCTGTGTCTCTCTGTCTCTCTGTCACTCGGCCTCTCTTTTTCTCTGTCTCTCTGTCTCTCTGTCTGTCTCTCTCTCTGTCTCTCTCACTCTCTCTCTCTCTCTGTCTCTCTCGGTCTCCCTGCCTCTCTGTGTCTCTCTGTCTCTTTGTCTCTCTGCCTCCCTGTCACCATGTCTCTCTCTGTCTCTCTGTCTCTCTCCGGCTCCGGCTCTCTCTCTCTCTCTCTCTGTGAGTACGACCTGTCATTTTTCTTGGCGCTCCCACTTTCTTTCGTTTTCTTTCTGCCGCATCTTGCCTGCGGGCTTTTTTGTTGCAGGGATAAAGCACGCTAATATTGCTTTTTGCCGGGAATCTGAGGGCTTTTCTTTATCGCGTGGTTTTCGTGCTCCTTTTCCTGGTAAAAAGTCTCTTCGTGCATAACCTCACTCTTGGTGTGGTCCCCCGCACCCCGTCGGATCGACCGCTCTACGCGAGCCTTCACACCGCGCATGCGCTGGCCATCTCGGGCCGCTGCTCTCTAACTTCACTCTCGTACTACGTGAGTCAGCTTTACTCCATACCTATCGTGACCGTGCGTATCTGAGCGTCTGATTGGCTGGTCATATGACGGGCACTTCAGACAAGTGACTGACTGAAGTGAAGCTGGCCGCTACTATTCTGAGTTAGCTTCTATCGTCTTATTGGCGGATCACATAACGTGGAGCCTGGCCTCTGTTTGTGCCTTGTGAAGCTGCTCACTGTCGGTGTCCTGTGAAGTTGCTCACCGCGTCAACGTGATTTGCTCTTCGAGCGACGAAGTGGAGCAGAATGCCTGATCGCTCCGCGATCTTTAGAATATCTGGTACTCCATCTCCCGGTGGCTCCCGACCGGGGTCGCCGGCTGGCTCCGAGGGCTCTGCCTCCTCTCGTGGCTCCTCGCGAAAAAGGGACAGAGACGGCGACGATGTCAAGGCTAAACCTCCTCCTAAAAAAATCATGCAGCCGCCCAAAACACGACAAACTCATAGTTTGCACAACGTAATGGACGGACTGGCGGCCATAAATCAGATTCTTGCTAGCTACAAGACGATCCTTGATGACATCCCTGGCATTCGCTCCGCCATCACCGATGTAAACGCCGAACTCGTTGCTCAGCGGGCTACTACTGATAGGCTCACCAACGTGACGGACTCTTTGACCGCTCTGACGGAAAATCTCGTGCAGGAGAATCGTGACCTCAGAGACGCATTGCACAAACTGGAAAATCGCGTTGACATGCTCGATCCATTTGGGGCATCTACTTCCGCCAGCCCTACTGTCGCACTAGAGCTTTCCAGACTCGCAGCAGCCTCCAACTCCACCTCAGCACACGTGCAAAGGGCTTTATCGACCCAAGGACATCCCAATGAGCTGACAGTGTCTGGTTTCTACCTGGGGGCCGTCGAGGACTCCGCTCTTCTGAAACTGGCATCGGCGATCGCTGCGGCTCTGAAGGTCGACTTAAACCCTGGCGATCTCGCATGCGCACGTCTGCTTAGAAAAAAATCTTCAGCAGCCAATACCTCTTTACGGGCTCCTGCTGATGCTGAGCCGTCCAGGACTACTTTCGCGGTAGTTTGCGGATGTTATAGTGTAGCGCTTCGTCTTCTTTCGGCTAAACGCAACTACGGGGTACTGAAGTATTCGATGCTGGACAAGGAACAGCTCGCAGGAATCGGTCTTACCTTCCCCTCGGCCGACTTCGTTATCAACATTAATGAGCTCTTGCCGGCGAAAGCCTTGCAGGTCCTAACCGCTGCAAAAAAGTCGCTCAAGCCAGCCGGCTTCAAACACGTCTGGTGCAAGAACCACACAGTCTTCGCCAAGAAAACTGACGATGGGATCAGGCATACTGTGAACGCTCTCGACGACGTCCCTAAATTCCTGTCTCTTTATCCAAATAATCAGGAATAGCTAGATGCGGGTGCACACTCGGCTCCAGCCACGGACTTTCGTTTTTGCTGTGTAAACGCGAATTCTCTGCGCTCCCATCTAGACCCTATCAAAGCCTACCTCGATGAATCGCCCGTACTACATGCCATTGCCGTAACCGAAACCTGGCTCGCTCTCCCGATTCCCGACTCTCTTGTCGCCTTATCGGGATATTTTATAATCAGGAATAATCGCAATGTGCACGGGGGTGGGGTCGCCCTCTTCGTCTATGAATCACTGTCTGTCAAAGTTATCGCTAAGTCCTCGTGCACGGACAGCGGGACAACTGAGTTCATCATGTGTCAGCTAAGCAGTCGGGGCTCGCCTTCGATCTTCGTGGCCGTGGTGTATCGCCCTTCTCATGTTCCTTTTACTACACCTTATGACCTTGGCACAGAGCTCGAGGATGCAATGAATAGCTACACGCACAAAGTCATCATGGGCGACTTCAATGCAGACCAGCTCGGCGATAGTTTCGATGCTCAATACATCCGAGGGCTGCTCAGGGACCTATCACTCAAGCTCGTTGATCATGGAGTCACACACTCCACTAGCACCTCTGGGACGTGGCTTGATCTGTGCATGGTGGACGAGTCTGATGAGGTGGCTAGCTGGGGCAAGTCCGAAACTCCTCTTGGTGCAAGACATCATCTTATTCACGCAGCGATAAAGATTCATAAGATTAAGCCGACCACCAAAACCATCTGCAGCCGTAAGCTGGGCAGATTGACGGACCCCACGGTTAGGGGAGTTCTTGCGGCCGTCGACTGGGATGCACCCTCGACTCAGCAGACCTCTGTTGACGCTCTTCTTGATGACTTCTACGGGAAGTTCTTCGCCACCTTGGACGCGGTCGCTCCGATCTCGTGGATCAGTGTCAACTCTGAGCTGCACGCGCCGTGGGTGACTCCTGAGCTCAAAGCCTCGATGGGGCTCGTCCGCACCCACTATCGTCGTTTCCGTCGGAATGGGACTAAGTCTTGTCTTGCCGCTTACCGTCTCGCTCGTGACTCCCTTCGCCCGCAAATGGCAGTGGTCAGAGTGGCTTATTATAAATCTCGTTTCGTCGGGTTGGCACCTGAGGCTACGTGACGAGAGTTGCGTATCCTTGGCCTGACCAAGGGCCGCAGTCCTGCCTGAGGATCTGAACGCGGCCTTCGCTAGTGCCTCAACGTCCAGTTGCAACGCTCATTCCTACAACCCTACATTAGCTGCGCCGCCTCTGCTGTTCATGGACCGCCCTTTGCTCGAGTTCAATAGGGTCTCTTCGGCTGAGGTTGAGAGGGCTGTGCTGGCCTCTCGCTCGAATGCTCAGGGCGCCGACGGGCTCACTCGTCGCATGATCGTTCCTCGTCTCGACGTCGTGCTTGTCCCGCTGACAAGGGTGTTCAACAAGTCAATCTCCGACTGCTGTTTTCCGCAAGCCTGGATGAGGGCGGTTATCCTTCCGGTACTTAATGTGCCTTCACCGGCTAATGCTGGGGACTATAGACCCATCTCGTTGCTCACGGCCCTCAGCAAGTCCCTGGAGCACCTGATCCATAACTCGATCTCCCAGTATATTTTGCGCCACAATATTCTCGATCCATTCCAGTGTGGCTTTCGCGGAGGGTACAGTACGGAGACCGCCCGACTTAAGCTACTCAACGACGTCAGGATGGGTATGGACGCAAGGATGGTGACGATTCTCATCCTCTTCTTTTCCAGCGGAGCGATCAACTGGCTTAACTCATACCTCTCTGGCAGACTACAGGCCGTTAAAAGGGACGACGGGTCCGTCACCGACTGGCTAGGCACCAATACAGGTGTGCCACAAGGCTCGGTGCTCGGACCTCTCCTCTTTTCGCTTTTCGACAACGACATCGGCTCTGTCATCCATTCTGCGAAGCGCTTGCTGTATGCCGACGACCTACAGATCTATTCCAGCTGCTCGCCGGCCGACCTCGCAGAGTGCATACGGCAGCTTAATGAGGACATAGCAAGAATAAGCGACTGGGCTTCGAGAAATGACTTAAAGCTCAACCTCCTCAAAACCAAGGCCATTATCCTCGGCAACAATCGACTAATCAACCAGATCGAGACCACTGATCTTCCACCTTTAGGCGATGGGCGGATCAATGTCCCCTTTGTCACCTTCGTGTAGAACCTCGGCGTTGTCTTGGACTCCAAGCTCTCTTTCAAGCACCACGTCGCTGGTGTTATTTCTAGGGCCCACAACGTTTTATTCAAGCTGTGGCAGCTTCGCGAATACACCGACGAGAGTCTCCGTATATCGCTGGTCTCCACGTTGATGCTTCCTCACATCAATTATTGCTCCTCTGCTCTTCTCGGTGCGGGAGCCGTCAACGATCGAAAACTCCAACGCTTGATGAACAAGGGGATACGGTTCATCTTCGGCCTACCCCGGGATGTTTCCATCTCGCCGTACAGACGCCGGCTTGGCTGGCTCCCTATGACCACGAGTCGTGACTACTAGATCGCCTGCACAGTCAACATGGCTCTGCATGGGTCTGCTGCTCCTATTCTCCGCGACCTACTCCTAGTCCATCAACCAGCTCGTGTCACAAGGCATCCTCGGGACTTGGTGGTCACGTCTCACCGAACTGAGTCGTTCAGGCATGCTTTCGGGATATCTGGACCACTCATCTGG
>OX632358.1:4744321-4749321 GCA_951751655.1 Ophion costatus | reverse complement strand
TCTCTGTCTCTCTGTCTCTTTGTCTCTCTGTCTCTCTGTCTCTCTGTCTCTCTGTCCCTCTGCCTATCTCTGTCTCTCTGTCTCTCCGTCTCTCTGCCTCTCTGTCTCTCTGTCTCTTCCTGTCTCTCTGTCTCTCTGTCTCTCTGTCTCTCTCTGTCTCTCTGTCTCTCTCCGTCTCTCTGTCTCTCTGTCTCTCGGTGTCTCTCTGTCTCTCTGTCTCTGTCTGTCGCTTTGTCTCTTTGTCTCTCTGTCTCTCTCTGTCGCTCTGTCTCTGTCTCTCTCTGTGGCTCTGTTTCTGTTTCTCTGTCTCTCTCTGTCTATTTGTCTCTCTGTCTCTCTGTCTCTCTCTGTCTCTCTGTCTCTCTGTCGCTCTGCCTCTCTCTCTGTCTCTCTATTTCTCTGTCTCTGTGTCTCTCTGTCTCTCTGTCTCTGTCTCTCTGTCTCTCTGTCTCACTGTCAGTCTCTATCTCTCTGTCACTCGGTCCCTCTGTCTCTCTGGCTCTCTGTCTCTCTGTCTCTCTGAGTCTCTGTCTCTCTGTCTCTCTGTCTCTCTGTCTCTCTCTATCTCTCTGTCACTAGGTCCCTCTGTCTCTCTGGCACTCTCTGAGGCTCTGCCTCTCTGTCTCTCTGCCTCTCTGTCTCTCTCTATCTCTCTGTCACTAGGTCCCTCTGTCTCTCTGCCACTCTCTGTCTCTCTGTGTCTCTGTCTCTCGGCCTCTCTGTCTCTCTCTGTCTCTCACTCTCTCTCTCTCTGTCTCTTGGTCTCTCTCTGGCTCTCTGTCTCTCTGTCTCGCCCTCTCTCTTTCTGTCCGTCTCCCTCTGTCTCTCTGTTAGTTATCACGTGGAGAAAATGCCTGGATGAAAGCGAATTCATAGGAGTTGTCTTTTTAGATTTTAAACGAGCATTCGAGACTGTTACAAGAAAGGTAGTGTTAATGAAACTGAAAGGTTATGGAATAAAGGGGATGGAATACAAATGGATGGAGTCATACCTGGAAAATCGATCACAAAAAGTAAATATAACATTAGCATGTCAAAAACAAAAGACACGAACCATGGAGTGCCGCAGGGATCTGTGTTGGGGCCCTTATTGTTCATAATATATATAAATGACGTAGTAAAACAACTGAAGTATTGCTCATGTAAGATGTTCGCGGACGACACAGTCATATACATTAAGGGTAAGGATCTCTGTGAATTAGAGAGGAAATTAAACGATGACTTGCAAGCAATTACAAAATGGCTGAAAGTAAATGCATTGAGACTAAATACAGGGAAAACCAAATTTATGATAATACATGACCAAAGAAAGCCGTACCTGAAAAACTGCTGTGATATAAAAATAGAAAATGACAAAATAGAGGAAGTAGAGGAAATAAAGTACCTGGGAATTATTATAGACAACAATATGAAATTTGATAAGCTGGCGGCGTTTATTGTAAAAAAAGTAGCCAAGAAAGTAAACTTTATGTATAGGATAAATAAGTATGTGTCGATAAATACGCTAATAACCATTTATAAAAGTATCGTGGCCCCGCATTTTGAGTATTGTAACACACTGTTACTAAATGTTAACGAGTATTGGATGGATGTTCTACAAAAAACTCAAAACCGAGCGATGCGAGCAATCCTGCGGTGCGATAGGTATACGAGAATAAAGGACATGCTAGATGCTTTATGTTTTCTGAACGTGCGACAGAGGATGGTATACAATATATGCGTTTTTGTACATAAGATAAAGAATGGAAGGATGCCGGAATATTTACGTGATGAAATTACGACAGTAGGTGAGAGACATCAGTACAACACGAGACAAAAGAGTAATATATACATAAAGAACCGCAGAACATACTCAGCTCAACGTTTTATAACCTATACCGGCTTTGAAACATTTAACAAACTTCCAATAGCGATAAAAAGTGCGAAAAATGTGGAAGAATTCAAGCGAGCGGTCAAAGAACATGTAAAAAGAACCGAGGGATAGAGACGATATATAGCGATAAATAGGATATTAGGATAATTAGGGTACGGTATTGCAAAAGCCACTGCAAGTAGCAATATGCTAAATAAAGTTCAATCAATCAATCTCAATCTGTCGCTCTGCCTCTCTCTCTCTGTCTCTCTGTCTCTCTGTCCCTCTCTCTTGCTCACCGTCGCTCACTCTCTCTCTCTGTCTCTCTGACTCTCGGTCTCTCTCTCTCCCTCTCTCTCTGTCACTCTGTCTCTCTCTGTCTCTCTGTCTCTCTGTCTATCTCTCTCTCACTGTCTCTCTCTGTCTCTCTGTCTCTGTCTCTCCCTGTCTCTCTGTCTATCTCTGTCTCTCTGTCTCTCTGTCTCTCTGTCTCTCTGTCTCTCTCTCTGTCTCTCTGTCTCTCTGTCTCTCTCTCTGTCTCTCTGTCTCTCTGACTATCTCTTTCTCTGTCTCTCTGTCTCTTTCTGTCTCCCTGTCTCTCTGTCTGTCTCTCCCTCTCTGTCTCTCTCGGTCTCTCTGTCTCTTTCTCTAATTTTCTGTCTCTCTCTGTCTCTCTGTCTCTCTGTCCCTCTCTGTCTCCCTGTCTCTCTGTCTCTCGCTCCCTCTCTGTCTCTCTCGGTCTCTCGGTCTCTCTCTCTCTCGCTCTCTGTCTGTCTGTCTATGTCTCTCTCTGTCTCTCTGTCTCTCTCTGTCTCTCTGTCTCTCTGCCTCTCTGTCTCTCTGTCTCTCTCTCTGCCTCTCTGTCTGTCTGTCCCTCTGTCTCTGTCTCCCTGTCTCTCTGTCTCTCTATCTCTCTGTCTCTCTGTCTCGCTGTCACTCTGTCTCTCACTGTCTCTCTTTCTCTCGCTCCCTCTGGCTCTCTGTCTCTCTGTCTCTCTCCGTCTCTCTGTCTCTCTGTCTCTCTGTCTCGCTGTCTCTGTGACTCTCTCTGTCTCCTTGTCTCTCTGTCACTCTGCCTCTCTCTCTGTGTCTCTCTGTCTCTTTGTCTCACTGTCTCTCTGTCTCTCTGTCTCTCTGTCTCTCGGTCGCTCTGTCTCTTTGTCTCTCTGTCTCTCTGTCTCTCTCTGTCTCTCTCTCTCTCTCTCTCTGTTTCTCCGTCTCTCTGTCGCTCTGTCTCTCTGTCTCTCTCTGTCTCTCTGTCACTCTGTCTCTCTGGCTCTCTGTCACTCGGCCTCTCTCTTTCTCTGTCTCCTTGTCTCTCTATCTCTCTCTCCCTCTCTGTCTCTCACGCTCTCTCTCTGTCTCTCTGTCTCTCCGTCTCTATCTCTCTCTGTCTCTCTCGGTCTCTCTGCCATTCCGTCTCTCTCTCTCTCGCTGTCTCTCTGTCTCTTTCTGTCTCTCTGAATCTCTCTGTCTCTCTGTCTCTCTGTCTCTCTCTGTCTCTCTATCTCTCTGTCTCCCTGTCTGTCTCTGTCTCTCTGTCTCTCTGTCTCTCCGTCTCTCTGTCTTTCTGTCTCTCTGTCTCTCTGTCTCTCTGTCTCTCGTTCTCTGTGTCTCTGTCTCTCTGTCTCTCTGACTCTCTCTGTCTCTCTGTCTCTCTGTCTCTCGGTCTCTCTGGCTCTTTGTCTCTCTGTCTCTCTTTGTCTCTTTGTCTCTTCGCCTCCCTGTCGTCATGTCTCTCTCTGTCTCTCTGTCACGCTGTCTCTCTGTCTCTCTCTGTCTCTCTGTCTCTCTGTCTTTCTCTATCTCTCTGCTTCTCTGTCTCTCTGTCTCTCTGTCTGTCTGTCTCTCTGTCTCTTTGTCTCTCAGTCTCTCTTTCTCTCTGGCTCTCTCTCCTCTGCCTATCTCTGGCTCTCTGTCTCTCTGTCTCTCTATCTCTCTGTCTCTCCCTGTCTCTCGGTATCACACTCTCTCTGTCTCTCACTGTCTCTCTGTCTCTCTCTGTCTCTCTGTCTCTCTCCGACTCTCTGTCTTTCTGTCTCTCTGTCTTTCGGTGTCTCTCTGCCTCTCTGTCACTCTGTCTCTCTCTGTCTCTCTGTCTCTCTAACTCTCTGTCTCTCTCTGTCGCTCTGTCTCTGTCTCTATCTCTCGCTCCGCCTCTGTCTCTCTGTCTCTCTCTGTCTCTTCGGATCTCTGTCTCTCTGTCTCTCTCTGTCTCACCGTCTCACTGTCTCTCTGTTTTTCTCTCTGTCTCTCTATTTCTCTGTCCCTTAGTCTCTCTGTCTCTCTGACTCTCTGTCTCTCTCTGTCTCTCTCTCTCTCTGTCTCTTGGTCTCTCTCTGACGCTCAGTCTCTCTGTCTCACTCTCTCTCTTTCTCTCTGTCTCCCTCTGTCTCTCTGTCTCTCTGTCTCTCTCTCTCTCTCTGTCGCTCTGTCTCTCTCACTCGCTCTCGGTGTCTCACTCTCTCTCTCTCTGTCTGTCTGCCTCTCTGTCTCTCTCTCTGTGTCTCTCTTTCTCTCTGACTCTCGGTCTCTCTCTCTCCGTCTCTCTCTGTCTCTCTGTCTCTCTCTGTCTCTCTGTCTTTCTGTCTATCTCTTTCTCTGTCTCTCTATCTCTCTCTCTCTGTCTCTCTTTCCCACCCTCTCTCCCTGTCGCTCTGTCTCTCTCTCTCTGTCTCTCTCGGTCTCTCTGTCTCTCCGACTCATTCTCTCTCTGTCTCTCCATCTCTCTCTGTCTCTCTGTCTCTCTGTCTCTCTGTCTCACTGTCTCTCTGTCTCTCTGTCTCTCTGTCTCTCTCTGTCTCTCGTTTTCTCTGCCTCTCTGTCTGTCTGTCCCTCTGTCTCTGCCTCACTGTCTCCCTGTCTCTCTGTCTCTCTGTCTCTCTGTCTCTCTGTCTCTCTGTCTCTCTGTCTCTCTCTGTCTCTCTGTCTCTCCGTCTCTCTGTCTCTCACTGTCTCTCTTTCTCTGCGTCCCTCTGTCTCTCTGCCTCTATCTGTCTCTCTGTTTCTCTGTTTCTCTCTCTCTCTGTCTCTCTGTCTCTCCGTCTCTCTCGTCCTCTCTGTCCCTCTGTCTCTCTGTCTCTCTCTGTGCCTCTGTCTCTCTGTCTCCCTGTCTCTCTGTCTCTCTCTCTGTCTCTCGTTTTCTCTG
>OX632358.1:4699389-4736621 GCA_951751655.1 Ophion costatus | reverse complement strand
GGGTCGCTGCAGTGAGTGAAATCTTCGCAAATTGCACCGTACTTTCCGGTAGTTGAGGGTCCTTATTGAATAACACACGTGCTCGTTGCCCCAAGTGTTTACTCGTACTACTTCACTGCGCATTGACAAATTTTCTACATCGGTCATTATTTTTCTGGACATGAGAGGGTGCGTTGAATGATTTATATATATCCTGTAAGTTTTCGAATAAAATAGCCGTAATAAGCAGTAAAAACTTATCGCAGATAATAATTCTTATCGAATAACATTTTTCATTCCACATAATGCGTTGCAATTGTTAACTTGACATATGCTATTATTAAGATTTTGTCTATGATGGTTCTTATATTTGAATGGTGCTCATTATGGAATCCCACGATTAAGCAAATCGTACTTGGCAGCATGGTAGGTTTCGAATAATTACGAATGTGTAATCTATATGTATATTGGATAGACCGCAAACGGGGTCGATTCTCCGAGGGGTTCTATAGCTGCCTGGTTACAGGGTTTCATTGCTTGGAGTTGTGGCTATCGGTTTACTGGTGTGTACTTAATGATCCCGTATCTTCTTTTCTACTCACATACTCCGAAGCGGAGAATTATTCAAGGGACATACTCAACGCATAATTACTAAGGCCTTATCCACCGCGTGAAAACGATCGCAATTGAATGCTCACATAATTGCACTTACACGCCAGGTGAATCGTTCTCGTTCTCATGCACAGTGGAATTAATTATATTAGTGGAATTAATTCTGGATACTTTACAATTTTTTTTAATTTGTCATCTATTGATCGCATTTCAGCTGTAATCGCTTATATTTTATATTCTTATCAAAGTAGGCTTATTTGACAATTATCAAGTAGATTCATTATAGATTAAAATTCAAACATTACAATATTATTTCGGCGTAGCAGGATATATATATATTCTGCGTAAATATAAAAAAAAACTAGTTTCTATAAAAAGTTTCCAGAATTCAATCCACTAGTGTATATACGCAATCATATGTACCCGCAACCAGGCATGCGCGAAAGTCCATCTGATTTAATGAGTCTGCATGAGTTTGGGCCCAAAAAGAGGGTCGATTTTACGATTGGCGTTACGGCCAATTCAGGTAGGCGGTTCTGGCAACGAGAGTGCTCTGAAATACAATATATAAAATAGACTTCCAGTATAATAATTAAACTGTCGTATTAACGGATCGTTTTTTGTAATTTTCAAAATTCCGATAATAGCGTACTGTAGAAAATAAATTCAATTTTCGACCGCATTAACCTTTAATTATTTGATATTAATAAATGGACAAACATATTAAGTAATCATCTAGCCTTATGAAAGGAAATGTTATGAACTCTGTCTAAATCGTATAAACTATGTTCTGTCCGAATTGAGAGGGAATTGGACGAATCAATTTTGACATAGGACTTACACCAGCTCCCAAAACATAGGATGAAGTAAAATGCAACACAAAAAAGAGTGAGATCTACATATTCGTATACGTTGAGAGATCTGTAAAAAGACCCTGTTACTTTTTATTTTTTTTTGGTATGAGGAATACGATTATAAAAATTAGATTCATGTAAAGGGGCGTTTCCTTTCTTATAAGAAAATTGATTCCTTAAATGACAATTGTGACGAAACGGTGCATTTTGGAGGAAAAAGTTTCGCATGCGATATGTCTCTTCATGAATTTACAATGGAAATAGTTCTATTCATTTTCTTGCAAACTCTGTTAGTAACGAAGTTATAAAGCATGAGTGATTGCCTAAGAGAGATGGGGCGACGCGTCATGAACGATAAGATAAACTTTCGTTGTTCATATCTTCATTACTAATAGAGTTAGCAAATAAATTAATACACTGCGACCTCGAGTATCGGGACCTCCACAAATGCAATCGTCCCCCACTATGTTCTGAATATCGATCGGTGTAGCGTATGTTGGGCAAAGCGTCAGGCCCTAGCACCAGGCTTGAAGTATGCTAGACAATAAGAGATAGTTTTGGGGGTACTGCTATCAGCTACATCAGCTGGGCAGAGTCGGCTTGAGTGGAGGGTGCGCGACTTCGATTTTTATAAATGCGTTGCTGAGCCGGTCCCGATAAAGCGGCCGTTGCTGTGATAGGCGCACTGTAAGACCTTTTTATTGAGAGTTAATAATCGATACTTTTCTACTTGCGACTTTTATTTTTTCAATGCACTTGTACACCTCCGCGTATATCCAAATCACTTTAATTGTTCCGTGACAGAACTCGTATCATGATTATTAGTATCTAATGAGCAATGTTTCAGTGGCCGCTACATTCATTTCTATTGGTGCCACGACGCAGCATGAACTCTCGAGCCTTTACTGCCAGAACACGTTTGTTTCACTTTCAATGCGTTCTAGTCCATTCCACACTCCGATCTGTACAGTAACACTAACTACGTATACCTAATAAATCACCCGCGAAACACCTGCGTTCATTTAGTAGAGTGAGCAGCTGCACAATTTCACATGCAACGGATCGTATCATTAGATTGAATATAATGTATACCGTTAAGTATAATTCGTAGAAGATCCCAACGCGGGTCAGTTTATTCGGATTAAGCCCCCTACCGCCCCGTGAGAAGTTTAAAGCGGGAAAAAATACTGCCCACCATCCGTTCTATGAATAATGGCAAAGTCAGGAAATGGCCAGGCCTTCCATCGTGAACCAGGTTCGCCATGTAACAGGTTATACCAGGCCCTGATCTATTGCTTCCTTCCGATTGATACTTATTATTTTGCAAGTATAAAAAATCTTAAGCATAAGTAAATGCACGCTATAATTATAGCACTATTGAATATGGGACACGAACAGGTCGAAGTCTTATCGTTGTACGATGGTACCTCCGTTGCGCAAAAGCGCCTTCACTGACAAGGGGACCTCAATTGTAAAAACCCCAAACCAACTGCCTTACGTTTTTTCTTTATTAAATAATTTGGTTATTCATTATGCAGGAACCAACACTTATCGTAATACCGTCGTTTATGATAACCATTCTTATTTTTGGATATTGTCATTGATGAAAAAAATGCTCATTATGGTGGATAAAAATATAATTAACATAGTAGTTGTATCAAACCGGTGCGATAGTCTAGTGGTTAGCGTGCTTGCCACTAAACCTGCGGACCGGGAGGTCCCGGGTTCGAATCCCAGTCGCATACATTTCGTCGTAAAATGTTTTTCGTCAGCATTTCGCGGCGAAATAAGACTAGTTCCACGACTGGGGGCCGAAGTTGATGACCGGCTGTATTGGTATAGGTTTTGCGCAGTTTCCCTGGACCCAGGACAGATATGTCATGGCGAATACGATACAGAGGGGGAAGTGGGCTGCAACTGCAGGTAGGGGGGGGGGGGGGTGGTATTGGCGGTAGAGGGGGAGTTGGCTATCGCGCGTAGAAGTTACACCCCCCCTAGACTCTTACGCGCTCATCACACAATCATAGTAGCGCGTGTCCGTGAGCGAGCGACGCTCGGACATCTTCGGAAAGAGCCGAGTGTGGTGGAAGTGGCCCGACCGTGCATTCGGCAGCTACACCAATACATGGACGCTTAGCACGTTCATGTGCGGTCAAGCCAAAACGAAGGCTTCGAGAGAAAAAGCAATCTGAGCACGACTCGCGCGTGACGTCACCCAACGGCACGCGCTAGGCTTTTAGATGATTTCAATGCTTATTTAACTCTTGATTCTCTAAAAAATTGTTTACGCTTTACTCACATCCGTTCTTATGCCACAAAAATTATAATTCATAAAAGTAAGCGGAAACATATTTATATTCGTATTATTATATCAATTCTCATACTTTTATCAAGCGATAAAGCATTATCCCCAAAAACAAGTCAATCATACATCCGGCCGCAAATCGCAAGTGCCAGAAAGTGTATTTTTAACACAAGCGATAAGATGGTCCCGGTGGTAGCCTTCCTGGCTTCGGTCCGCAAGGGCGCAGGATTGTTCCTCACGCTCAGTGCTTTTTTAAAAATTATGATTACTATTAATTCTCATTTGATTAGTTATTTTTATTAGTTATCATTATTATTTTAATTAGTTATCTTTTAGGGTCCAAAAAGTTATCGCGCACTCTGACTGCTTATTTAATTAGTTTGTACGTGAATTTAAATATAATAATAGATCTAAAATACAACGTACGTATCTTCTACAAAATTCTTTGCGCTTTACTCACACCCGTCCCTATGCCAAATAAATTGTTATTCATTAAAGTAAGCGGAAATACATTTATATTCGTATTATTATCTTCGTTCTCATATACGTTCATCAAGCGATAAAGTATTATCCCCAAAAACAATCATCCATCCGACCGCGAATCGCAAGTACCAGAAAGTGAACATACATTGACACAAAAAATTAAAGGAGCAAGAAAAGTTGACCATTTTTTCGAAAGGCTGTAACTTGGTCAAAAATGGTCGTACAAAAAAAAAAGGATTTTGAAGCTTGAAGTTTCTAGTTTTAGTTCCGACAATGATTTTTTTTTTTGAGAATCACTGATTGCGCGGTCGGATGAAAAATATCACGACAAGAATAATTTTGCAAATTTTTACGTTTTGCAAAGTTCTGCACGGGTTTCGGAGATTTTTTTCAGACTTAACCAATATCAAGGTCATTAAGCCTATTTAATTCACTTTAATTTGCTTTTTTTTATCTCCGTACGCCCATTTTTTGCTGAGATATCGGCCTTTGAATGGAAAAACGTCCTTTTGTCTTCCGTCATCGATATTTTAGGAACTAATGGTCGTACGGGAATTCGACCGGCAGTTTTGGAAATATGTATACATACTCTACAAGCTCTGATTATTATTATGAGTTAGAGATGTGTGCGGCCGTGTTGATAAAAAATCGCTACTTTGAAGAATCGGCGTCGGTCCGACCAATAGAGGATTCCCAAGGTCAACGATGGAAGTAAACGATGTTTACGTTAAGTTTCGATCCTTTGGTTAGGGTCCTCTTCAGAAGTCTTATTTTTTTCCACGTCTTGTATCATTTAAGTAGGAAACGAAGTTGTTGTTTTAGGCGATTCTTCGTAGCAGCGTCGTGTTTCCAATTCTTGAAAGCTGCTAAGGTGATGTATCCGAAGAGATGTAGTATCTCGCCAAAGAAGGCGAGGTCCGATTATTCTCGAAGAGATGTAGTACTCGCCAAAGAAGAAGGCCTGATTATTATTGTGTGTAAAAAAAAATTATTTTTCCTATTAGTTCTATAAAAGTACAAAAAAAACGATGTTTTCTTGGTTTTTATAAAATCAACCGCTACCTTGCAAATATTGGGTTAAAGACTAATGTTTATGGACGGTCATTCAGCTCAATATGTCCCCAAGAGTCATGCAAAATTCCAAATTGATCCGTTCATCGGTCTTTCTTGCCCGATTGACCAAAATATGAAAAAAAATTAAAGGAGCAGGTTTCCTCCTTCTCAGACATCATTTCATGATTATTAA
This sequence comes from Ophion costatus, assembly GCA_951751655.1. Taxonomy (NCBI): domain Eukaryota; kingdom Metazoa; phylum Arthropoda; class Insecta; order Hymenoptera; family Ichneumonidae; genus Ophion; species Ophion costatus. The sequence continues at coordinate 4,731,142 of OX632358.1, read as the reverse complement.
GAGGAAAAAAAACTTGTCATTACTTTTCGTACAATTGGGTATTGAGTATGCATTAAATGTTGGAAAAAAACCCGGAAAATCAGATTGACTAAAAATTTTCGAAATTTTTTTTTTTATGAAAAAAATGTTGAAAAGTTTTTTTTAATACAAAAATTAATTTCGAAATTTGTTTTTTAATGTTGACATTTTTTTCAAATCAACATTGTACCGCCAGCATTAGAATTACCCAAAGCGTACCACGTGGAGGTACGCTTTGGGTAATTCTACGTACGCTTTGGGTAATTCTACTGTCGCTTTGGGTAATTCTAATGCTGGCGGTACAATGTTGACTTGAAAAAAATGTCAACATTTTGAAAAAAGTCGAAATAGATTTTTTATAAAAAAAAAAAAAAATTTCAACGTTTTTTTATTAAAAAAATGCTTTTCGAAAATGTTTAGTCAATATGATTTTCAGGGTTTTTTCCAACATTTCATGCGTACTCAATACCCAATTGTACGAAAAGTAGTGAAAAGTTTTTTTCCTCTTAATAATCATGAAATGATGTCTGTGAAGGAGGGAACTTGCTCGTTTAATTTTTTTTCATACTTTGGTCAATCCGGCAAGAAAGACCGATGAACCGATCAATTTGGAATTTTGCATAGCTCTTGGAGACATATTGAGCTGAATGACCGTCCATAAACATTAGTGTTTATCGCAATATTTGCAAAGTAGCGGTGGATTTTATAAAAACCGAGAAAACATCGTTTTTGGGTACTTTTGCAAAACTGATGGCAAAAATAATTTTTTTTTTTTACCTACAATAATAATCAGCGCTTGTAGAGTATGTATTCATATTTCCAAAACTGCCGGTCGAATTCCCGTACGACCATTAGTTCCTGAGATATCGATGGCGGAAGACAAAAGGACGTTTTTTCATTCAAAGGCCGATATCGCAGCGAAAAATGGTCGTCCGGAGATAAAAAAAAAAACAAATTGAAGTGAATTAAATAGGCTCAGTGACCTTGATATTGGTTAAGTCTGAAAAAAATCTCCGAAACTCGTGCAGAACTTTGAAAAACGTAAAAATTTGCAAAATTTTTTTTGTCGTGATATTTCTTCCGGCCGCGCAATCAGTGATTGTGAAAAAAAAATCATTGTTAGAACTAAAAACTAGGACATTCAAGCTTCAAAATCCTTTTTTTTTGTACGACCATTTTTGACGAAGTTACAGCCTTTCGAAAGACACGAAAAAAATGGTCAACTTTTCTTGCTCCTTTAATTTTTTGTGTCAGTGTACGTGCACTTTGTGGTACTTACGATTCGCGGCCGGATTTTTTTTTTCACCTACAATAATAATCAGAGCTTGTAGAGTATGTATTCATATTTCCAAAACTGCCGGTCGAATTCCCGTACGACCATTAGTTCCCGAGGTATCGATGGCGGAATACAAAAGAACGTTTTTTCATTCAAAGGCCGATATCTCAGCGAAAAATGGTCGTACGGAGATAAAAAAAGCAAATTAAAGTGAATTAAATAGGCTCAATGACCTTGATATTGGGTAAGTCTGAAAAAAATCTCCGAAACCCGTGCAAAACTTTGAAAAACGTAAAAATTTGCAAAATTTTTTTGTCGTGATATTTCTTCTGACCGCGCGATCAGTGATTTAAAAAAAAAATCATTGTCACAACTAAAAACTAGGAAATTCAAGTTTCAAAATCCTTTTTTTTTGTACGACCAGTTTTGACGAAGTTACAGCCTTTCGAAAAAAACGAAAAAAATATTCAACTTTTCTTGCTCCTTTAATTTTTTGTGTCAATGTATTGTGTGTCACTTTCTGGTACTGTTCGCGTGTCACTCAATGTGTCACGATTCAATTCAATGTGTCACGACGTAATGCGTGTACGATTCAATGTGTCACTTTCTGGTACTTACGATTCGCGGCCGGATGGATGATTGTTTTTGGGGATAATACTTTATCACTTGACGGAAGTATATGAGAATGAATATAATACTACGAATATAAATATATTTTCGCTTACTTTTATGAATTACACTTTATTTGGCATAGTGACGGGTGTGAGTAAAGCGCAGACAATTTTTGAGAAGATAAATAAGTTGTATTTTAGATTTATTATTATATTTTAATTAACGTACAAACTAATAAAATAAGCGGTCAGAGTGCGCGATAAATTTTTCGACACTAAAAGATAACTAACTAAAATGATAATGATAACTAATAGAAATAACTAATCAAATAAGAATTAATAGTAATCATAATTTAAAAAAAAGCACTGAGCGTGAGGAACGATCCTGCGCCCTTGCGAACCGAAGCCAGGAACGCTACCCACGGGACCATCTTATCGCTTGTGTTAAAAATGCACTTCCTGGCACTTACGATTCGCGGCCGGATGGTTGATTGACTTGTTTTTAGGGATAATACTTTATCGCTTGATGAAAGTATGAGAATTAATATAATAATACCAATAAAAATATATTTCCGCGTATGTTTATGAATTATAATTTATTTGCCATAAGGACGGGTGTGACTAAAGCGTAAACAATTTTTTAAAAGATAAATAAGTTGTAATTTAGATTTATTATGATATTTAAGTTAACGTATATACTAAACAAATAAGCGATCAGAGTGTGCGATACATTTTTTTGTAAACATTAATAACGCAGACAATCAAGAGCTAAATAAGCATTGAAATCATTTAGAAGCCTCGCGCGTGACGTCGCCCGACGGCACGGGCGAGTCATGCTGAGATTGCTTTTTCTCTCGAAGCCTTCGTTTCGGCTTGGCCGGACATGAACGTGCTCAGCGTCCATGTATTGATGTAGCTGCCGAATGGGCGGTCGGGACACTTCGACCGCACTCGGCACTTTCCGAAGATTTCCAAGCGTCGCTCACTCACGGACACGCGCTCCTGTGATTGTGTGATGGGCGCGTAAGAGACTAGAGACGGGATAACTTTTACGCGCGATCTGACTGCACTCAGTGGGGCCCGTTAAAAGGGGAAGACCCTGTACGGCTGGAACGAAACCAATAAAAAAAATAGTAGTTGTATCCAAATCAATTATAAATATCTTAGATAATGCGCGAAACAAAGCAGCTGTTTGCAGTTCGTAAAGTGAGGATCCACTTTTTGGAAAATGCCAATGATCTGACCGGGAATGCGTTACATGAAAAAGTTCTTCCTCGCAATGTATTCTCGGCCGGATGAGTGTCATTCCCAAACCGAGGTCAAGCCATAAAAAATGTTTTTGTGACATTCCGGTCTCAATGCATGGTCAGATGGTCACATAAACGGAGTGAATAAAGCCAGGCCAGGACTCGATATGAAGGGGTGATTTGCCACAATACCGTGGGCGATCTGACTCTTCACAATCATCCTAAACCGGGTAATTTTTTCTAGTTTTACAGATTTATCGCTTCACATTGGAGTTAAAACCGCCGGCTATAAAACCATGCACATGGAAATTTGTATTTTTGATATTTCGAGCTTATACAGACCCTTAAGGTCATTTCGATTGTCAACACTGTTATGCTCGCTCGTGTTACTGAGCGGGCTGAGATTTATTTCGGACTAACTCTAGAGTTGGAGTCTTCCGATCTATCTCAATATATTTTTCGGGTTAGCTATTAAAGCGCTTTGCGCACCTATCTAGTTGGTTAATATAAGGGTCTTGGGCCTTTTGAATAAGAGACAAGTATGCTCTGTCGAAATTTGTGTATATATTTCGTTATCAGGGTTTGAGAAATTGGAAATGGAGGTTACAATTTTGATACAGGTAATTATTATTGACTATTTAGCTTATTATCGCAGTTTCCTTTCATTGGTTAAATCGGTTTGACAAATTTGGAAATTATTACAGTAAACATGGGTTGTTTGATCTTACGATTTGATGAGCTTGTAATTTGATACCGTGCTGACGCTGGACGTTCGGGTCTCCTCAAAGACAATGCCTTAGTATGACACTCACGTACGCAAATTACAAGTTGGGGTTTATTATTTGAGCGATTGGTTGAACAAATAATTATTTCTACACGGTAATGAGTTTTTTTTAGCCTGCGAAGCGTGATGAGACGCTGCACCTCAGTGCCTCACTTAACCCTCGGGTAGTGATACTTGATCGCTAAGAATCGAAGACGCGTACTCGGAACTAACTTCTAAGGGCACGGAAAAAGACTCAGGGTACAGAGAGCCTCGGCCCCTGTTGAGCTCCGCTCAGTCCTAAGATTCGCGAGAGACTAACGTAAATGATTGCAACTCGACGGTGGGTTGCCTCTAAATTTTGGTGCCAATCAGCAATTTTGCTTGCCTCTAAGTGACGAAATTCGAAGTACGTATAGGCTGAGCGGCTGTGGCTTTTTCCGAGTCCTCATTGAAGTTCATTCGCTTCGCAAGTTGCCGATGAAGACATCAGCATTGTGAAGAAATCGGGGTTGAAACTAAGCGGATCAATTTTGGTTTCTCAATGCGAGGTGTGCTCGGAGAATGCATGATTTTGCAATATAAAGTTCAAATGAGTTGAATTCCGAAGGACTTAAATCGCTATAACGTATGTGAAAATCTATTGGAGGGAATGTGAAGGAGAATTATGGAAAAATAATATACGGATGTAACACCCCCCTTATTAGATGGAAGCGCGGGGATGGAGTTCGCGAGCTTCAAGTGGCTCGTCCCCGAGTCACAAAAAGGGCGTATTTTACTCTTAAGAAACTAGTGTAATCGCCGGTGTCGTCCCGTTCGGTGAAGTTGTAGAAGTTGGTTGGTATACAAATCAGTGATGGTGATGGGAAATTCGAAGGGGGTTGAACTTTTCACGCGACTTGCGGCTTCCCTCAGTTGGTCAGTTGATAGCAAACTAGGATGTAGAATACCGCGCTGGGCGTCTCGGATTGCATCGCATAGACGCTGGAGATTGTCGATGCAGGCATCCATCGCATCCATCATGGTGCTGGATAAACTAAGCAGGTGAACGGCAAACTCGACTTGGCGCAGTTCGGTACGTTCTCGGAGAAGGGAGTCCTGTAGGTTCGCGGTGGCGTTGGAAATCGCGGCGATGTTTTGTTCAACTTGCTGCAAGTGGGATCCCAGATCGTTGATTACGCCTCGGATGACGTGGGTGGTGTTTTCGACCATGTGCGCCATATCTCTGTTGATTGATTGCAGCTGGTTTATTTGGTGTTGATACAGCTGTGTTTCGGCTTCGGTGATGGTTCCAAAAAAGGGCGTGAGAGATCGATCCAATGAACGCCAGTGGAGCTCCTCGGGGTGTAGGTGTCCTGATGTATCCGGGTATTCCTTGAGGCGATACGAGGTGCATGATTTGCTTTTGTAAACCCCGGAAGGTTTCATGTCGGCCGATGAGGCGGTTTCTGGGCACGAAGCCTGCGCAGTGGTCGGATGCTAGGTGTTTATGACAGTCGGCCAGAAGTTGAATGACTTGTCCAGGCTGCCAAGGTTCGTATGACAGGACACCACTGATGTCGATATACGTTACGATTTTCCATTGCGTGTTCGTGACCCTCAACTAGGGTAACTTTTCATAAAAGATGCCCGGATGGTCCTGAACTTCTCGCAAATTGTAACCTGTATCGGCGACACTGGTGCCGAGAGTGACTAAGATCATCGTAACGCTGAGGTACTGGTGCATCCTTCCTCCGGATCGACCTGAAACAGAGACTCGGTGAGCGATTATTAAATGGCCAACTTGCATTTGTTAGGATGTTTCATTTCGAGCTTGCCACGACTGTTTATGTACACAATGTTTCCCTTTTCTGTGACATCACTAATCTCGTAAGGACCGTGGTATAGAGAGCTGAGTTTCCCTTTTCGCGGTTCTTGGATTACGTAAATATCGTCACCCACATTGAACGAAACAGCGTGTGCGTTGCGATCATAATATTGTTTCGACCGTCGTTTTGCTGAGTCGAGATTCCTCGCCGCGACGCGTCGAAGTTCATTGAGTCGAGTAATGAAGTCGGTCATGTATTCGGTATATGTGTCAATTCGCTCGACAGATGGGAACGCCGACATCGGGCGCGAATTTCTTCCGTACATCAGCTCGTATGGGGTAAAATTTGTCCCCGTATGCACGGACGTATTGTACGCGTGCATCGCGAAAGTCAGTAATTCGTCCCAGTCATCAAAACGATCGTGGAAGGCTCTCAAATAATCAGCTAGAACAGCGTGACTGCGTTCGAGTGACCCGTTCGATTGGGGTCGATATGCCGTAGTTGTTATCCGTTTGACCTTGAAAATTTCCGCAAGCTGCGCAAAAAGGTTGCTGGTGAATGCAGTACCGCGATCAGTGAGGATGGATTTCGGAGAGCCGTATAAGGCGATCCAGTGCTTTGATAGCGCTAGTGCTAGAGTTTCGGCCTTAATGTTCGGAACCGGTATTGCTGCGCAAAATTTTGAAAAATTATCCTGCATGGTTAGTATATGACGATTGCCTCTAGGTGTTATATTGAGAGGTCCGACCGTGTCGAGGGAAATTTTTTTCAAGTATTTCGTTGGGCGTATCGGTGATTAACATCGGTTCTCGTGTTTTTATGCGTGCAAGTTTTTGTTGTTGACAGATCTTGCATTGCTGTATAAAGGTTTCAGTTTCTTCCTTCATGCCTTTCCAGTGATATCGTTCTCGAAGGCGTCGGTACGTTTTTGTCATACCCTTGTGACCTCCGATGAGACTTTCGTGGGCCTCACGAATAATTTTATCCCGTTGTTGTGGGGGCGGATTGTTTTGGATAGACGTGTTGCAAATTGTTATTGTAACAGGTACCTCGTGGAAAATGCATTCCAACAGTCCTTTAAGGGTATCATAAGGAAGATCCTCCAGGTCGTCTCCCGGTTTAGATATTCGTAGGGAGCGCAGTTGGTAACGGACTACAACTGCGCGCAGATTTTGTAGACTTTCTACGATATCTTGGAAGCTGGGCTTGTCGAAGTGGTGTGGTTTGTTGACGATGCTCAAAGTTTTTAGTTTTCCTTTTGCTGTTATGACAATCTGTCCCTTGGTCAGGTTGCGATTTCGAAGATTTGGTACCTCGATATGTCCAAGATCCGAGAGTAATTGGCTGATGTTGTTTAAAGGCGCGCAATCAGCATTGAGGAAGTGGGCAACGTTGTCTTTAACGGAAGTTAGCGCTTCACGACTCGATTCAATGGCACCCATTTTATCGACGTCCGAATGACTAGGTTCATTATCAGTGTCAGATTGCGTCGCATCGGTATCGCTTGATTCAGCGTCGACGAGTATAGCAGAACTTCCTACTGCAGGTGCCGTATGTTGCGCTGATGGTTTACATGGGGTTGAAGGTGGTCGTGTTGATTCAGACAGAGTCACAACAGGCGGCGCTGTTGAAATCTTGTTCTGTATGCAGTCTTCCATAGATGGTAACTGTCCAATAATCGTGGATGTCCCTGGGATTGGGCTCGATTTAGCCGCTGGATTATAGAATGGGCGTGGCGTACTGATGCTCGATTTCCGATTCATAGGAACAATGTTCGATGTTTCGAGTTGTGGTTTCGAGACCTCAGGATTAGGGTTATCGAGTGCACGTTCCTTGAGAGCGTGGCTGAGATCTTGGATGCATTGATACCCTTTTCCTATTACATAACCCAGATCTTCTGAGGATGATGGGTAGTCGTCGATTCCTGGTTCTTCCTCAGGTTCTTCGCGAAAGCGAACAGAAGTATCGAAACGTGAAAACGATTTTTGCAGCTCTTCTAGGAATCCTTCTGATGGCTTACCATGTTCGGTCAATATGGCCTCAGGTATTGATTTTTCGGGCGTTAAGGTCCTGTCTGCGATGTTTTCGGCTTCACTTTCGCTAGAAGTTGAAGGAGTGACTTCGATTACGATGTCAGTTGTTTTTGATTCGGGCGGTTCGGTTTCTGGTAAGAAAACATCGTCGCAAAGATTCTCGACGTCCGAGGTATCAACAGGTTTTTCCCGATGGTCGAAGGTTCCTCCCACGCACGGCAGCATACTGCGGTGAGCTGTGCGTATCGGTGGGATGAGGTCTGTCGACGACTCGTCACTGGTGAAGATGGAATCTGGCTCCTTGTACGTCATACGTTTCGTTATCGGTCGAATCTCTACTCGCTTTTTTACTCGAGCTCCGATTGAGCTGACGTCTCGTTTGGGTTCCACTGTGACAACAGATTTTGTTGGTCTTTTCGTTCCGGGTGGACGATCTCGCGGACGCTGCAAAATAGAGATTGTTGGTGTGGGACCACTTTTCGTACGCGGCTTTGCACTTGATACGCCTATTTTTTGCGTTGGAAAAGCCATGACAGCAGTGACAGGGTTGCGTGAAAGAGCATCTGCATTCTGGTTGAGTTTTCCGGGCTGGTACCTTGCGATAAAATGATATTCTCCGACCTTTACTCTCCAACGAGCGCGTCGATTCGATTGGTCAATCATATTGTGTAGCCATGCAACCACTTGATTGTCCGTAACAAGGGTGAATGGGTGACCGTAAAGATATGGTCGAAAATATCCGATTGCCCAGGTGGCTGCCAAGCACTCCTTATCGTTGCTGTGGTAATTCTTTTCAGCTTCGTTGAGGGTGCGAGACGCATAGGCGATGGGTCGTTCTTCTTGATTAGTTACTTGGCTTAGCACTGCGCCAAGGCCTGTATCTGAAGCATCGGTGGCGAGAATGAACGGTTGGCTGAAGTCCGGATATTACAGGACAGGCTTCGTACAGAGGGCTTCGCGGATCTCGTCGAAACTTCGCTGTTCTTTCTCGGTCTACACGAATTTTTTGTCTTTTCGCAACAAGTCACTCAGTGGTCTGGCCTTGATGGCAAAGTCTTTGATGAATCTTCGGTAGTAATTGGCGAACCCGTGAAATTGTCGAACTTCTTTAGTGTTTCTCGGAGCAGGGTAGTTTTTAACCGCTTCGATCTTCAGAAGGTCCGGTCGAACGCCATCTCGAGAGATGATGTGTCCTAGATAAATCACATCCGTCCGAAGGAACTGGCATTTATCCGTTTGGAGGGTCAAGTTAACCTGCCGAACGCGCATAAGAAGATTGTGCACCCTTCGTCCATGTTCCTCTAGCGACGATGCATAGATGATGATGTCATCGAGATAAACGAACAGTTCGATATCATTGAGTCCAGTTAGGGCTACGTTCATATGCCGTTGGAAGAAAGGAGGACCGTTGCGCAAACCGAATGGGAGCACCGAGAATTCGTAGTGACCCTCGGGTGTGGAAAATGCTGTCTTCGGACGGTCCTTCGGGTCTATTTCGATTTGGTGAAATCCACTAGCGAGATCGAAAATGCTGAAGTATTTGGCGCCACCCAGCTGATCCAAGATGTCAGTGATGTTGGGGAGGGGATAAGCGTCTGGTAACGTTTTTTCATTAAGGGCGCGATAATCGATGACGACGCGCCATTTTCGATTTCCGTTGGCGTCCGGTTTCTTTGGAACAATCCACAAAGGCGAATTGTACGGAGAGGCGCTCGGCTGAATTTTTCCTTCATTCAGGAGCTCGTCCATTTGTCGCTTAATTTCTTCCTTGTGAATTACTGGATAACGATATTGACGGGTGTTAACTGGCATGTCATCGGTGGTCGGTATTGTACATTTCATTAATCGTGATCGACCTAGTCTGTCACCAGGTAGGTGAAAACGATCGGGGAACGCGGCCACTAATGAACGTACGTGTTCCGCTTCTTCCTCGTTGAGGTAGTCCAATTTGAGCAAACTTAAAATTCCAGTAACGCGATCCTTGCTGATGACAGCGTTTTCATCGGGTGACTCCGAGTCTGAGATTTCTTTGGCAGGTCCACGATATTCGAATGGAATTAAATGTTGAGGCGGAATAGTGATCTCAACGTTTTGCTCGGTCGTGTTGATAGCCATTACGTAACATGTACCGTTAAAATTAGTCACGGCGGCTTCACCGATAAAAACACCTTCATCAGCTGTTAGACGCGGAAGATATCCCTCTCGTAATGTTGTGTTTTTAAGTTTTATTGGTATCGGTTGTCGAGTACGAGCGTGGATATTAACGCGCGCGGCGCTGCTGGAATCTGCTACGTCAGCAGAGTCGGGTAACATATGGGTCACGCGCTCCTCAGTGTTTACAGAAAAAGTGCGAGCCTTTGTATTTTCGTATTCCGAAATTAATTTAATTGGTTTAGTAGGCCGACTAGCAATTATTAAAGCGCGGTGATGATACGAAATTTCAGCGAGTTCTTGCACGAGATATTCTTCGCCTAATATGCCTACTCCCGGTGAAGGCAGGCTTGTTTTGAAAACGTAAAATTTTACGGGTTGATCGAATACGTGTACTGTAGTTGTGCCGATTGCTGTTAACATTTCATTGTCGGAGATTCCGAGGACTCCGACTTGATCATTCTCATCGATCATAACGGTTCCAAGGAGAGCATTAACTTCAATCATGTTGATAACCGCACCGCTATCGGTTAAAAATCTCGCTTTAGTGTTTTTCAGTTCGCGCGCTGGTACTTCTACTACAGCTTTCGGTTGTTTAGCACTGTTTTGCAGATTCACGGTTACGATTGGAAGTTCACGGCCGGTGTTTGACGCAATTTTTGATGAACAGCCGTCGACACGTCGTTCGGACGACTGGGAATCTCGTTTAAAGACGGATTTTGTTTTATATCGATGTTTTTGGCTGGAGGAGTGTGATTTCTCCGAAAAGAAGGATTTCGCGGGGATTCCGGCGTACGTCTGTCGTTCGACGAACTTCTGTTGCGTTCGTGTTCGCGGTTGTAACCGTCTCGGTTGCGAGATCGGCATTCGCGTTTCAATATCCCTCTGGGAGGACTATGGCTTCTGTCTCGTGTCGTTGAGTCATAACCGTAACGTCTGCGAGATCGGCAGGGACAGTTTTTGCAGCCCCTGCACATTATCTCTTCGACGTAGGCCGCGAATGCACGTCGATAGGGCGAGAAATCTCGACTCTCGCGTGATAGCGATCTATAATTCTCGTCAGAGGAACTATCTCGTTCGTAGTAATTACGCCGGGGTTCCGTACGATCTTTACGCAAACCCCTTCGGTATCGGGATCGTCGGATTCTCTTTTCGTCTTTGGACGCGAGTTCATACGCGGTTTGGAGGGTCGCGGGGTCGCGACTGTGTACATAGGCCCTTATGTTGTCGGGCAAGCCGTCAATATAAACATCGAGAGCGCGAGCTTCGAGTCGACTTTTTGCCGATCTTGCAACGTCGTTGCCGTCGGTTTCTTCGACTTCGCTGACAGCTTTCCGGATGTAGCGTTGAAGTCGTGAGCAGAAGTCTGACACGTCTTCATCGCTTCTCATTCGTGCATCCAGAAGGCGACTGCGATAATATTCATAGTCTTGATCAGGGGAGAATTTTTCTTTTAGACTTTGCAAAATTTGTTTAGCAGAGGTGAATGACTTTCCGTCGACATGTGTGCGGGCTCTACCTCGGAGTTTGGCCAAAATTCCGTTTATAAGTCTGGCTTCCGCTCCTTCGGGCAAGCCCTGTTGAAGTGCTTTTATTTCGGTTTCGTAATCCGAAAATTTCCAATTTCTGCCGTCATATTTAGGGACTTTATCTATAGCATCTTTAACAGTGAGGTAGTCTAAGTTTGCTGAATTATCGAGCATAGTCTGATTTTGAGTGGTAGTTTGATTTGCAGTCAAGTTATTAATTCCAGGCATGGTTAATGTTGAGAGATTTATTTTAATTATATTTCTAATACGAATTGAAAGTTTGAGAAAATCGAGATAGAATATTAACCAGAGATAGTGATAGCTATCCCACCGCTGCCACCAATTTGTTATGCTCGCTCGTGTTACTGAGCGGGCTGAGATTTATTTCGGAATAACTCTAGAGTTGGAGTCTTCCGATCTATCTCAATATATTTTTCGGGTTAGCTATTAAAGCGCTTTGCGCACCTATCTAGTTGGTTAATATAAGGGTCTTGGGCCTTTTGAATAAGAGACAAGTATGCTCTGTCGAAATTTGTGTATATATTTCGTTATCAGGGTTTGAGAAATTGGAAACGGAGGTTACAATTTTGATACAGGTAATTATTATTGACAATTTAGCTTATTATCGCAGTTTCCTTCCATTGGTTAAATCGGTTCGACAAAGTTGGAAATTATTACAGTAAACATGGGTTGTTTGAACTTACGATTTGATGAGCTTGTGATTTGATACCGTGCTGACGCTGGACGTTCGGGTCTCCTCAAAGACAATGCCTTAGTATGACACTCACGTACGCAAATTACAAGTTGGGGTTTATTATTTGAGCGATTGGTTGAACGAATAATTATTTTTACACGGTAATGAGTTCTTTTTAGCCTGCGAAGCATGATGAGACGCTGCACCTCAGTGCCTCACTTAACCCTCGGGTAGTGATGCTTGATCGCTAAGAATCGAAGACGCGTACTCGGAACTAACTTCTAAGGGCACGGAAAAAGACTCAGGGTACAGAGAGCCTCGGCCCCTGTTGAGCTCCGCTCAGTCCTAAGATTCGCGAGAGACTAACGTAAATGATTGCAACTCGACGGTGGGTTGCCTCTAAATTTTGGTGCCAATCAGCAACTTTGCTTGCCTCTAGGTGACGAAATTCGAAATACGTATAGGCTGAGCGGCTGTGGCTTTTTCCGAGTCCTCATTGAAGTTCATTCGCTTCGCAAGTTGCCGATGAAGACATCAGCATTGTGAAGAAATCGGGGTTGAAACTAAGCGGATTAATTTTGGTTTCTCAATGCGAGGTGTGCTCGGAGAATGCATGATTTTGCAATATAAAGTTCAAATGAGTTCAATTCCGAAGGACTTAAATCGCTATAACGTATGTGAAAATCTATTGGAGGGAATGTGAAGGAGAATTATGGAAAAATAATATACGGATGTAACAACACTTAAGTAACAAGGACGAAGGTGTTGCGGAGTATTATTGGAACATAAAGCTGCCGGATTATATTTTTGGTCCAAATGTTCTTAGTAATGAATGTACAGGGCACTACAGGGTGTATAAAAATTATGTGTCACCACTTCCCTCGTGATTCTCCGAGTCACGTTCGGCGAAGATCGCTCCACAAACAGTGCAGCCAGATCGCGCGTAAACGTAACCCCCTCTCTAGTCTCTTACGCGCCCATCACACAATCATAGTAGCGCGTGTTCGTGAGCGAGCGACGCTCGGACATCTTCGGAAAGAGCCGAGTGTGGTCGAAGTGTCTCAATCGCGCGTTCGGCAGCTACACCAATGCATGGACGCTAAGCACGTTCATGTGCGGCCAAGCCGAAACGGAGCTTCGAGGGAAAAAGCAATCTGAGCACGACTCATATGATTTCAATGCTTATTTAGCTCTTGATTCTCTGCGTTATTGTTAAAAATATTGACTATCGCGAAAAGCTCGTCATATATATGTTTAGTATAAAAAAGGAAAGACGTTCCTAGGCATCTCGTTGTTTATTTTTGCATGCCTTTCATTAGTCTCAGACTCCTTGCCGCGTGTGTATCGTGCCTAATTATCTCCAAATACAATTCGTTTGTTCACCATTTTCCCTCGTGTAAACCGATTTATTTCTGGCTACCTTCAATAGGTTATGGGCCCAGTGGCAGCGGGTGGTGAATATTTCCGTATTTTGAGATTTATTACGACAACGACTTAAAAAACGTAAAACGCGTACAGATATAATCTCCCGCCTCGTGCAAAAGTGAGAAACCCCAATTAGAGACGATGGAAAACGAACTCGTGAAAATAGCGCATTTGAAGGGGTCTAAAAATTGCGCTTACTGGAAATTTCAAGTTCGTGTTACACTGAATGCTAGCGGTGCCTGGAAAGTAGTGAACGGAGAGATAGCGAAACCCGTGACACAGGCTGGTGCGAGCGCAGCGGCTGAGGCGATTTACAAGACGAAACTCGCCGAGTGGGAAAAAGCCGACTGCATCGGGCAAAAGGTAATCGGCACGACCGTTGGACCTCAGGCACTCTTACACGTAATCAATCTGGAAAGCGCCGCGAAGATGTGGACAAAATTGAAGTCAGTTTATGAGCTTAAATCTGAAGCAAGCGTCCACATGCTTCAACAGATGTGGTACAGCGCTACAATGGGATGCGGAGACACTATCTCGTCGCATATCGCAAAATTGGAGGATATTGCGCATAAACTCGACGTCGTGGGCAAAAAAGTATCGGACACCATGATTATCACAAAAATTCTGATGACACTGCCTCGTAGCTACGATCATTTTGTGAGTGCATGGGAGTCTGCAGCCCCAGCAGAGAGAACCCTCGCGAATCTCACGTCGAGACTCACCATCGAAGAGATGAGGAGTCGTGTGGGAGGAGAGTCTTCGGAGAACAGGGCCTTGACCGCGAACCAAGCTCAGAGAAAACCAGAACGAGGAAGAGGACGAGGACGAGGTCAGTCGAGACCAGGAAAATGTCATGTCTGCGCTAAGCCTGGACATTGGGCAAGAGAATGTCCTGACAAGAAGAAAAACACATCCGGGGAGTCAAGCCACAGTAAGCCGAAGGGAGATGCCCTCATCGTAGAGACTCTAGCAATCTCGACAGAGCAGGGAGACTACGAGACCGTGTGGTGTTTGGACTTAGGTGCCAGCGATCATATGTCTGCACAACGCAGCTGGTTCATCAACTTTCAAACCCTCGAAAAAGAGATACGTGAGGATTGGCGACGGAAAATTTATCTCTGCGACAGGAAAAGGCGACATCAACGTCCTCGCGATCAATGGTCGCTCCTGGAATGAGAAACATTTGTCGAATTTATTATTCGTACCGCAGTTAATATATAATCTCTTCTCCGTTGGAGCCGCGGTTGAGAAGGGTTTGGAGTTACAATCGGACGACAGGAAATGCGAGCTGAAAAAGGACGGAAAGACAATCCTCATAGGAGAGCGATATGGTAAGCTATTTCGGATGAAGCTGAAAATCGTCTCTGAGGAAGACACTGTCGAGGCGAATGCAGCAGCGGTCTCGTTTCGTGACTGGCACGAGCGATTCGCACATCAGAACGCAAGGTATGTCAAGAACTTCTTAAAAAAAAGGGCATTGAAGTATCGGTCGATGAAGAGTTTTTCTGTGAGTCGTGCGTCGTAGGGAAAATGCACCGTACCCCGTTTCCGAGAAGTACGACAAAAACAAGCGAACCTGGAGAGCTCGTGCACGCGGACTTGTGCGGCCCAGTGCAGGAAAGCTCAATTGGAGGTTCACGCTTTTTCCTCCTACTAAAGGTCGATTTTTCTCACATGCGAACGATATTCTTCCTTAAGCAGAAATCTGAGGCGAAGAATTATCTTCGTGTTTTCTTCAAGAGGTGCGAGAAAATTGTACCACGCGGCGTCAGAACCCTGAGAACGGATAATGGCCTTGAATTTATCAACTCGGAACAGAACAGAACAGAGCAGCTGAACGCGAGAACCGAACGGTCGTCGAAGCAGCAAGGGCGCTACTTTTCGCAAAGAAACTCAGTACGAGACTGTGGGCTGAGGCTGTGAACACTGTTGTTCACATTCTGAACAGGACGGGACCAAGCACTGTGAAAGAAGTTACGCCCTACGAGTTGTGGCACGGAAAACCTCTCGACGTCAGCTACTTGCGAACTTATGGAGAAGAAGTTTTTACGCCATTCCAAAAGAGAAAAGGCGTAAATGGGATCCGAAAGCCGAACAAGGATTGTTGGTCGGATTTGATGAGGAAACAAAAGGATACCGCGTCTGGTTCGAACGGGAAAATCAAATCCGAGTCTGCAGAGACGTCAAGTTCTCGGGGCGACGAGACAACGAAGAAAGCACGGAAGATTATACTCTTCTTGCGATACCAAAAGAAGAAGATGCACCAAGGGATGCAGAAGCACCGGCCAACATGGAAGAGTCGGAGCAAGCCGAAGAAAATGAAGTGGTTCCGGGCGAAGAGGAAATTCAAGACGAACGAGAGGCTGCTCCAGAGCATAATGATATCCCCAAAGCGGATCAGGCAACAACTTTTCGATGGTTACCTTCCGGATATAATCTGAGAAATAGAGACACGATTCAGAAGCCTGCAAGATTTCCCCAAGCCCAGCTGAGTACCTGTTTACTATCTGAGATAGAGGAACCGTGTACGTAGGAGGAAGCTGTGAGCTCCAGGGATGCCGACGTGTGGCGATGCGCCATGGAAGAAGAAATGAAATTGCACAAGCAGAATCAAACCTGGATTCTTACGCATCCACCGAGCGACCAGAAAGTGATCGACAATCGCTGGACCTTTAAAATCAAGAAAAATGCGAACGAAAGCATTCAGCGCTACAAGGCACGGCTCGTAGCGAAAAGTTTTACCCAACAACACGGCATTGACTATGAGGAGACATTTACTCCTGTGGCAAGATTTGATTCGACCAGAGGCATTCTTGCGGTGGCAGCTTGCTGGAAGATGAATCTACGACAGTTCGGCATAAAGACGGCTTTTCTATACGGCGACCTAGAGGAAACAATTTTTATGCAGCAACCTAAGGGATATGAAGACGGAAGTAATCGCGTGTGCAAATTAAAGCGCAGCTTGTACGGTCTGAAGCAGGCATCACGCTGTTGGAATCGACGATTCACTGACACACTTAATAGGTTTGACCTGGAAGCCACGGACGCTGATCCGTGTGTCTTCGTCTCAGAAGAAGGCAACAGACGATTGATTCTCGCCATATATATCGACGACGGATTAATCGCCTCAGCAGACGAGAACAAGATAACAAATCTATTGCAAGAGTTGCAAAAGGAATACGAAATAAAGACCGACGTGGCCAACATGTTCCTTGGATTACAGATAGAACAAAAATCAAGCGGTGCTGTATTCCTTCATCAAGAGGCCTATACAAAATGAGTACTCGAGCGCTTCAGGATGGAGAACGCGAACCCGGTGACTATACCGGCGGATAAACAACACGAATCGGACGATGCAGCGGGATCGAGCAGCAAGGAAGTTGCAAACGCACCGTATCGAGAAGCAATCGGAAGCTTGATGTACTTGTCTGTGGCCACAAGGCCAGACATCACGTACGCTGTCAACAAAGCTAGCCAGTACTTTGAGAAACCATCGAAGGCTAACTGGAGCAACGTAAAAAGGATCCTCAAAAATCTCAAGGGCACGCACGTCACGGCCTGTACTTCGACAGTGGGAGCGACGACCAAATCCTCGCTTTCAGCGACTCCGATTACGCCGGAGATATAGAGACCTAGGTCCACTACAGGCTACGTTCTGAAACTCGGCTCATTGACAATTACGTGGAAAACACAGCGGCAAAGTACTGTAGCGCTTTCGACACTGAGGCGGAATATGTTGCAGCTTGTCACGCAGTAAAGGAATTAGTCTGGGTAAAAAGACTTTTCCGAGAATTAACGCCTACACCGCAAACCAGCGTACTCTGTATTGACAATCAGAGTGCACTTCGACTAATTCAAAACCCAGAGTTTCACAAGAGAAGCAAGCACGTCGACATCAAATACCATTTCATTCGTGAGATGTATGAATCGAAGGAATTTACTTTAGAGTACGTCCCAACGAACGAGCAACAAGCGGACATAGTTACAAAGCCACTTTCCAGAAACACATTCGAGTAACAACGAAATATGTTACGTGTACTCAACAAGTCAAACATACCTTTGAAAAAAGGGACTTTTCGCTCTATCAAAGTGCGAGTGTTAAAAATATTGACTACCGCGAAAAGCTCGTCATATATATGTTTAGCATAAAAAAGAAAAGACGTTCCTAGGCATCTCGTTGTTTATTTTTGCATGCCTTTCATTCGTCTTAGACTCCATGACGCGTGTGTATCGTTCCTAATTATCTCCAAATACAATTCGTTTGTTCACCATTTTCCGTCGTGTATATGTATATAAAAAAATGTATCGTGCACTCTGATCGCTTATTTGTTTAGTTTATACGTTAATTTAAATATAATAATAAATCTAAATTACAACTTATTTATCTTCTAAAAAATTGTTTACGCTTTACTCACATCCGTCCTAATGCCAAATAAGTTATAATTTATAAAAGTAAGCGGTAATATAATTATATTTCATCATCATAGTCAATCATCCATCCAGCCGCGAATTGTAAGTGCCAGAAAGTGCATTTTTGACACAAGCGATAAGATGGTCCCGTTGGTAGCGTTCCTGGCTTCGGTCCGCAAGGGCGCAGGATCGTTCCTCACGCTCAGTGCTTTTATTTTAAATTATGAATATTATTAATTCTTATTTGATTAGTTATTTTTATTAGTTATCATTATTATTTTAATTAGTTATCTTTTAGTGTCGAAAAATTTATCGCGCACTCTGATCGCTTATTTTATTAGTTTGTACGTTAATTTAAATATAATAATAGATCTAAAATATAAATTATTTATCTTCTAAAGAATTGTTTGCGCTTGACTCACACCCATCCCTACGCCAAATAAATTGTAATTCATAAAAGTAAGCGAAAATATATTTATATTCGTATTATTATATTCATTCTCATATACTTTCATGCAGCGATAAAGTATTATCCCCAAAAACAATCATCCATCCGACCGCGAATCGTAAGTACCAGAAAGTGCACATACCACTGACCCAAAAAATTAAAGGAGCAAGAAAAGTTGGCCATTTTTTTCGTGTTTTTCGAAAGGCTGTAACTTCGTCAAAAATGGTCGTACAAAAAAAAAGGATTTTGATGCTTGAAATTTCTAGGTTTTAGTTCTGACAATGATTTTTTTTTTTAGAATCACTGATTGCGCGGTCGGATGAAAAATATCACGACAAAAATAATTTTGCAAATTTTTACGTTTTGCAAAGTTCTGCACGGGTTTCGGAGATTTTTTTCAGACTTAACCAATATCAAGGTCATTAAGGTCATTAATTTTATCAAGGTCATTAATTTTGAATTCACTTTAATTTGCTTTTTTTTATCTCCGTACGGCCATTTTTTGCTGAGATTTTGTTGCTGAGTTGCTGAGGCCTTTGAATGAAAAAACGTCCTTTTGTCTTCCGTCATCGATATCTCAGGAACTAATGGTTGTACGGGAATTCGACCAGCAGTTTTGGAAACATAAATACATACTCTACAAGCTCTAACTATTATTGTAGGTAAAAAAAAATATATTTTTGCCATCAGTTTTATAACGGTACAAAAAAACGATGTTTTCTTGGTTTTTATAAAATCCACCGCTACTTTACAAATATTGCGATAAACACTGATGTTTATGGACGGTCATTCAGCTCAATATGTCCCCAAGAGCTATGCAATTTTCCAAATTGATCCGTTCATCGGTCTTTCTTGCCCGATTGACCAAAGTATGAAAAAAAATTAAACGAGCAAGTTCCCTCCTTCACAGACATCATTTCATGATTATTAAGAGGAAAAAAACTTTTCACTACTTTTCGTACAATTGGGTATTGAGTACGCACTAAATATTGAAAAAAAACCCTGAAAATCATATTGACTAAACATTTTCGACAAAAAATTTTTTTAATAAAAAAAATGTTGAAATTTTTTTTTATAAAAAATCTATTTCGATTTTTTTTTAATGTTGACATTTTTTTTCAAGTCAACATTGTACCGCCAGCATTAGAATTACTCAAAGCGTACATAGAATTACCCAAAGCGTACCTCTACGTGGTACGCTTTGGGTAATTCTAATGCTGGCAGTACAATGTTGATTTGAAAAAAATGTCAGCGTATAAAAAAAAATTCTAAATTGATTTTTTTATTAAAAAAAAAAATTCGACATTTTTTGTTATTAAAAAAAAGTTTTGAAAATGTTTAGTCAATATGATTTTCAGGGTTTTTTTCCAACATTTAATGCGTACTCAATACCCAAATGTACGAAAAAACATGAAAAGTTTTTTTTTCCTCTTAATAATCATGAAATTATGTCTGAGAAAGAGAAAACTTGCTCCTTTAATGTTTTTTCAAATTTTGGTCTATCGGCCAGAAAGACCGATGAACGGATCAATTTGGAATTTTGCATGGCTCTTGGGGACATATTGAGCTGAATGACCATCCATAAACATTAGTGTTTATCGCAATATTTGCAAAGTAGCGGTGGATTTCATAAAAACCAAGAAAACATCGTTTTTTGTACTTTTCTAAAACTAATGGCAAAAATAAAAAATAAAAGTTTCACTACAATAATAATTAGAGCTTGTAAAGTATGTATTCACGTTTCCAAAATTGCCGGTCGAATTCCCGTACGACCATTAGTTCCCGAGATATCGATGACTGACGACAAAAGGACGTTTTTTCATTCAGAGGCCGACGAGGAGGCCGATATCTCAGCGAAAAATGGTCGTACGGAGATAAAAAAAAGCAAATTGAAGTGAATTAAATGGGCTCAATGACCTTGATATTGGTCAAGTCCGAAAAAAATCTCCAAAACCCTTGCAGAACTTTGAAAAACGTAAAAATTTGCAAAATTTTTTTTGCCATGATATTTCTTCCGACCGCGCAATCAGAGATTCTAAAAAAAAAATCATTGTCGGCACTAAAACTAGAAACTTTAAGCTTCAAAATCCTTTTTTTTTGTACGACCATTTTTGACGAAGTTACAGCCTTTCGAAAAAAACGAAAAAAATATTCAACTTTTCTTCCTCCTTTAATTTTTTGTGTCAATGTATTGTGTGTCACTTTCTGGTACTTACGATTCGCGTGTCACTCAATGTGTCACGATTCAATTCAATGTGTCACGACGTAATGCATGTACGATTCAATATGTCACTTTCTGGTACTTACGATTCGCGGCCGGATGGATGATTGTTTTTGGGGATAATGCTTTATCGCTTGATGAAAGTATGAGAATTAATATAATAATACGAATATAAATATATTTCCGCTTACTTTTATGAATTATAATTTATTTGGCATAAGGACGGATGTGAGTAAAGCGTAAACAATTTTTTAGAAGATAAATAAGTTGTAATTTAGATGTATTATTATATTTAAATTAACGTATAAACTAAACAAATATACGATCAGAGTGCGCGATACATTTTTTTGTATACATTAATAACGCAGAGAATCAAGAGCTAAGTAAGCATTGAAATCATCTAAAAGCCTCGCGCGTGCCGTCGGGTGACGTCACGCGCGAGTCGTGCTCAGATTGCTTTTTCCTTGGAAGCTTCGTCCATGTATTGATGTAACTGCCGAATGCGCGGTCGGGACACTTCGACCGTACTCGGCTCTTTCCGAAGATGTCCCAATGTCGCTCGCTCACGGACACGCGCTATTCCGATTGTGTGATGGGCGCGTAAGAGACTAGAGAGGGGGTAACTTTTACGCGCGATCTGGCTGCACTGCCCACAACATGGCTCGCACAATTGACCTTGTCCCCAAAACTCTAAGTCGCATGTTTTATTGGGTTAAAAAATTCTACTAAATGAGAGGAACAAAAATCAGAAAGGACCCATGGGTCGCAAATGAGCTCGTCACCCAGAAAATAAAAAATAAAATACTAAAAATTCGGAAATATGAGTTTCCCGGATTGTGGATAGGAGAATACAACAAGAGCGAGTTAAGCACCAAAATAAAGCCCTCCATCACGCAGCCAGGGGATTCGAATGGTTTGGTCGTATCTCTATGTTGCCTTGTGTCGAACGGCTTATTCGTGTCTCTGTCTCTCTGTCCAATCGTGTCTGACTGTCTTGGTTGTTTAACTGTCTGGTCGTCTCTCTTGGTATTATCGTCTGTTACTGTCTGGTCGTGTCTAGCTGCCTTCTCGTTTGATCGTCTGGTTATGTTATCTTGGTCGTATCGTGTGTGACCATGGATCGTTACCGACGTCACCATCGCAAATGACCACATTTGCGAGATGGACAAGACCAACGCCTTTGATTCGCGCTATTGATCAGGCTTTTGGAAATTATGTTCGAGCTCGCGAAATTTATGGAGAGTGGCTGCTCCAGCATTCCCATGGGGGACAGCTAAGGCCTGGTGCTATTCCAGATCGGCGTGAATTTCAACGTCTTGATGAGCGCTTTAATGACCAAGAAAGGTTTGCCATCCAGGGCGCTGGACATCGGAGAGCAGGACGTCCTCGAGTCCATTGGAGGATCGAGAGGCGTGTTATTGCTCTTGCACGGGCCTTTTCCGTCATTGGCTTACGGCGAATAGCCGTTCGCGTTGGTGTAGCGCATATGACAGTTGGTCGCATAATTCGCAAGGAGGGCCTGCGACCGTATCGTGTGCAATATGTCCAAGCACTGCACCCTGTGGACAATCAAGTTCGTTGAAATTTTTGCCGCTGGATGCGTCGGAAATTGCAGAGACCCTCGATTCTTGAGCACGTCCTGGTCACTAACGAAGCAAGCTGCTCGAGCACCGGCATTGTGAATAGGGAAAATATTCGCATCTGGGCTGACAGAAACCCTCATGCGATGATGCAGCGAGTCCACCAGGGTCGATTCAGCGTCAATATTTGGGCAGGTATCGTTGGCAACAACATCATTGGTCCGGTCTATCTTTCGTCGCGGTTGAATAGTCGAAATTATCTGATTTTTCTGCAGCGCGATTTAATCCAACGCTTACGAGAAATGGTTCCGCGGCAGACTCGACAAGGCCGTTTCTTTATGCACGATGACGCCCCACCACATGTTCAACGGCAAGTTCGTGCGTTTCTTCAGGAAGCCTTTGGCACGCGATGGATAGGCCGTCGGCCTGCGCCACATTTATGGCCACCACGTTCTTCAGACCTTAATCCTTTGGATGTTTTCTTGTGGGGTGCGTTGAAAGCCATTGTTTATACATCTGGCAGAGTGATCAGAACGCCAGTGGGTCTGAGACGCCGGATAGATGATGGAATGGCCCAGTTGAGACGACAACTCTTGGCCAGAGTTCGGACCAATTTAGCGGAAAGGCCTCGAGCATGTCTGCGTAATGGAGGTCGGCATGTGAACGCTGGAGAACAAGCCCATATGCTACGAGCATCGGTATAAACGGATCGGATCTTTACCTTCGACGCCACCACCAACGTCGTGGCCCGCGATAAAATCGACCAGGCGTTACCTAAAAAGACGGCAGCGAGCGTTTGAAGTCAGTAAATACACTGGGAGTGACGAACCATGGAGACCTGATCGCTACCTGATCTCACATGCGCAGATGCACGCACGCATGCACGCACACACACACACACACACACACAAACAAACAAACACACACACAAACAAACAAACACACACACACACACGCGCGCGCGCGCGCGCGCGCAACTATTCAAGATATGACAACAGTGGCTTCAAAAGTTGTTGTCATTTACCATATGCCTATTCGTCCTCCTCCTCGTGGTGAGAGTCGGACAACGGTGGAGTTCTTATGGAGAATAATAGAATCCACTGGCTAAGTGATGGAGGGCTTCATTTTGATGCTCAACTGGCTATTGTTGTGTATCTCCTATCCACGATCCGGAAAACTCATATTTCCGAATTTTTACGAGTTTATTTTTTATTTTCTGGGTGACGGGCTCATTTGCGACCCATAATTCCTTTCTGACTATTGTTCCTCTTATTTAGTAGAATTTGTCGAGCCAATAAAAAAATTGACCTTGAGTTTTGGGGTTAAGGTCGATTTTGCGGATCCATGGTGAGGGGTGATCTTCGCCGAACGTGACTCGGAGAATCACCTGGCGGGGTGGTGACAAATCATTTTTATACACTCTGTACGGTTTTATATTAAGTGTTATACACTAGCGTTGTGTTATATTGAGATGCCGTGAATATAACTTTTCAAGTTCTGAACGCAAAAATGGAAACTTCTTGTACGCAAAAAGCAATATACGGTATTTCATTATTTGGCTAATAGTTTGATGAGACTTATGCATTCAAGATTACTACCAAAGTCACTTTATAAATATTTGACCCGTACACCTCAATTTTATGAGGCTTTTCTCTCCATTGCCGTGGTTGCATATCACTCTACTATTGTACGATATCTGCGTAACTATTATTGATTTACACGTATTGTATTCTAGCCCTACTCAAAATTGCTATTCCAGACGCACCTCGATATAGAAAAAAAACTATTTCTATTCATTGTCTCTCAAAATATAATTTAAGCTTACACGAACACAATAGATATGCAGTAGATCCAAGCAGTTTCATAGAGTGCGGCCATTTTCCTAGTGTGATTTGTATATCAATTAATATTAATAGGGAGCATTTATTAAACCCAAATTGAAATTCAAACAACTGGTATACTGTCACCCTCTCTGATGATGTAGATCAAGGTAGTGCTACAAACCAGCCCCAGCACACAGGCACACACACACTCTCACACACACACACACACACACACACACGCGCGCGCGCGCGCACACACACATGCACACACGCACACGCACGCACGCGCACGCACGCACGCACAATGTTCATACTAGGTGCGCAACGAAGTTCCCGGATTTTCACAAATGGATGGCGCTAGCGACACATATAGTCGGCATACAGGTCTGAAATTGTATGTCTTTATAGCCTGGACATCCGTTAAGACTGTCTAGTCGTAACATAAACAAATATCGCAACATAACGACCTTTTTCCTAACCCCAAAAATGTCAAAGTTTGTGCCAAATAAACAGCATTAGCGGGAAGTATTGCTTTTCTGCTTCAACCTAAAAAAACAGCAGCTCAAGCACGTCGGTTACTTGAGGAGGCCTACGGCGAACATATACCATCAAAAGAAACGTGTGAAGATTCGTTCAAGCGGTTCAGAAGTGGCGATGTTGAACCATTTGCGGACGCCGATCTGCAAGCGTTATTGGATGAAGATGACACTCAAACAGAAGACCAACTTGCCGAGGCATTGAATGTGACTCGGCAATGTATTTCGAAACGTTTGCACGCAATGGGAAAAGTTCATAAGGAAGGAAAGTGGGTCCGGCATGAGTTGACTGGGAGATAAATGGACCATCGAAGAGCCACTTCCGAAATTTTGCTTTTGCGGCATTAGAGAAAGAATTTCCTGCATCGAATTGTTACTGACGATGACAAATTGATATATTTCGAGAATCCTGAACGCAGAAAATCGTGGCTTTCACTTGGCGAAGCGTCACCATCGACGGCACGGCCAAATCGCCTCGGAAAAAAGACAATGCTCTGCGTTCGGTGGGACCAGCAAGGAATCGTGTACTATGTGCGGCTGAAACCGGGCGAAACGGTCAACGGGCATCCCTACCGACAACAACTAATCAATTTGGACCACGCATTGCTCGAAAAACGGCCAGCATGGGACACGAGACACGAACGTGTGAAATTTCAGTACGCCAACGCTCCGTGCCATCGCAGTTCCATCGTCCAGCACACCATAAAAACACTGAAATGGAATCTGCTACCTCACCCGCCGTATTCGCGAGACCTGGCCCCTTCAGACTATTAGTTGTTCCGGTCGATGACGCATGGTTTGGGTGGGCTACATTTGGCCAAATACGACGCAGCACAAAATTGGTTGGACGAATGGTTTCAGTCCAAAAACGCTTCTTTTTACTGTCGCGGTAATTATGTATCGCCAGAGAGATGGCAAAAATGTGTAACTAGCGAGGGACAATACTTCGAATGAACGATTTTCGTTTTTCTATTGATCACAAAACCCGGAAACTTAGTTGCGCACCTAGTATATCGCCTTATCAAAAAAAGCAGAAGGTTTTTCAGCCGTATTCACTGCGAGCAGCTTTATGTTCTCCATTTAACTATCAATTCATATATAGTCCATTTAATATATTTACGGAGAGAAAAAAATCAATTTTAACAACTTTCCTTTACGTGTCTATATTTCAATGGAGAAAAAACTGGCGTTGGAGAAAATGAGGATACACAACTCTACGCAAATGAACCAATTCTTATTACAGCAGCCGTCACTCTTCATAAAGCTAATAATAAAAATCCCATTTTGCCACCCACTACGAGGGGAAGTTTATCACAAAATGCTGATAGGCTCTCACTTGTGGGCGGACGTCACGATATCTTCGTATTTATATAGTAAGAACAGTGTCACGTACGTGAACTATCTGAATAAACTGTAAAAAATACATAGAAGGCCGGATTCTCCACGGGAAAGAAGATTGAGTTCCTGAGAAGCTTACCTGTTCCTGAGAAGCTTACCTGTTGATCCGTGCATAATCACCACACGACGGCAAACCTATATTTTCCGCACACGACAAGGTTTCCGCCTATGTGGACGGACCAAAAAAATGTAGCTATCACACGACGATCCTCGCTTCCTCTTATGGTGTATCATAAGAAGAAGCGAGTACCGTCGTGTGATAGCTACATTTTTTTGGTCCGTCCACATGGGCGGAAACCTTGTCGCGTGCGGAAAATATAGGTTTGCCGTCGTGTAATGATTATGCACGGATCAACTGGTAACGCTATACTATTCTACAACAGGATGGCTAAAGCTGGCTGAGCGTCACAAGCTTACCCTTCTGTCGTTTATGTATGTAACGGGTCCGAATTTGTTAGGGTTTTTGTTGACTTCCTCGTCAGCTGACGTGTCCTCACGATACAGTGGTCATCTTGTTGCTTAATTTCCACCTGGGTGGTGAGGCGTTCCCTTCGTTGCTCATTGCGGATGGTGTTCATGGCTTTTATGAGGGCCTTAATGGTTTCGCTGTCCTCAGTGCCTCCTATCTCGGTGTCGCCCGTGTTTTGGCCGATATTAAATGTTCCGTCGTTCATTGTCTGACCTGGTCGTATAGCCGACAGTCGCCCAATATTTTGCTGATCTCGTTGACGGCCTTCTTCTATCAGCCCATCCGCCGTCGTTGATCCTCAGGGAAGAGAAGTATCGTTATTTTGTTGCGCCATTTTATTATTATTAATACCGTTTACCAAGTCTTTCTCTCCTTAGATCGAGCCCCACATTGGACGCCAAATGTAACAGGTCGAAATTTGTTACAATTCAATTTATTCGTTCGGCACCCGATCAGTGAGGAAATTAATTGAGACTCTGTTGTTTTGTGGTAATTTATAATAAAATGTTATTTATTCAATTTTATGACGCGATATAATATAAAAGATTGATGGATACAAGGTGTTGTGTGTTTCTTGTGTGGAGCTGTGTGTGTATTTTGTGATTAATTGCGCTACGTCTACGCAGTGCAGCCAGATCGCGCGTAAAAGTTACCCCCTCTCTAGTCTCTTACGCGCCCATCACTCAATCATAGTAGCGCGTGTCCGTGAGCGAGCGACGCTCGGACATCTTCGGAAAGAACCGAGTGCGGTCGAACTGTCCCGACCGCGCCTTCGGCAGCTACACAAATACATGGACGCTGAGCACGTTCATGTGCCGCCAAGCCGAACGAAGGCTTCGAGGGAAAAAGCAATCAGCACGGCTCGCGCGTGACGTCACCCGACGGCACGCGCGAGGCTTTTAGATGATTTCAATGCTTATTTAGCTCTTGATTCTCTACGTTATTAATGTATACAAAAAATGTATCGCGCACTCTGATCGTTTATTTGTTTAGTTTATACGTTAATTTAAATATAATCATACATCTAAATTACAACTTATTTATCTTCTAAAAAATTGTTTACGCTTTACTCACATCTGTCCTTATGCCAAATAAATCATAATTCATAAAAGTACGCGGAAATATATTTATATTCGTATTATTATATTAATTCTCATACTTTCATCAAGCGATAAAGCATTATCTTCAAAAACAAGTCAATCATCCATCCGGCCGCTAATCGTAAGTGCCCGAAAGTGCATTTTTAACACAAGCGATAGGATGGTCCCGTCGGTAGCGTTCCTGGCTTCGGTCCACAGGGGCGCAGGATCGTTTCTCACGCTCAGCGCTTTTTTTTTACGCATGATTACTATTAATTCTTATTTGATTAGTTTTTAGTAGTAGTAGTTTATTCCGAGTATGCCCGAGTGTTTTGGGGGTGTTTACATGAGTGCCCTTCCCTGCCCTTTACAATCTTATTTGATTAGTTATTTTAATTAGTTATCATATTTATTTTAATTCGTTATCTTTTAGTGTCGAAAAATTTATCGCGCACTCTGACGGCTTATTTTATTAGTTTTTACGTTAATTTAAATATAATAATAAATCTAAAATACAACTTATTTATCTTCTAAAAAATTGTTTGCGCTTTACTCACACCCGCCCCTATGACAAAAAAATTGTGATTCATAAAAGTAAGCGGAAAAATATTTATCTTCATATTATTATATTCATTCTCATATACTTTCATCAAGCGATAAAGTATTATCCCCAAAAACAATCATCCGTCCGGCCGCGAATCGTAAGTGCCAGAAAGTGAACAAACATTGACATACAAAATTAAAGGAGCAAGACAAGTTGAACTTCGTCAAAAATGGTCGTACAAAAAAAAAGGATTTTGAAGCTTCAAGTTTCTAGTTTTAGTTCCGACAATGATTTTTTTGTTGAGAATCACTAATTGCGCGGTCGGAAGTGTCACATCCGAAAGGGACGTGAGCATAA
Organism: Ophion costatus; assembly: GCA_951751655.1. Lineage (NCBI taxonomy): Eukaryota > Metazoa > Arthropoda > Insecta > Hymenoptera > Ichneumonidae > Ophion > Ophion costatus. The sequence goes on along the minus strand of OX632358.1, from coordinate 4,702,722 downwards.
TTATTTTCGTTTCCCTCTTTGTTGCCTACGCCTAGCGCAATAGCACGGGATGAGGGTAAAAAGGGGTAGTGCGTGGGAGAAAATTGGGTTAAGGAATTGACGTTATATTGTAACGTTGAGGAATAACTCGACAATCTCGTGTAATTTTAACCGACGTTTTATTATATATGTGGATAGTCGGATTTTTGTGTGAATTAACAATAACGGAAGAGTGAAGGAATGATACAGAAAAATGATAGAATGACGTGTTTCGCTTACATTTGCTGGTGTTGGTTTGCGTGTATATGCTCGCTCGAATGGTTGTGTGCGCTCGCTCGTAAAGATATCGGTTGACACTCGTAAGGCGAAGGGCCCTCGCTAGTGCCCTGGTGCGCTCGGTGGTCAAGTTGCTCGTAGCACTTGCACAAGATTTTCGGTTTCTATGCGTTTATGCGTGCACGGCGAGAAGTACTCGAGATTCTATACAAACGCACGAAGAGATACACGAATTCCTGACCTTTCTACTCGGTCTGAGAGTCGATGTTATATGTATATAAGGCTCGAAGGAAAATGCCTGTAACAAGGATGCTAGTACGCGGATAAAAAATTAAGACTTGATGACGAATGTCGGGAGACTGAGCTCTGGATTTGAAGAAGATTGCAGGAAGACTGGATTGAACTTGATAAAGATTGTCGGGAGACTGGGATTGAGACTTGATAAAGATTGTCGGGAGACTGGGATTGAGACTTGATAGAAGAACTTGGTTCGATGGAAGTTGACGGGAGATTTGATCAGAACGCGATGGAAATTGTAGGGAGACTGCGAACTAAACGCAATGGAAGTTGTTGGAAGACTCACTTCTACCACCATCCCCTGGACCTTCTTGCTCCAGATTCCGTTTTTGGTAGAGTATGGAGAAAGGGGGACTTTGGTTTTTTCATGTTCCTTTACCCAATCGAGGACGTGTTGTGGGAGTAATATTAGTCGTCCATTAGCCAATCAGAGCGAGGGACATAGAAGTCTTTCCTCTGCCAGTTTTTCCGTGGGAACGCACGCGGGGTTGAATTTGTTTATTTGAAGTCTGGGGCCGCGGTGCCGGGTCACCACGCGATAACGTAGCGACTAGCCGCGTCGCGGGCTTTGCACGTGCATTCGAATTTCGTTGCGTTCTCGATTATATGGCCGGTTCGAGTGGAGTTTTCCGGAGCCCTTGGTCTGTCTTTGGTTCTCATACGAGTAAGAATCGAAACAACGTTAGGGTCTATCTTCAAGCCATCTAGCTCGCACTCATGATATTTTGTTTTACGACTTTTCGGAGAAATCGGCCCTAGAACCGTGTAGTTTCAAATTTTGACGACCAAGGACTTTGGCTGGGTTATGTAGTACATTCTTCGTGCATGGTCGCAGTGTGTTAGCCTGTCTTGCAATCTTGAACTCTCTGTTTCAATAATTTTTTGTATAAGGGGAAAGTTCAGCGAGTACATTGTAGGATGTGACAGAACAAATATCACGGCAACAAAAAATTTTGCAAATTTTTACGTTTTTCAAAGATCTGCAAGGGTTTTGGAGATCTTTTTCGGACTTGACCAATATCAAGGCCATTGAGCCCATTCAATTCACTTAAATTTGCTTTTTTTCTCCGTACGACCATTTTTCGCTGAGATATCTCATGAACTAATGGTCGTACGGGAATTCGATCGGTAGTTTTGGAAACGTGAATACATACTCTACAAGCTCTGATTATTATTGCAGTGAACGTTTTATTTTTTATTTTTGCCATTAGTTTTAAAATAGTAGAAAAAAACGATGTTTTCTTGGTTTTTATGAAATCCACCGCTGCTTTGCAAATATTACGATAAACACTAATGTTTATGGACGGTCATTCAGCTCAATATGTCCCCAAGAGCCATTCAAAATTCCAAGGTGATCCAATTATTGGTCTTTCTTGCCCGATTGACCAAAATGGGAAAAAAATTAAAGGAGCAAGTTTCCGCATTTTCAGACATCATTTCATAATTATTGAGAGGAAAAAAAAACTTTTCATTACTTTTCGTACAATTGGGTATTGAGTACGCATCAAATGTTGGAAAAAAACCCGGAAATTAATATTGACTAAAAATTTTCGAAAAAATTTTTTCTTAATAAAAAAAAATCTTGAAAATTTTTTTTTACAGAAAATCTATTTCGAATTTTTTTTTAATAAAAAAATCAATTTCGAATTTTTTGTTAATAAAAAAATCAATTTCGAATTTCTTTTTTAAATGTTGACATTTTTTTCAAATCAACATTGTACCGCCCGCATTAGAATTACCCAAAGCGTGCCGCGGGGAGGTAAGTTTTGGGTAATTCTACGTACGCTTTGGGTAATTTTAATGCGGCCGTACAATGTTGAATCAAAAAAAAATGTCAACATTAAAAAAAAATTTTTAATCGAAATAATTTTTTTATAAAAAGAAAATTTCAACATTTTTGTTATTAAAAAAAAATTTCAACATTTTCATTACAAAAAAAAAAATCGAAAATTTTTAGTCAATATGATTTTAAAGGTTCTTTTCCAACATTTAATGCCTAGTCAGTACCCAATTGTACGAAAAGTGGTGAAAAGTTTTTTTTCCTCTTAATAATCATGAAATGATGTCTGAAAAGGAGGAAACTTGCTCCTCTAATTTTTTTTCAAATTTTGGTCAATCGGCCAGAAAGACCGATGAACGGATCAATTTGGAATTTTGCATGGCTCTTGGGGACATATTGAGCTGAATGACCGTCCATAAACATTAGTGTTTATCGCAATATTTGCAAAGTAGCGGTGGATTTCATAAAAACCAAGAAAACGTCGTTTTTTTTGTACTTTTCTAAAACTAATGGCAAAAATAAAAAATAAAAGTTTCACTAGAATAATAATTAGAGCTTGTAAAGTATGTATTCACGTTTCCAAAACTACCGATCGAATTCCCGTACGACCATTAGTTCCTGAGATATCGATGACTGAAGACAAAAGCACGATTTTTCATTCAAAGGCCGATATGTCAGCGAAAAATGGTCGTAAGGAGATAAAAAAAAGCAAAGTGAAGTGAATTGAATGGGCTCAACGACCTTGATATTGGTCAAGTCCGAACAAAGATTCCAAAACCCGTGCAGAACTTTGAAAAACGTAAAAATTTGCAACATTTTTTTAGCCGTGATATTTCTCCTGACCGCGCAATTAGTGATTCCCAAAAAAAAATTATTGTCGGAACTAAAACTAGAAACTTCAAGTTTGAAAAGCCTTTTTTTTTACACGACCATTTTTGACGAAGTTCAACTTTTCTTGCTCCCTTAATTTTTTGTGTCAATGTATGTTCACTTTCTGGTAC
>OX632358.1:4691889-4694389 GCA_951751655.1 Ophion costatus | reverse complement strand
GCGTGTGTGCGTGTGTGCGTGTGTGCGTGTGTGCGTGTGTGCGTGTGTGCGTGTGTGCGTGTGTGCGTGTGTGCGTGTGTGCGTGTGTGCGTGTGTGCGTGTGTGCGTGTGTGCGTGTGTGCGTGTGTGCGTGTGTGCGTGTGTGCGTGTGTGCGTGTGTGCGTGTGTGCGTGTGTGCGTGTGTGCGTGTGTGCGTGTGTGCGTGTGTGCGTGTGTGCGTGTGTGCGTGTGTGCGTGTGTGCGTGTGTGCGTGTGTGCGTGTGTGCGTGTGTGCGTGTGTGCGTGTGTGCGTGTGTGCGTGTGTGCGTGTGTGCGTGTGTGCGTGTGTGCGTGTGTGCGTGTGTGCGTGTGTGCGTGTGTGCGTGTGTGCGTGTGTGCGTGTGTGCGTGTGTGCGTGTGTGCGTGTGTGCGTGTGTGCGTGTGTGCGTGTGTGCGTGTGTGCGTGTGTGCGTGTGTGCGTGTGTGCGTGTGTGCGTGTGTGCGTGTGTGCGTGTGTGCGTGTGTGCGTGTGTGCGTGTGTGCGTGTGTGCGTGTGTGCGTGTGTGCGTGTGTGCGTGTGTGCGTGTGTGCGTGTGTGCGTGTGTGCGTGTGTGCGTGTGTGCGTGTGTGCGTGTGTGCGTGTGTGCGTGTGTGCGTGTGTGCGTGTGTGCGTGTGTGCGTGTGTGCGTGTGTGCGTGTGTGCGTGTGTGCGTGTGTGCGTGTGTGCGTGTGTGCGTGTGTGCGTGTGTGCGTGTGTGCGTGTGTGCGTGTGTGCGTGTGTGCGTGTGTGCGTGTGTGCGTGTGTGCGTGTGTGCGTGTGTGCGTGTGTGCGTGTGTGCGTGTGTGCGTGTGTGCGTGTGTGCGTGTGTGCGTGTGTGCGTGTGTGCGTGTGTGCGTGTGTGCGTGTGTGCGTGTGTGCGTGTGTGCGTGTGTGCGTGTGTGCGTGTGTGCGTGTGTGCGTGTGTGCGTGTGTGCGTGTGTGCGTGTGTGCGTGTGTGCGTGTGTGCGTGTGTGCGTGTGTGCGTGTGTGCGTGTGTGCGTGTGTGCGTGTGTGCGTGTGTGCGTGTGTGCGTGTGTGCGTGTGTGCGTGTGTGCGTGTGTGCGTGTGTGCGTGTGTGCGTGTGTGCGTGTGTGCGTGTGTGCGTGTGTGCGTGTGTGCGTGTGTGCGTGTGTGCGTGTGTGCGTGTGTGCGTGTGTGCGTGTGTGCGTGTGTGCGTGTGTGCGTGTGTGCGTGTGTGCGTGTGTGCGTGTGTGCGTGTGTGCGTGTGTGCGTGTGTGCGTGTGTGCGTGTGTGCGTGTGTGCGTGTGTGCGTGTGTGCGTGTGTGCGTGTGTGCGTGTGTGCGTGTGTGCGTGTGTGCGTGTGTGCGTGTGTGCGTGTGTGCGTGTGTGCGTGTGTGCGTGTGTGCGTGTGTGCGTGTGTGCGTGTGTGCGTGTGTGCGTGTGTGCGTGTGTGCGTGTGTGCGTGTGTGCGTGTGTGCGTGTGTGCGTGTGTGCGTGTGTGCGTGTGTGCGTGTGTGCGTGTGTGCGTGTGTGCGTGTGTGCGTGTGTGCGTGTGTGCGTGTGTGCGTGTGTGCGTGTGTGCGTGTGTGCGTGTGTGCGTGTGTGCGTGTGTGCGTGTGTGCGTGTGTGCGTGTGTGCGTGTGTGCGTGTGTGCGTGTGTGCGTGTGTGCGTGTGTGCGTGTGTGCGTGTGTGCGTGTGTGCGTGTGTGCGTGTGTGCGTGTGTGCGTGTGTGCGTGTGTGCGTGTGTGCGTGTGTGCGTGTGTGCGTGTGTGCGTGTGTGCGTGTGTGCGTGTGTGCGTGTGTGCGTGTGTGCGTGTGTGCGTGTGTGCGTGTGTGCGTGTGTGCGTGTGTGCGTGTGTGCGTGTGTGCGTGTGTGCGTGTGTGCGTGTGTGCGTGTGTGCGTGTGTGCGTGTGTGCGTGTGTGCGTGTGTGCGTGTGTGCGTGTGTGCGTGTGTGCGTGTGTGCGTGTGTGCGTGTGTGCGTGTGTGCGTGTGTGCGTGTGTGCGTGTGTGCGTGTGTGCGTGTGTGCGTGTGTGCGTGTGTGCGTGTGTGCGTGTGTGCGTGTGTGCGTGTGTGCGTGTGTGCGTGTGTGCGTGTGTGCGTGTGTGCGTGTGTGCGTGTGTGCGTGTGTGCGTGTGTGCGTGTGTGCGTGTGTGCGTGTGTGCGTGTGTGCGTGTGTGCGTGTGTGCGTGTGTGCGTGTGTGCGTGTGTGCGTGTGTGCGTGTGTGCGTGTGTGCGTGTGTGCGTGTGTGCGTGTGTGCGTGTGTGCGTGTGTGCGTGTGTGCGTGTGTGCGTGTGTGCGTGTGTGCGTGTGTGCGTGTGTGCGTGTGTGCGTGTGTGCGTGTGTGCGTGTGTGCGTGTGTGCGTGTGTGCGTGTGTGCGTGTGTGCGTGTGTGCGTGTGTGCGTGTGTGCGTGTGTGCGTGTGTGCGTGTGTGCGTGTGTGCGTGTGTGCGTGTGTGCGTGTGTGCGTGTGTGCGTGTGTGCGTGTGTGCGTGTGTGCGTGTGTGCGTGTGTGCGT
>OX632358.1:4677281-4686689 GCA_951751655.1 Ophion costatus | reverse complement strand
GATTTGAAGGCTTTCCTAGGCTAAATTCCTGCATCCATTATATCGTTCGCCACATTGTTTTAAGAGAGGTAAAATGCGATGGAAAAGGCCATCGACGAAAATGCCGATACCGTGACCCCTCTGGTTCGGCGATCCTATGTATGCTTGGCTAATTCCCCCGTACCCTGTTCTATCTGCTCCCACTTGTGCGTCAAAGTACGCATCGTAGTAGTTCATGTTGCTCTCTCTTTCTCTACCACAACTAAACTAGGCGTTTGAACTGGAGTGTCACGGTAAGCGATCCACCCTCGAATGGCATCCAATGCCCGAATTCATCTCTTATATCGATATCTATCGTTTGAAAGCTAGTACGTAGAAGAGGTATGTACCGCGGTGGCAAAAAACTTTTGATTTTCGCAGAGCCGTAATTATAATTATTATCAATGTCAAATGGAACGACACGTAATAATGGCGCGTGTACATCACCGGTCATGTAGGACTCGCAAATATCCGTATAAACAAACAACATATTGGGTATTCCGTTCATGAGACTACCGTTCATGAGACGGTGCAATATACTGATTCGTTAACACAAGACCCGTGCTATGAGAAGCCTAAAATTTTGTTAATTATGGGAGAACAGTGGAAAGCGTGTTCTAGATTGTTGCACTCGGTGCAGACACGCTCTACCGAGATATAGCCGTTGAGAGTATGCTGGAATTTCAAATGTCCTGCGATACATTGAATTTGGTTAATTGCATCGAGTAGCGGGGACACGCTACGGTATACCCCAGATGGTACGCAAGCACGCTCGTTTTTAAAATCGACATTGGTCTCATCGCCCGGGGTGACTGCGTTCGTCACTAAACTGATAAAGTTTTTTCACTTTCAGGCGGCACGTGTAGAACAGCCATCGGTATGTGTATTTCGGCTAAGGAAACGCCCCATTTACCGCGTAAATTTACACTTTGTGGCAAGTGTGTGGTATATTGCGTCGTCCTGTTATTAGGGTAGTACTTCATGCTGCTATTGCTAGGTAAAACTACAAAAAATTCAGTGTCACTCATTGCGCCTACTTTTTCTTGCCCCGCCTTTGGACTCTAGATAACTCGGGTTCGTAAACAATGCGGTCAATCTCCTCGTCATTGAGATCCTGCAGAATGTACACGATAGGTCGGCTACTCCCGGATATGCGATGTATCTTAAACAGCTCACTGCTCCAGCCGCTCTCGTATCCTTTAGCGAAGGCAACCTTCGCGCTACTGATGCGGACAATATCGCCCAGCTTATATTTAGGAGGTGACCGCTGTACAGGATGCTGTTGCTTGTATTGCCGTATTAGATTATCGCGCGCTTTGGCAAATGTAAGCAACGTCACAGATGCAGGCGTCTTTCTAATGCCGCTATGTATCGTACGATTGTATACAGAGACTATATTCTACAAAACGTCGATATAACGTTTTTGGCGCGAATACATGAAGTATCGCCACATTCTTTCTTTAACCGTTCGATTAAACCGCTCGACAACACCTGCTTTTACATCAGGGTTCCGGCTCGCCCGGAACTGAATATTATGCTTCTGTAAGAAAGTCTGAAAAACTGACCCTGTCAATTCCCGGCGCTTGTCCGATTGTAGGCAAACGCAAGATCGGCCGTTTGTGCGTTTTAGTGACAGTATACGAGCCAGTGCATTAGCCACAGTTAAAGCAGCCTTGTCGTACAACCGCTCAACCCATGCGTGCATACTGAGCACATCTGTGACCACAAGAAGATAGGTATAGCCCTCGTTATAACTTTTGAGTGAACGAAGGTCTACAGAATCTCTGTGCCGTGTGAAGGCAGCCTGTGCTTCGAGCCACTGTATCGTTTTTTCTGGGGAGATTTTCTTTTTACGACTTACGCGTAACAGTTTAGTAGCACCGGAAAAAGACGCCTCATGTAAAGGATCAAAGTAAATTTTTTCAAGTGTTTTCATACTGCCAGTTTGAGAAAGGACCAGGTGAGCCGCCTTCTTTTACCCCGCCCACTCTGTGCGGCTAATTTGTTGCTCTCGCTACCGCTGTAGAACTCGGAATGACTGATATCGCTAATGTCCTCGTCGTCACCGTCGTCGTCAGCGTCGGTGGTGCTGTTACCGTGGGGCGAGCGTAATGTTGAATTGGCTTGCGTTTCCAGCTACAGTTCGTCATTTCCCACAAATTCGCGAGGTGCCTGTATAGCCCTTAAAAAAATTGCAAAGACTCTACGGCCCGTCGGTTTGGCCATCTTTCTCGCACGCATGGCGTTATTCACAAGATTAACAATGTTTGAATGCTTGATTGTTTCTACATCGACAGAAACCACACCGGCTGCATCCCAAGAAAAATCTGAGGACGGTGCATCATGTAGTCGTCGCAATAAGAGTTTCGCTTTATTGCGGAATTTCGTAGGTACACTTTCAACGATAATGGAATCGTTCATTTGTGTTTCTGCTGCTACTGTTGCTGAACTTTCCATGGGGTGTGTGTCTTTTTTTTGTTCCTTCACAAGATTATGATACAGTTGTGCTCGTTCGCCATCGACGTAATGTAGATAACGCTGCAATACGCGCAAATACGCTAGCCATTTTTCTCGCTCGTCGCCGTACGCGTTAGATTACAAAATTTCGCTCATCTCCATATCAAGGCGATTCAGAGTCGCCGTAATTGTTTTCTCCGCTTGGCTCATCGGTCGTGCCTCACTATCGCTGACGCTGCGTTTTTGGGAATCTAGTTGTAATAGACGCTCCTCGGGCACCAGAACCATTTTCCTGGCATGCTCCATTATTTGGCAATTAGATTTGACAATATGGTACCGAGGATTGGGGCAAGCAGCAGGGGTAAAAATCCACCGCTTTGAATGACAAACTTCTTCTTACTTTTCCAGCAGCCTCTACTCGCGGCTAAGCGCCTGAGAAGGGGCACGTGGCGGCGCAATGTGTTCCGTTGGTTGGCTTTGAGAGGAATATTACCGCGTAGAGCGTTTAAAGCGCACTCGCAAATGCAGCGTATTATACGAGAATCCGCTTTCCGCAATATAGCCTCACGCTGTTTTTTGGTGAGATATTGAAGAGCTTTCAATATCGCAACGCTCTTCTTGCAAAGAGACGATCCGCTGCGTGTCATCACAGGCGCAGAACCGGCAATTCTCCATATGTGTCACCGCTTTTTAATTTCTTTCGCGGTACGTAAACGAAATGGCGTGTATCATCAGGGAAAATACATGTGCGGTATCGACAATTATCGGGTGTTGATTCCTTCAGATCTAGCAACAAATAACCGTGCGGTTTAGATGTTGCGTCGTAATAAGCCTCCTGTAGCAATCATGGATTTTCGGGACATATTTGGCACGCCACGTGCTGTATTTGAGCACGATCGCGACGGTTTTTGAAGATAATGATATAATTAGCATTCAAAGAGATGTCCCGCTGGCCTCGGCCCTGATGAAACAAATTGTGCGATATAAAAACAACGCCCAAATTCTTATGAGACTGCCTTTGGTGAATAGATCGACAACGGTATTGCTCGATGCTTCACGCATTAGATCATTGATAATTAAGAGCTTTGCGCGGGGGTCGTTTGAGTAATCGGCAGTCTGGGGTAATCCTTCGCGATATTCTATAGCATCACCGTACCCCGTATATGCTGTCGGCCACTCGGAATAATAAAATATTATTCTCTCGAAACGCTCGCTGTTCATACGCGTGATACATTTCAGAAATTTTTTAACAAAATACGTTTTACCGCAACCTGTCGGCCCGCAGATCATAGAAGTCCAGGGATGTTGCCGACTCGTGTCCATCGCGGTAAATAAGGAAATTTAGGCTCAGTGCAATATTAAATAAGATTTTCGGGTTTTTACGTACAACATATATTTACAGTATATTTTACAAATGGCGATAACCGTAAGGAAGCGATCCATATTGGCCATCACGTCTTCGCTTAATGCTCGATGGCTTGCACGTTTTTGTCTCACCTCGTGTGACAACATCGTGAAGTTCTGTACGTCTAATGGCGTCGTATCTCTGTACAATAGGATCCTCTCGCTCGCCCACGATAAAGGATCGTACGGACTCATAGTTTATTAACGCATTGTTTGCAAAATTAAGCGTGATACCCTTAACTTTGCAAACCTCGCTCTCTGTCCCGTCAGGCGCACGCACGATGAATGCATAAAATTTAGGGCCGCCGGAAATGAAACTTCTTATGTAACTGACCTCGCCATAGGTGGCTAGCTCGTTAGTTAAATCACCAAGCAATTCGCCTATCGGGCGCTCGTAGGCATCAGATTACTCTCTCGTTACATGACTTACGGAGTCGGTATCGCAGTACAACGCGCGTCTTCCCAGACGATCCAGGTAACCATTATGTTTTAAACGCGCTTATGCTGTGGTGTATGCAGCTATTACTGCGTTAGCTATACTCGCGGGTACCACAGCCTCACCCGTTTTAATATAATTGACGTAAAGAATTTCATTGATCACCGGCAGCATACCTGTAATATCGTATTCTGGATTAGTTAATAACTCCATAAGTTTATTGCGCGTTGATACTACGACTGTTTGCGGCAGGTTTTCGCGTTACCCGAATTTTCCCCAGAACGAATTCAGACATGGTTTGGCGACTGAGCGTAGGCCGGGGTTTTTGGTTATCGACTGATGATTCAAACGAATCCCCTCTGATTGCTCAAAGCTAGCGATATAACGCTCCTGGGCGAATTCATCGCCCAAACAGTTCTCAGGCCATCCGCTCGCCTCCTGCTTGATCTTCAAATAGGTACTCGACGAATAAACCACCCGATTGCGTGTCACGATGGAATTGCATTACTTCGTATTGCCAGATTTCGGCAATGTGGAATATCGTGTAACGGCATAAGACGGCTTTTCGCAATTCATCGGCAACCCAGGTACCCTCGAATACACGCTCGTCCGGATCGTCATGCATACACTCTTCCTCATTCATCATCTCGCTGCATGTGCGACACACAGAGAACAGCAGTCGCTGATGCATACGCACAGGCAAAACAGGGTGGTAGAACGGTACATGCCACCAGGCCTTCGACACGCGCTAGATCGCTAGTGCGTCCTGTCAGCTCTAAGCATTCTCCGCCTACATATACTTTCGGATGTCCGATAGGGTAATTACCAAATTTGCAAATATACGGGAACAGAGAGCAGACGTCTACGTAGCGTATGCGCTCCGTCTCTTTAACATCGTAGAGCGTCACCATATTCTCCGTGCGACCACCGAAGAAAGCATCACGAGGGTTCAAGGGTTCCGCAGCCGTCAACGGATGATCCCGTATGAGTTCGCTAATTTCAGCACTAGTTTCCAAAAGCCTGTCCCACTCGCATTCCCAGATTTCCGTTAACTGATAACCTCCCGAGCGAATTCTATTAGCTATGGCAAGAGTTCTTTCTAACCGCTCGTCCATTTATATATCACCGCGTTGTTTACAGTCTCTATTGGGGGAGAAGCATTGAGGGCAACCGTGCCAATAGTAACCATGAAATTGTAATACGTACACGGTATTGCCTATTTCATAATAGCCGTCGACTAGTCAATTTTGCGGTAGCCTAAATTCGCGCGAACGGCCAGCGTGTATAATACGCTTTCCGAGGGTGTGCTCCATCCATACAAGCCATGAAATTGCCTTTTTTGATTGCGTATGCATCCATCTATAGCCGCCGAACGGTATAATACCGATCGTATCGTCTTTGAGGAAATTTTTCCGAAAGACACTGAAGCAGGCCGACGCTATCGTTGTGCTCTCGTCAAATGGACAAACCCGGCCACTGGCTATAAACATGTCACGAAAAGCCATACAGGCGCGTCTCAAGATCGTGACGTCGTCCGTGCAATAGCCTACGAGTTCCTTCGAAAAGTCAAACACGTAGTGTCTGTCTTTAGACTCGTAATAACAGGCTAAGAATTTTTCGCGCTCTGCGGGGCGCATCGTGTCGGGAGAATACGGAGAATACTCTACGGCTGGTAGGCGGCCCACATAATGTTGATTTTCCGGTCTGTTAAACAAATGATGGAAAACACCTTTAACGATAGCGCCTGTGAAACCGAAGGCTTTAGGAAGCGCATTGAGAGGCATATGAAAGTAGTATAGGCTGTCGAGAAAAACAATTTTTTCAACACGCATCGAAATGATTGTCGTACCGTTCATAATTATACTCGGCAGTCGGACCTTTTTTTCTTCAATTAAGTAACGCAAAATGAACTGCGCGTCAAAGCCACCGGCATTATGAGCAATACAGATAGTACGCGAAAAATGCTCGACACGCTGCATAGCAAGTTCGACCAATTGTCCCACAGGCTGCTGTCGAAATACATACTGTCGAGAGTCACAATACTCGCATGGCTCGGTCATCGAATCACGAGCGCAACAATACGTGCAAACTCGTTGAACTACGCACAAGTTGGGCTCGTGTAGAAAAGTATTCGCATCGCCTGTCACCTGTGTGTATTGCTGAGTCTCAAAATGGTAGAATATAAAAAGTATTTTCCCCGCGCTTTGACCGAATCGAATAGGCTTCATAAAGCACATTCGATTATTGGGTCGATCCGCTCTGCATGCTTTACAAAAGGCAACGCCGCAAATGTGTTTTCGTCTGTTATCGAGATGCCTGACAATTTTCAGGCATTCACGGCACCGCTTGAGCGGGGCACGCACGCTGTTTGATTTGCGTTTTCTGTACTGTTTAACAATCAAATGATTTTCGAAACATTGCAGCATGTAAAACTCGCGCGCGCACGCTTCGCATCGAATAGCTGCATTTACTTCGGGATCGCACGGTGGTGACGTCATGCAGCGAGGACACTTTATTTTTAAACATCTATGGCCAAATCTGCGGTATTGCGACTTACGCGAGGAGCAAAAATCGCGGCTTCCCACGGCGACTCGTAAATTTAATATCGGCTGATAATGATGCGAACGCTCGTAATATAAAATGTGCAGCGTGTGTTCGATTGTGCCAAAAGTATTTGAGACTTGCTGCGAGCCGTCGAACAAAGGTACATCCCCCCTCCCAAACGTCAGAAATTCATAACCTACTATGGCCATACCGTGCTGCGCGAGATAATTCTGGTAGAAAGCAATCTCACGGACACCGCAGCCGTTTGGTGGTACTATAACTCCCGCTGCATTCGATAATACAAGAGCAGCATTTTCCTGCAATGAGCCGTTAGTCTGCCTCATACGTTGCCAGTTTGCGTGTAAACTACCTGAGCGTATTTCACCCCGTTCGGCATACGCGCGTGCCGCCATCAGTGACCGTGGTAAACACAGAGTATCGCTATTGCGTAAAATGAGAATGGATTTTTTTTCTGCCCCCTCATGCGTTAAGCCTTTTCTGCCAGTGCCCTCAACACCCCTGACAATACTAGCTTTGAATAAGCACGCATTGCCAATTTTCAATGATGCAGCACTCTAAGCAACGCTCATTATTAGCTGCCAAATAACATCGGACGCGCAATCTCTAGCGGGTCGAAACGAGAGCCAAACGGGGCCGTGCGGTAATCTGCCCGACGCGAACGATATACCTATGTAATCGCCAGCCTCGCAGGGCGCTGTGATATACGTCAAAAGGTCACGAAACGCTCCTTCAAGCCATGGTAATAAATGGCCACCAGGTGGGGGTAGACGAATGCGTACGGTGATTTCTCGGCCTCGTAGTTTAAAACGCTTGAAGTACCGACGAGCCTCCTCGATAATCTCAATACGCGCGCCTGGCGGCTGTACATCGTCGAAGGACTCATCGCGCCGCAGTCTACGGCCGAAACCTTCTGCTACGCCTGTAAAAAAGAGTACGAATGCTTAAAATTGCATAACCATGTCAATAAGTAAGCTCAAAATGAACCTGATGTTATTGCTACTTCTAACCATGGACGTCTACAAAGCGTCTTCATCAAACAGCAGAGATACTGATGCATAAGCTACCGTAAAATATAATAGCTCACTCTCTATTTTTGCAAACAAAATCTTTCAAGTTAATATTAGCTTTGCAAATCCAGTAATGTATATATCGATGCGAGTAATAAAGCAGGGTTCGTTTACCTGAGTCGCCGCTTGAACTTAAAATACGGTTTAACCAATCGCAATCAATACCACCATCATGATCATCATCATCGTGCGGTAGGTCGTTTTTACCCTGCTGCTGTGGTGAGTCACCTCCAAAAGGCCACATCCATTGTTGGTTGTCCCTATGCTCGTAATCCTCAGCAGGGTGTTGCACGTCGTTGACCATCTCGCGAGTCCATTGCTCTAGCATGATGTTGCCTCTCTCGCTTACAGCTTGATCGGCGTCATCGTCGTCGTCGTCATCGTCGTCGTCGTCATCGTCGTCATCGTCGTCGTCGGCGTCGTTGCTACGCTCGGGGTTATTCTTGTTAAAACGAGGATTCAAATCTGCATGTGTTTTATTATTAATGCCTGATAAAAACGTATTGTTAATGTATGATAATGGATTATTATTATTATTAATACTTACACTCGTTACTACCGGAAAATATTTCGGACGGGTGCCAAATACTGGATGTAGACGGTCGGACAAGGGTCTCAGCGTCACTGAAACGAGATTGCTCGTCGGAAATATCCGCATATATATCTACCGGACTTAGAACCGGCTGCTGTAGCACCCCTTCTCCTTCAACATCTGATATGGGGGATAGCTGAAGGTAATCAGGAAGCCTTTGAACAGTCTCCTCATTGCTGGTCGCGGGGCGAAGATCAGTACCCATAAGCATTTCAGAGTCGGTGCAATTATTGCGCGATTGTCCTTCAATCACGGGATATAGATAATCGTCATGCAGGCTTTCATCATCTCGTGCTGATTCCTCCTCCACGGCATGCCCCCCCGCGGTGAGTGCAGCTTCTTCATCGGAGCTCGCATCATCGAGCCGGCGATAATCTATGGGTACTTCTGCATTACCACGATATCACACTTAAAAAAAGATGCTCGCACGCTACAGAGCACAACTTACCGTTTATTTCATTGATGAGATTACGTGTGCACGTAGTAGTCTCGAGATTTCTGCGTTGTAATTCTTCGAACACATATAGGAGAACCCTGTAGCCTCTAAACGGACCTCTGTTATAGGCCGTCAGTAGTATAGCTAAGCCGGTTCTGCTTCAAGGGAGGTGGTGTGTCAAGAATGGGGAAGCCGCGGAGGCGCCACTGTCAAGGGGAGGCCGCCGGGCGCGTGTGACGTCACAGAGGGGACCTCTATGGAGGGAGTAGCCGTGTGGTCCGTGGAGCGACTGGCGGGAGGGGGAAGTCGGCGTCGATGAGCGTTTTGTGTGTGTGTGTGTGTGCGCGCACGGGCGCGCGCGCGCACGTGTGTGTGTGTGTTTGTGTGTGGGTGGGTGGGTGTGTGTGTGTGTGTTTGTGTGTGTGCGTGTGCG
>OX632358.1:4667281-4674781 GCA_951751655.1 Ophion costatus | reverse complement strand
GCGTGGGAGCAACGATTCATCGAGTTCATCGAAGGGCTGGAAACGCAAAGCCGGATTAAGCACCAGCGATTATTAATCGGACATCAACAGTCGCTAATAGCCCAAATAGCGCATGTAGAAGGATTGAGGAATTGTGTGCGGAGTCGATTCGTACACACAGGCGCAGGACATGGTGATCATGAGTTAATCTGGCGAGAGATTGAAACATCCTTCGAGAGTCGCATATTGACCGGGTCCATCATCAATCGCAGCCACATCGAGCCGAAACACTTTCTAAATGATGCTCGCGTCCTAGTGCTTCAACATGTGCAAAATATCATCGACACGCATAACAGCATTAAAGTTAATACAATGTTTAATGGTGAATTCGCGAACGGTGACAAATATGCGAATAAAAGTATCAACACGGGAAACTGTGAATTATTTATCTCAAGCGATTTGAGCGAGCGGTATGAACGGCGTGTTCCGGAGCCCACTTTAACCTTACTCGATGAATTTCAAGAACGTGATAGCGGCTGGGCTCTGCAGAAAATACTTAACCTCACGATAAATGTGAATAAGTATAATCCGATGCGTGCCGGGTGCTCTATATCATTGCCGCAGGAAATAATGTTGAAGAAGGCTGTGGTTAACGTCAAATCCGACGATAACGCGTGTTTCGCATGGGCAGTTGTCGCTGTTCTATACCCTGCTGAACAAAACAGCCACCGTGCATCTTCTTATCCTCTTTATTCGACAGTATTGAATCTGAAGGATATCGAATTTCCGGTGACGATACATCAAATAAAGAAATTTGAACTTCAAAACAATGTATCGATCAATGTGTACACCACCACCACGAAAAAGGACATTGTTCCAATACGCATAACTCAACACAAGAAGGAAAAGCACATCAATTTGCTGTACATGCAAGATTCTGAGGATGACAATGTGGGACATTCCGTATGGATCAAGAACCTGTCGAGACTCATGATGGCGCAACTGAGCAAGGGGGAGCATAAAAAATATATATGCGATCGGTGTGTAAATAAAGCATTATTAATACAAAATTATATATCTACTAAAGGAGAAAATTGGAAAAAAAATCTTGTTTGTTTTGCAGGTGTTTGCACTACTTCGGGTCAGAGGAAAAATTGCAATCACGCGAGGTCGATCGTGGGGCGATAAACGACTGTGCAACTCGACTACCAAACGACATCAATAAGTGGCTCCAGTTCAGCAACTTTAGCCGGAAAGAGCGACATCCCTTCATTGTGCGAAACCAACTGCGCAAGAAGCTGTTCGAGTTCGAGATCATTGTCATCTGACTGGACGCTATAGAGGCCCTGCCCATTCCAACTGCAACCTCAATTATAAGCAGTCATTTTTCATTCCCATAGTTTTCCACAATTTATCCGGCTATGATGCACATTTTATCATCAAGGAAGTAGCCACGGCGTTCGAAGGAAGAACCGATGTGCTTCCAATTACAAAAGAGAAATACATCTCTTTCACGAAGCATGTTGAAATTGACGACGATTCAAAACACAAAATCCAATTGCGCTTTATCGACTCATACAAGTTATTCAACACCAGTCTCGTCAAATTAGCCGCATTCTTGAGCGAGGACGAACTTAACATTTTACGCACACAATTTCCAACTCTCTCGACAGACGATTTCAATTTGCTGGCGCGACAAGGGGTCTTCCCTTATGAATATATTGACGACGTGACGAAGCTAGACGACACTTGCCTACCACCACCTGACGCATTTTACAGTTCCCTGACAGATGCCACAGTAGCGGAGAGCGAGTATGCACATGCTGAGAAAGTTTGGGAGCGGTTCTCCATTCGAACGCTCGGTGACTAAAGCGATTTGTACCTGAAGACAGATGTCTTGTAATTAGCCGATATTTTCGAAAACTTTCGAAATACATGCGTTGAGAGCTATGGCCTAGATCCTGCGTATTACTATACATTGCCCGGATATACCTGGGATGCAATGCTAAAGCACGCGAATGTCAAGTTTGAATTACTAACTGACATCGACATGGTTTTATTCGTTGAGCGGGGTATGGGCGGTGGTCTGAGTCAATGCTCGAACCGGGAAAGGCTGTTAGCAACCTTCTGTGATAAAAAAACGCTACATCATACACTACCAGAATTTACAACAGTGCTTACGCCACGGACTTTGCCTCGTGAAAATCCATAGAGTCCTACAGTTTACACAATCCCCATGGCTGCGTTCGTATATCGAGTTAAACACCCAGTTTCGAACTCTCGCCAAAAAGTATTTCGAGAAGAATATATTCAATTTAATGAATAATGCCGTCTTGGGAAAAACGATGGAGAATGTGCGCAATCATGTGGATGTAAAGCTTTTAATAAAATGGGAGGGCAGGTATAGCGCAGAGGCAATGATTTGGAAGGCAAACTTCCACAGCCGAAGTGTGTTTTCGGAAAACCTCGTTGCCGTGGCATTACGCAATCACGAGGTGAAATTCAACAAGCCGATATAAGTGGGTATGTGCATACTCGACATATCCAAAACGTGCTTGTATGGATTTCATCATAAGTTTATGGTACCTCGGTATCGCGATGGATGTAAAGTCATGTATACCGATACGGATAGTCTCATGTATGACATTGAGAGTGACGATATTAATGCCGACATGAAGCGCGACATTGTAAAATTTGATACAAGCGATTATTCAGCGGACAATCGGTACGATATGCCGCTTGTCAACAAGAAGGTACCCGGTCTCATGAAGGACGAATGTAATGGAGCAATTATGACCGAATTTATTGGACTTCGATCGAAAATGTACGTGACACGTGTCGAGGGTAAGACAGAGACGTAAAAAGTTAAAGGTGTCAAGAGTAGCGTTGTGGCTAGGACAATCGAATTCAACGATTATGCTCGATGCTTGAAGGAGGAAGTTGAAATGAGCCGTAGTCAATCGTGCATTCGATCAAAGTTGCACAAGGTCTACACCATTCGCGAGACTAAAATCGCTCTGATTCCTCATGATGATAAGCGGTATATCATACCTGGGACCTCTGATACCCTACCATGGGGGCATTATAGAATACCATTGTAAAAAATTATGTAAAATTTTTTTTTATACATTGATTTTTTTTTCGTAAAATTGTCTACATTTTTATGAATATTGATTGATTTTTATGAATATGAATATTGACGACGTATTATGAATGTCGTTGAAAGTCTCTTGAACGTGTTCGAAAGTGTCTTGGATGTCGACAAACCCCTCATGAATATCTTTGGACGTCTCTTAAGCGTTTTCGTATCCCGCGTGAATATCTTCAAACGTATTATGAATGTCGTCGAAAATCTCTTGAACGTATTCGAAAGTATCTTGGACGTCTTCAAACCCCTCGCGAATGTCTTTGAAAGTCTCTTAAACGTCTTCGAACCTCTTGTGAATGCCTTCAAACGTCTTATGACCGTTTTCGAAAGTCTCTTTAACGTCTCACGAACATCTGCAAACGTCTCATGAACGTCGTAGAAAGTCTTTGATCGGGGAAAAGAATTTTACAATTATGGATTTTAGGCCCTCATGAGAAAGTACAATATTCACATGTATTCGACATATAGCAACTTGAAGGCATCAATTTGCGAGCGTTTCAATCGTACATTGAAGAATAAGATGTGGATGCAATTTAGTCTTCGTGGTAGCTATAAGTGGATCGATATTCTTGATAATCTAGTAGCCAAATATAATGATTCTGTACACCGCACCATTAAGATGAAACCGAGAAATGTCAACGGGGAAAATGGGAAGCAACTGCAGCAGATTTTCAATAAGCCACCAGTGAAAAGACAACCGAAATTCGCCGGTAGTGATAGAGTGAGAATCAGCAAATTTAAGACTCTCTTCGAAAAGGGCTACACACCAAACTGGACAACGCAAATATTTACCATATGTAGTGTGAAAAGAACGCATCCGGTGACGTACCACTTGAAGCACCATAAAGATGAACCGATCGCTGGTGGCTTCAATGAACAAGAGTTTCTCAGTGTCAAGCACCCCGATATCTATCTTATTGAAGCAGTATTGAAGAAGCGCGGTAATCGAATGCTTATAAAATAGCTAGGGTTCGACAATAGCCACAATAGTTGGATAAGTAAATCCGATTTGTAGCCGATAATCAAGAAAATGGATAATATGGTTTATGACTCTTGACCGAAACTGCTGCTCGTCTCCTCATGTATCCCCCCAAGGCCTCCGACCGACTCCACAGCAGGCTTGCTTTTTTCCCCCCGTCGATAATCCCTTTTTCGTGGAACGTAGGTACGAGGAGATGGATAGAGTGAATAAAAACGTGGGATTATAAAAAGCCCGTTTCTTTATTTACAGAAAATAACAAATTCATTCTTGCACAATTAAATATTTACAACAAGAAACATAATGTTAACAAGTTTTGCATCGAGTGAACAAAATATATACATAATTTTCACGAGTTTTATACATCAATATTCACAAAAATGTACACAATTTTACAAAAAAAAAATCAATGTATAAAAAAAAATTTTACATAATTTTTTACAATGGTATTCTATAATGCCCCCATGGTAGGGTATCAGAGGTCCCAGGTATGATATACCGCTTATCATCATGAGGACTCAGAGCGATTTTAGTCTCGCGAATGATGTAGACCTTGTGCAACTTTGATCGAATGCACGTTTGACTACGGCTCATTTCAACTTCCTCCTTCAAGCATCGACCATAATCGTTGAATGTGATTGTCCTAGCCACAACGCTATTCTTGACACTTTTAACTTTTTTCGTCTCTTTCTTACCCTCGACACGTGTCACGTACATTTTCGATCAAAGTCCAATAAATTCGGTAATAATTGCTCTATTACATTCGTCCTTCATGAGACCGGGTACCTTCTTGTTGACAAGCGGCATACCGTACCGATTGTCCGCTGAATAATGGCTTGTATCATATTTTACAATGTCGCGCTTCATGTCGGCATACATATTGTCGCTCTCAATGTCATATATGAGACTATCCGTATCGGTATACATGACTTTACATCTATCGCGATACCGAGGTACCATATACTTGTGATGAAATCCATACAAGCACGTTTTGGATATGTCGAGTATGCACATACCCACATATATCGGCATGTTGAATTTCGCCTCGAGATTGCGTAATTCCACGGCAACGAGGTTTTCCGAAAAAACACTTCGGCTGTAGAAGTTTGGCTTCGAAATCATTGCCTCTGCGCTATACCTGCCCTCCCATTTTATTAAAAGCTTTACATCCACATGATTGCGCACATTCTCCATCGTTTTGCCAAAGACGGCATTATTCATTAAATTTAATATATTCTTCTCGAAATAGGTTTTGGCGAGAGTTCGAAACTGGGTGTTTAACTCGAAATACGAACGCAGCCATGGGGATTGTGTAAGCTGTAGGACTCTATAGATTTTCACGAGGCAAAGTCCGTGGCGTAAGCACAGTTGTAAATTCCGGTAGTGTATGATGTAGCGTTTTTTTATCACAGACCGTTGCTAACAGCTTTTCCTCCTGCTTACCCGGCGGTTTTTCATGTATTGGACAAAACGGCAGGCCTTTGTGCGCATCATGTAGAGATTGTGGATAGTCCCTGTTGAGTTCAAGGATGTAGCCTGTCGGTGAATCTAGCGCGATGGAAGACGGATCAAACTTGGACACGTCGTCGACCCATCAAAAATCTGCGTATGGCAAAGTTTGACACATTGCCCATCCATACAGATTATTGACATCAAAATACATCAAGTATGACGATGCTTTCGATGGATCAAACGACTCCATGTACTTGTTATTAGCGTGTGCATATCGGTTCGAGCATTGACTCAGACCACCGCGCATACCCCGCGCAACGAATAAAACCATGTCGATGTCAGATAGTAATTCAAACTTGACATTCGCGTGTTTTAGCATTGCATCCCAGGTATATCCGGGGAATGTATAGTAATACGCAGGATCTAGGCCATAGCTCTCAACGCATGTATTTCGAAAGTTTTCGAAAATATCGGCTAATTACAAGACATCTGTCTTCAGGTACAAATCGCTTTAGTCACCGAGCGTTCGAATGAAGAACCGCTCCCAAACTTTCTCAGCATGTGCATACTCGCTCTCCGATACTGTGGCATCTGTCAGGGAACTGTAAAATGCGTCACGTGGTGGTAGGCAAGTGTCGTCTAGCTTCGTCACGTCGTCAATATATTCATGAGGGAAGACCCCTTTTCGCGCAAGCAAATTGAAATCGTCTGTCGAGAGAGTTGGATATCGTGTGCGTAAAATGTTGAGTTCGTCCTCGCTCAAGAATGCGGCTAATTCGTCGAGACTGGTGTTGAGGAATTTGTATGAGTCGATAAAGCGCAATTGGATCTTGTGTTTTGAATCGTCGTCAATTTCAACCTGCTTCGTGAAGGAGATGTATTTCTCTTTTGTAATTGGAAGCACGTCGGTTCTTCCTTCGAACGCCGTGGCTACTTCCTTGATGATAAAATGTGCATCATAGCCGGATAAATTGTGGAAAACTATGGGAATGAAAAATGATTGCTTATAATTGAGATTGCAGTTGGAATGGGCAGGGCTTCTATAGCGTCCAGTCAGATGACAATGATCTCGAACGCAAACATCTTCTTGCGCAAATGGTTTCGCACATATGTGACATTGAGTCGCTTCTCGAAAACTTGCCCACTCACTCGGTGTTAAATATACCATTGGCACGTTGTCGCAGAAAATTTCGTTTATCCGCAGTGCTAGGTTTTTTAGATCTTCGACAAACCACGATACGCAATCACCACTGCGGCGTGAGTGATACGAAGATAATGAACCGTCATACGAACAACACACGTAATATCCAATACTAAATACTTCATGATGTTGATACATATCTTTCGCTAGGTTGACCCCATCGGTCTTTGCCAACACACACTCCAAATCGGCATACACAATGAAGGGATGTCGCTCTTTCCGGCTAAAGTTGCTGCACAGGAGCCACTTATTGATGTCGTTTGGGAGTCGAATTGCACAGTCGCTTATCGCCCTACAATCGACCTCGTGTGATTACAATTTTTCCTCTGATCCGAAGTAGTGCAAACACCTGCAAAACAAACAAGATTTTTTTTCCAATTTTCTCCTTCAGTAGATATATAATTTTGTATTAATAATGCTAAATTTACACACCGACCGCATATATATTATTAATGCTCCCTCTTGCTCAGTTGCGCCATCACGAGTCTCGACAGGTTCTTGATCCATACGAAATGTCCCACATTGTCATCCTCAGTATCTTGCATGTACAGCAAATTGATGTGCTTTTCCTTCTTGTGTTGAGTTATGCGTATTGGGACAGTGTCCTTTTTCGTGGCGGTGGTGCACACATTGATCGATACATTGTTTTGAAGTTCAAATTTCTCTATTTGATGTATCGTCACCGGGAATTCGATATCCTTCAGATTCAGTACTGTCGAATAAAGAGGATAAGAAGGTGTA
>OX632358.1:4562281-4662281 GCA_951751655.1 Ophion costatus | reverse complement strand
TCTATTTAAAAAAATATAGAACGAGTATAAATATGTTACGCTATATAGAGGCTATCCCTGAGCTGAGATGTTCTCGAGAATGTAGCCTGAAATTCTGAATAGGCTGATATAAGTATGTTTGGGATTCAATCTCTGAAATGTTATTCATTTTTAAAAGCATACGGCAGTGAGCAACGCGCGTGCGTGTGTGCAGTTGCACGCGGATCGGTGCCACACACACGTATGCTCGTGCTCGTCGGTGTGCGCGCTCTATAGCAGGTACGAAAACCCGCAGAAAGAGGAGAGGCCGAGAATACGGCTTCTCTCATGCGAGCTGCTACGAGGGCGCGTATGTGCCGGCAAGCGGCATGATGCCACGACACACATATGCTCGTGCCCGCCAGGGTGCGCGCTCTAAAGCAGGTACTAATATCCGCACTAAGAGGTGAGCCCGAGAATACGGCTTCTCTCTCGCGGGCTGTTACGGGGGCTCTGTGTGTGTGTGTCAGCAAGCGGCCCGATGCCACGACACATGTATTCTCGTGCCCGTCCGTGTGCGCGCTCTATAGCAGGTACGAAAACCCGCAGAAAGAGGAGAGGCCGAGAATACGGCTTCTCCCTTGCGAGCTCTCCCTTGCGAGCTGCTACGAGGGCGCGTATGTGCCGGCAAGCGGCCTGATGCCACAACACACATATGCTCGTGCCCGCCAGTGTGCCGCGCTCTAAAGCAGGTACTAATATCCGCACTTAGTGGTGAGCCCGAGAATACGGCTTCTCCCTTGCGGGCTGTTACGGGGCCTCGTGTGTGTGTGTGCCAGCAAGCGGCCCGATGCCACGCCACATGTATGCTCGTGCCCATCCGTGTGCGCGCTTTATAGCAGTTACGAATATCCGCACAAAGAGGAGAGGCCGAAAATACGGCTTCTCCCTTGCGGGTTGCTGCACAAAAGATTTTGACAGTTATCAGCATAATTCCCGAACACCTGCGGTGAGTTCACCGCCGGATGAACTCATCGCATAGAACACACGTGCATCTATGCTATCTAAACTCCGTGCTCACCATCGGATGAGCTCATCGTAGAATGATCGCGCTCACCGTCGGGTGAGCTCATCGTAGAGCGATGCACTGGCTACCTCGCACACGTGCATTTATGCTGACCTGTCAAAATCTGCAAAAGATGCCCTTCATATGACTGGCAGCTTCAGTTGCTCTTCGGTCTCCGTCGCGTGCATCTCATCATCTCCTTTTCGACCAGTTCGTGTTCGCGAAAATGTATCCCGAGTGCCTCGAACTTCCTGTGGTGACGTTCGCGTGCCGCGTTTCCCGCGTCGACGGCTTAGCGGTATATATGCACACAGTGGCGACGGGCGAAACGCACGAGTGGTTGCGTGGAGCCCTGTACGCGTTTTACGTGCAGCGTCGGGCAGAAGTACGCCTCCCGTTCGACGATGTTGTGCCAGGACCGTCGTGCGTAATAATCCACGCGTGTGGCTGTGACGCACTCCGCGGGAATATAGTGTCGTGCGACTCCGAGGAATACAGTGAGGTTTTTTTTGTTGATGAGGGGTACAGCGGGTACGTAGACGCGGACTCGCTGTATACCCCTGCGCCCTTTTGCGCGTTTGTTGCGGGCCTCGGCATTCAGTGCACGGTTTCGGGGATCGCGCATCTTGAAACCATCCCCTTCGTCACGGAACTGCTCGCGGACCTCGTAGAGAACCGCGTCGTCGTGGCGGAGGCCGAAAAGGGCGCCCCCCTTCCCCGTGTGCGCATGTACAACGGGGTCGACGTCGCGACGGTACGAATCGCGGCGTTGAACGACGGGCCCGAATCCGTCGCTTTTTACGACGCGGGGTGGCCCGACGACGGGTTCGACGACTCGTTCGAGCCGGAGGGGTGGGAGAACGAGCCGTGACACTCGTGCTCGTGTGTGCGCGCGCGTGTGTGTGTGTGTGTACGAGTAGTATGGGGGCCACTATGGCGACCCCCACTCCTCATCCCCACTCCTACCCCCACTCCTCGGCAGCCGAGGTGGTGGGGATGGAGTGGGGATGACCGTGCTTATCCCCTCCCCCGCGCCCCAGAGGGGCGCGGAGGGGGGGATGGCCGGAGCGGGGGTTTCGCCATCGTGGCCCCATTTTTTTCTGCTTTCTGAAAATTTATTTTTAGTTTGTTTTACTCACCGTTGCTGCTCCTGGTGACGGTGAACTCGGAGGGTACGCACACACACACACACACACACACACACACACACACACACACACACACACACACACACACACACACACACACACACACACACACACACACACACACACACACACACACACACACACACACACACACACACGCCCACACACACACGCCCACACGAGCACGAGTGTCACGGCTCGTTCTCCCACCCCTCCGGCTCGAACGAGTCGTCGAACCCGTCGTCGGGCCACCCCGCGTCGTAAAAAGCGACGGGTTCGGGCCCGTCGTTCAACGATGCGATGAGTACCGTTGCGACGTCGACCCCGTTGTACATGCGTACACGGGGGAGGGGGTTTGCGCTTTCGGCCACAGCCACGACGACGCGGTTCTCTACGAGGTCCGCGAGCAGGTCCGAGACGGAGGGGATGGTTTCAAGATGCGCGATCCCCGAAACCGTGCACTGAACCACGAGGCCCGCAACAAACGCGCAAAAGGGCGCGGGGGTATACAGCGAGTCCGCGTCTACGTACCCGCTGTACCCCTCATCCACGAAAAAAACTTCACTGTATCCCTCGGAGTCGCACGACACTATGTTCCCGCGGAGTACGTCACAGCCGCCCGCGGGGATTATCACGCACGACGCACCCGGCGCAACATCGTCGAACGGGAGACGTACTCCTGCCCGACGCTGCACGTAAAACGCGTACAGGGCTTCACGCAACCACTCGTGCGTTTCGCCCGTCGCCACTGTGCGTATATATACGGCCAAACCGTCGACGCGGGAAACACGGCACGCGAACGGCGCCACAGGGAGCTCGAGGCACTCGGGGTACATTTTTGGCGAAATGGTGTAAAAGAAGAAGAAGACGAGACGCACGCGACGGAGTCTGAAGAGCTACTGACGCTGCTCGTCGTATGAAGAGCATCTTTTGCACATTTTGACAGGTCAGCATAATTGCACGCGTGCGAGGTAGCCGATGCATCGTTCTACGATGAGCTCACCCGACGTTGAGCGCGATCGTTCTACGATGAGCTCATCCGATGGCGAGCACGGAGTTTAGATAGCATAGATGCAAGCTAAGCAATGAGTTCATCCGCCAGTGAGCTCACCGCACGAGTTCGCGAATTATGCTGATAACTGTCAAAATCTTTTGCGCAGCAACCCGCAAGGGAGAAACCGTATTCTCGGTCTCCCCTCTTTGTGCAGTTATTCGTACCCGCTATAGAGCACGCACACCGACGGACACGAGCATACGTGCGCCATGGCATCGGGCCGCTTGCAGGCACACACACACACACACACACACACATACACACACACACACACACACACGCGCCCGCAAGGGAGAAGCCGAATTCTCGGCCTCTCCTCTTTGTGCGGATATTCGTACTTACTATACAGCGCGCACACCGGCGGACACGAGCATCGGACCGCTTGCCGGCCCACAGGCCCTCAAGGGAGAAGCCGTATTCTCGGCCTCTCCTCTTTGTGCGGATATTCGTACCTACTATAGAGCGTGCACACCGACGGGCACGAGCATACGTGTGTCGCGGAATCGGGCCTCTTGCTACTACATGCATTCGCCCGCGTAGTGGCTCGCAATGGAGAAGCCGTATTCTCGGCCTCTCCTTTTTGTGCGGATATTCGTACCTACTATAGAGCGCGCACACCGACGGGCACGAGAATACGTGTGTCGTGGCAACGGGCCTCTTGCTACTACATGCATACGCCCGTGTAGTGGCACGCAATGGAGAAGCCGTATTCTCGGCGACGGCGACGGCGACGGCGACGGCGACGGCGACGGCGACGGCGACGGCGACGGCGACGGCGACGGCGACGGCGACGGCGACGGCGACGGCGACGGCGACGGCGACGGCGACGGCGACGGCGACGGCGACGGCGACGGCGACGGCGACGGCGACGGCGACGGCGACGACGACGGCGACGGCGACGGCGACGGCGACGGCGACGGCGACGGCGACGGCGACGGCGACGACGACGGCGACGGCGACGGCGACGGCGACGGCGACGGCGACGACGACGACGACGACGACGACGACGACGACGACGACGACGACGACGACGACGACGACGACGACGACGACGACGACGACGACGACGACGACGACGACGACGACGACGACGACGACGACGACGACGACGACGACGACGACGACGACGACGACGACGACGACGACGACGACGACGACGACGACGACGACGACGACGACGACGACGACGACGACGACGACGACGACGACGACGACGACGACGACGACGACGACGACGACGACGACGACGACGACGACGACGACGACGACGACGACGACGACGACGACGACGACGACGACGACGACGACGACGACGACGACGACGACGACGACGACGACGACGACGACGACGACGACGACGACGACGACGACGACGACGACGACGACGACGACGACGACGACGACGACGACGACGACGACGACGACGACGACGACGACGACGACGACGACGACGACGACGACGACGACGACGACGACGACGACGACGACGACGACGACGACGACGACGACGACGACGACGACGACGACGACGACGACGACGACGACGACGACGACGACGACGACGACGACGACGACGACGACGACGACGACGACGACGACGACGACGACGACGACGACGACGACGACGACGACGACGACGACGACGACGACGACGACGACGACGACGACGACGACGACGACGACGACGACGACGACGACGACGACGACGACGACGACGACGACGACGACGACGACGACGACGACGACGACGACGACGACGACGACGACGACGACGACGACGACGACGACGACGACGACGACGACGACGACGACGACGACGACGACGACGACGACGACGACGACGACGACGACGACGACGACGACGACGACGACGACGACGACGACGACGACGACGACGACGACGACGACGACGACGACGACGACGACGACGACGACGACGACGACGACGACGACGACGACGACGACGACGACGACGACGACGACGACGACGACGACGACGACGACGACGACGACGACGACGACGACGACGACGACGACGACGACGACGACGACGACGACGACGACGACGACGACGACGACGACGACGACGACGACGACGACGACGACGACGACGACGACGACGACGACGACGACGACGACGACGACGACGACGACGACGACGACGACGACGACGACGACGACGACGACGACGACGACGACGACGACGACGACGACGACGACGACGACGACGACGACGACGACGACGACGACGACGACGACGACGACGACGACGACGACGACGACGACGACGACGACGACGACGACGACGACGACGACGACGACGACGACGACGACGACGACGACGACGACGACGACGACGACGACGACGACGACGACGACGACGACGACGACGACGACGACGACGACGACGACGACGACGACGACGACGACGACGACGACGACGACGACGACGACGACGACGACGACGACGACGACGACGACGACGACGACGACGACGACGACGACGACGACGACGACGACGACGACGACGACGACGACGACGACGACGACGACGACGACGACGACGACGACGACGACGACGACGACGACGACGACGACGACGACGACGACGACGACGACGACGACGACGACGACGACGACGACGACGACGACGACGACGACGACGACGACGACGACGACGACGACGACGACGACGACGACGACGACGACGACGACGACGACGACGACGACGACGACGACGACGACGACGACGACGACGACGACGACGACGACGACGACGACGACGACGACGACGACGACGACGACGACGACGACGACGACGACGACGACGACGACGACGACGACGACGACGACGACGACGACGACGACGACGACGACGACGACGACGACGACGACGACGACGACGACGACGACGACGACGACGACGACGACGACGACGACGACGACGACGACGACGACGACGACGACGACGACGACGACGACGACGACGACGACGACGACGACGACGACGACGACGACGACGACGACGACGACGACGACGACGACGACGACGACGACGACGACGACGACGACGACGACGACGACGACGACGACGACGACGACGACGACGACGACGACGACGACGACGACGACGACGACGACGACGACGACGACGACGACGACGTCGACGTCGTCGTGGTCGTCGTCGTCGATCAGGTTGCAAGTGAGAGAGGCAACATCATGCTGGAGCAATGGGCTCGCGAGATAGTCAACGACGCGCAACACCTTGCTGAGGAATACGAGCATAGGGACAATCAGCTATGGATGTGGCCTTTTGGAGGTGACTCGCCACAGCAGCAGGGTGAAAACGATCTACCGCACGATGATGATGATGATGATGGTGTTGATGACGATTGGCTAAATCGTCTTTTGAGCTCGAGCGACGACTCAGGTAAACGAACCCTCTTTATTACTCGCATCGGTATATACGTTATCGGTTTCGCAAAGTTAATATTAACTTGAAAGATTTTGTTTGCAAAAATAGAGAGTGAGCTATTATATTTTACGGCAGGTTATGCATCAGTATCTCTGCTGTTTGATTAAGACGCTTTGTAGACGTCCATGGTGAGAAGTAGCAATAACATCAGGTACATTTTGAGCTTACTTATTGACAGGGTTAAGCAATTTTAAGCATTCGTACTCTTTTTTACAGGCGTACAAGAAGGTTTCGGCCGTAGACGGCAGCGTGATGAGTCCTTCGACGATGTACAGCCACCGGGCGCGCGTATTGAGATAATCGAGGAGGCTCGTCGGTACTTCAAGCGTTTTAAACTACGAGGCCGAGAAATCACCGTACGCATTCGTCAACCCCCGCCTGGTGGCCATTTATTACCATGGTTGGAAGGAGCGTTTCGTGACCTTTTGACGTATATCACAGCGTCTTGCGCGGCTGGCGATTACATAGGTATATCGTTTGCCTCGAGCTGTTTACCGCACGGCCCCGTTTGGCTCTCGTTTCGGCCCGTTAGAGATTGCGCGTCCGATGATATTTGGCAGTTGATAATGAACGTTGCTCAGAGTGCTGCATCATTGAATATTGACGATGCGTGTATAATCAAAGCCAGCATTGTCAGGGGTGTTGAGGGCACCGGCAGAAAGCGCTTAACGCATGAGGGAGTAGCAAAAAAATCCATTCTCACGATAGGCAATAGCGATACTCTGTGTTTACCACGGTCACTGACGGCGGCGCGCGCGTATGCCGAACGGGGTGAAATACGCTCAGGTAGTTTACACGCAAACTGGCAACGCATGAGGCAGACTAACGGCTCATTGCAGAAAAATGCTGCTCTTGAATTAACGAATGCAGCGGGAGTTATAGTACCGCCAAACGGCTGCGGGGTCGGCTGCGGGGTCCGTGAGATTGCTCTCTACCAGAATTATCTCGCGCAGCACGGTATTGCCATAGTAGTTTATGAATTTCTGACGTTCGGGCGGGGGGATGCACCTTTGTTCGACGGCTCGCAGCAAGTCTCAAATACTTTTGGCAAAATCGAACACACGCTGCACATTTTATATTACGATCGTTCGCATCATTATCAGCCGATATTAAATTTACGAGGCGCCGTGGGAAGCCGCGATTTTTGCTCCTCGTGTAATTCGCAATACCGCAGATTTGGCCATAGATGTTTAAAAAAAAGTGTCCTCGCTGCATGACGTCACCACCGTGCGATCCCGAAGTAAATGCAGCTATTCGATGCGAAGCGTGCGCGCGCGATTTTTACGGGCTGCAATGTTTCGAAAATCATTTAATTGTTAAACAGTACAGAAAACGCAAATCAAACAGCGTGTGTGCCTCGCTCAAGCGGTGCCGCGAATGCCTGAAAATTGTCAGGCCTCTCGATAAAAGACGAAAACACATTTGCGGCGTGGCCTTTTGTAAAGCATGCAGAGCGGATCGACCCAATAATCACATGTGCTTTACGAAGCCTATTCGCGGCGGTCAAAGCACGGGGAAAATACTTTTTTTATTCTATGATTTTGAGACTCAGCAATGCACACAGGTACCAGGCGATGCGAATACTTTTCTACACGAGCCCAACTTGTGCGTAGTTCAACGAGTTTGCCCGTATTTTTGCACTCGTGATTCGATGACAAAGCCATGCGAGTATTGCGACTCTCGACAGTATGTATTTCGACAGCAGCCTGTGGGACAATTGGTCGAACTTGCTATGCAGCGTGTCGAGCATTTTTCGCGTACTATCTGTATTGCTCATAATGCCGGTGGCTTTGACGAGCAGTTCATTTTGCGCTATTTAATTGAAGAAAAAAAGGTCCAACTGCCGAGTATCATTATGAACGGTACGAAAATCATTTCGATGCGTGTTGAAAAACTTGTTTTTCTCTACAGCCTAAACTATTTTCACATGCCTCTCAGTGCGCTTCCTAAAGCCTTCGGTCTCACAGGCGCTATCGTTAAAGGTGTATTCCCTCATTTGTTTAACAGACCGGAAAATCAAAATTATGTGGGTCCCCTACCAGCCGTAGAGTATTATTCTTCCGACACGATGCGCCCCGCAGAGCGCGAAAATTTCTTAGCCTGGTATCACGAGTCTAAAGGCAGAGACTACGTGTTTGACTTTTCGAAGGCACTCGTAAGCTATTGCACGGACGACGTCACGATCTTGAGACGCGCGTGTATGGCTTTTCGTGACATGTTTATAGCCAGCGGCCGAGTTTGTCCGTTTGACGAGAGCACAACGATAGCCTCGGCCTGCTTCAGTGTCTTTCGGAAAAATTTCCTCAAAGACAATACGATCGGTATTATACCGTTGGGCGGCTATAGGTGGGTGCATACCCAATCAAAAAGGCAATTTCATGGCTTGTATGGATGGAGCACACCCTCGGAAAGCGTATTATACACGCCGGCCGTTTGCGCGAATTTAGACTACCTCAAAATTTACTAGTCGACGGCTATTATGAAACAGGGAATACCGCGTACGTATTACAATTTCATAGTTGCTATTGGCACGGTTGCCCTCAATGCTTCTCCCTCAATAGAGACTGTAAACAGCGCGGTAATATATCAATGGACGAGCGGTTAGAAAGAACTCTTGCTATAGCTAATAGAATTCGCTCGGGAGGTTATCAGTTAACGGAAATCTGGGAATGCGAGAGGGACAGGCTTTTGGAAACTAGTGCCGAAATTCGCGGGCTCATACGGGATCATCCGTTGACGGCTGCGGAACCCGTAATCCCTCGTGACGCTTTCTTCGGTGGTTGCACGGAGAATATGGTGACGCTCTACGATGTTAAAGAGACGGAGCGCATACGCTACGTAGACGTCTGCTCTTTGTACCCGTATATTTGCAAATTTGGTAAATACCCTATCGGACATCCGAAAGTATATATAAGCGACGAATGCTTAGAGTTGACAGGACCCACTAGTGATCTAGCGCGTGTCGAAGGCCTGGTGAAATGTACCGTTCTACCACCACGCGATCTCTACCACCCTGTTTTGCCTGTGCGGATGCATCAGCGACTGTTGTTCTCTCTGTGCCGTACATGCAGCGAGATGATGAACGAGGAAGAGTGTATGCATGACGATCCGGACGAGCGTGTGTTAGAGGGTACCTGGGTTGCCGATGAATTGCGAAAAGCCGTCTCATGCGGTTACACGATACTCCACATTGCTGAAATCTGGCAATACGAAGTAACGCAATTCAGTAGTGACACGCAATCGGGAGGTTTATTCGTCCAGTACATTAACACCTTTTTGAAGATCAAGCAGGAGGCGAGCGGCTGGCCTGAGAACTGTTTGGGCGATGAATCAGCCCAGGAGCGTTATATCGCTGGCTTTGAACAATCAGAGGGGGTTCGTTTGAATCATCAGTCGATAACCAAAAACGCCGGCCTACGCTCAGTCGCCAAACTATGTCTGAATTCGTTCTGGGGAAAATTCGGGCAACGCGAAAACCTGCCGCAAACAGTCGTAGTATCAACACGCAAAAAACTTATGGAGTTATTAACTAATCCAGAATACGATATTACAGGTATGCTGCCGGTGAACAATGAAATTCTTTACGTCAATTATATTAAAACCGGTGAGGCTGTGGTACCCTCAAGTATAGCTAACGCCGTAATAGCTGCATACACCACAGCACAAGCGCGTTTAAAACTGTATGGTTACCTGGAACGTCTGGGAAGACGTGCGTTGTACTGCGATACCGACTCCGTAATTTATGTAACGAGAGAACAATCTAAAGCCTACAAGCCCCCGATAGGCCAGTTGCTTGGCGATTTAACTAACGAGCTAACCACGTATGGCGAGGGCAGCTACATAAGAAGTTTCATTTCCGGCGGCCCTAAATTTTATGCATTCATCGTGCGTGCGCCTGACGGGACAGAGAGCGAGGGTTGCAAAGTTAAGGGTATCACCCTTAATTTTGCAAACACTGCGTTAATAAACTATGAGTCCGTACGATCCTTCATCGTGGACGAGCGAGAGGATCCTATTGTACTGAGATACGACGCCATTAGACGTACAGAACTTCACCATGTTGTCACGCGCGGTGAGACAAAAACGTGCAAGCCGTCGAGCATTAAGCGAAGACGTGACGGCCGGTATGGATCGCTTCCCTACGGTTATCGCCATTTGTAAAATATACTGGAAATATATTTTTTACGTAAAAACTCGAAAATCTTATTTAATATTGCACTGAGCCTAAATTTCCTCATTTACCGCTATGGACACGAGGTGGCAACATCCCTGGACTTCTATGATCTGCGGGCCGACAGGCTGCGGTAAAACGTATTTTGTTAAAAAATTTCTGAAATGTATCACGCGTATGAACAGCGAACGTTTCGAGAGAATAATATTTTATTATTCCGAGTGGCAGACAGCATATACGGGGTACGGTGATGCTATAGAATTTCGCGAAGGATTACCCCAAACTGCCGATTACTCAAACGACCCCCGCGTGAAGCTCTTAATTATCGATGATCTAATGCGTGAAGCATCGAGCAATGCCGTTGTCGATCTATTCACCAAAGGCCGTCATCATAAGAACTTGAGCGTTATTTTTATAACGCAAAATTTGTTTCATCAGGGCCAAGGCCAGCGGGACATCTCTTTGAATGCTAATTATATCGTTATCTTCAAAAACCCTCGCGATCGTGCTCAAATACAGCACTTGGCGCGCCAAATATGTCCCGAAAATCCACGATTTCTACAGGAGGCTTATTACGACGCAACATCTAAACCGCACGGTTATTTGTTACTAGATCTGAAGCAATCAACACCCGATAATTGCCGATACCGCACATGTATTTTCCCTGATGATACACGCCATTTCGTTTACGTACCGCGAAAGAAATTAAAAAGCGGTGACACATATGGAGAATTGCCAGTTCTACGCCTGTGATGGCACGCAGCGGATCGTCTCTTTGCAAGAAGAGCGTTGCGATATTGAACGCTCTTCAATATCTCACCAAAGAACAGCGGGAGGCTATTTTGCGGAAAGCGGATTCTCGTATAATACGCTGCATTTGCGAGTGCGCTTTAAACGTTCTTCGCGGTAATATTCCTCTCAAAGCCAACCAGCGGAAAAAATTGCGCCGCCACGTGCCTCTTCTCAGGCGCTTAGCGGCAAATAGAGGCTGCTGGAAAAGTAAGA
This sequence comes from Ophion costatus, assembly GCA_951751655.1. NCBI lineage: Eukaryota > Metazoa > Arthropoda > Insecta > Hymenoptera > Ichneumonidae > Ophion > Ophion costatus. Next base: position 4,650,404 of record OX632358.1, on the reverse strand, counting down.
AGAAATTTGTCATTCAAAGCGGTGGATTTTTACCCCTGCTGCTTGCCCCAATCCTCGGTACCATATTGTCAAACCTAATTGTCAAATAATGGAGCGTGCCAGGAAAATGGTTCTGGTGCCCGAGGAGTGTCTATTACAACTAGATTCCCAAAAACGCAGCGTCAGCGATAGTGAGGCACGACCGATGAGCCAAGCGGAGAAACCAATTACGGCGACTCTGAATCGGCTTGATATGGAGATGAGCGAAATTTTGAAATCTAACGAGTATGGCGACGAGCAAGAGAATTGGCTAGCGTATTTGCGCGTATTACAGCGTTATCTACAATTCGTCGATGGCGAACGAGCACAGCTGTATCATGATCTTGTGAAGGAACAAAAAAAAGACACACACCCCACGGAAAGATCAGCATCAGTAGCAGCAGAAACACGAATGAACGATTCCATTATCGTTGAGAGTGTACCTGCGAAATTCCGCAGTAAAGCGAAACTCTTATTGCGACGCCTACATGATGCGCCGTCCTTAGATTTTTCTTGGGATGCAGCCGGCGTGGTTTCTGTCAATGGAGAAACAATCAAGCATTGAAATATTGTTGATCTTGTGAATTACGCAATGCGTGCGAGAAAGATGGCCAAACCGACGGGCCGTAGAGTCTTTGCAAATTTTTTAAGGGCTACACAGGCACCTCGTGAATTTGTGGGAAATGACGAACTATGGCTGGAAACGCAAGCCAATTCAACATTACGCTCACCCCACGGTAACAGCACCGCCGACGTTGATGACGACGCACAGTAGGAGAAAAGCCCAAAAACCTGGCCAAAACCCCAAAAAATAAATTTTCGAAATAGGGTCAGTTGAGTAGTCATTCAGGTAGAGGACTAGTAACTGCATTCTATTGTGGAAGGGAAAGCCCTTTAAGTGTATACCTGCGCCGCAGCATCAGTTGGCAGTTAATGTTCGTGAAGAGTGTACGTGTCACGCGCTGAACAGACGAAAATAACGCTGACTTCAAAAACCCATAACTTTAAAGTGACGGGTTTAATTTCAATTCTGCAACATGGATACGACTTCTGGAGGTATGTAGAACATGTTTTTACATCGGTTGAATCTAAAGTTTATGTATAAATGATTGAAATGTAGTATAGCCTTCGGCATAAATAAAATTGAATAATTTTGAAAACTTATATTTTCAACGGTCCGAAAAGTTATATATTTTGTCACATTTTGCAAAGCTCCTAGTCTCGGCCTTTAGTTTAATGTATAAGCTTTCGAAATTTACAAGAGTTACCTGCGGAAAACGTGCGTCTTGTCCGTTATGATTTTTTTCGCATCATGCGGTAGCCGAGCGTGCACGCGGCACTATTGAGCAGCCTCTGCGCCTTTACCTGAGAATGGGTGAAGTAGCATCATAACGGACAAGACGGCTGTTATACGCTTGAAATAAATTATTTTAATATATATATATGTGTATATATATATATATATATAAATTTTCTGTGATTTAATTATGATATATACGTATGCATATATATATATACATATTAAAATCAACCACATAAAAATTTCTTAAATATGAATGAAATGTCATAACATTCAAATAAAATATTTGAATATATATATATATTATATAGTAAGCAAAGCTTTCTTTTAACCAAATCCATGTCAATATTTTCTGTCTAATTTTCTTAAAATTATTTCAATTATTGCGGTTATTTATTTGGTAAAATGATGTACATTGTTCAAGTTTTTGTATTAATTGAAAATTTTATCTTTTCCTTTAACACCAATTTTCTACAATTTTATGTCTTTATTACAGGATCCGGTTACAAAGAATTGGTGCTGACAAGGAAAGAAGTATTTCTGATAATCAGCGAGCATTTATCCGATAAATTCGCTTCCTTGATCGAATTTATGGTAAAAAAAATTTCCAAGGACACCGGACGTACAGTTGTAGTGCCTGAGGACTCGAAACAGACTTTTTCGATACTCTTCAATCAAATGAGAACGAGGTGGCAACAAGCTCACAGAAAATCCTGTGTATTTTTCAAGAATAACGGTGAATGGCTTAGCAAGCAGGTATGTTTTGCCGCACCTACAGACACTGTAGTAAGAAGCCCGGGTAATACGGGCGGCCGCCCGTCCCTTGAGTTTACAATGTCCAGTGAAAGATCTAAACGAAGGAAGACCCAAGATATTCGTACATCGTTCAACTCGGTCGAGTTAGCATACGCTACTCAGATGAGCCTTCGCTCTTCAGGACAATCCGACGCCGCAAAAGTTATTAAGGACGTAACAATGACGAGTCCTTTAAGAGCTTCCAAGTATCGTAAAGCTTACTCAGCAACGGATGAAATTACTTTATCCGAAGAGGCTGCACTTTCCGCTATGATTGAATATAAATTCTCCAAGAGTACTTACCAGGGAATGAGAAGATTAGGGAAGGAAAATAACTGTAAGCTATATCCGTCTTACGAAAAAGTGAAGAAAGCAAAAAAGCGTTGTTATCCACCACGTGATGCAATTAGGATTACAGAGAGTAGTGCAGAAGTCCAACTACAGGCACTATTAGATCATACAGTTGAACGTATTTTACTCGTCCAAAATGTACTCATTCAAAGATTGACTCCAGATAATGTTCGTAAAATGGACTTGATTTGCAAGTGGGGTTGCGATGGAAGTTCTGGGCAAAGTGAATATAAGCAGACGTTCAGTGATGACAGCAAATCCGATGCGCATGTATTCTTTACTTCAGTCGTGCCATTACAACTCGTGTGTTATGATCAACAATCGAAGGAAGAAATAGTTGTTTGGAAGAACCCCAGACCCTCGTCTCCACGATTTTGTAGACCGCTTAGACTACTGTTTCTACGCGAAGACACAGAGTCAACACTTAATGAAGTCCAAATTGTTGAAGAACAAATAAAGTCACTTCGTCCATTCGAAAGTGTAATAGATGGAAAAGAAATCTCCGTAATGTACAAGTTGTTGTTCACCATGATAGATGGTAAAGTTTGCAACGCTGTATCATTGACGAAATCTGCTCAACGGTGCTATTTGTGTGGAGCAACCAGCAAAGATTTTAATGCCATCGACACTGTATTGCAAAGGGAAATCAATGAAACAAATTTGAAGTTCGGATTGTCGACGCTGCATGCGTGGATACGGTGCTTCGAGTATTGCTTACACGTGTCTTACAAACTCGGCATTAAAAAATGGCAAGCTCGAAGTGCCGAAGAAAAAAAAATTACCCAGGAACGCAAGAGGGCCATTCAAGAAGGATTCAAGAAGCAATTGGGTCTAAATATCGATCGCCCAAAGCCTGGATACGGCAGCAGCAATGATGGCAACACAGCTCGGCGATTCTTTGAAAATTCGACGGTTTCCGCTGCGATAACGGGGGTCAACGAAGAAGTTATTAAACGCTTGTACGAAATCCTACAAGTTATATCGTGTGGCCACGAGATAAACTGTGAAAGATTTGAACAGTATGCTATTGAAACGGCAAGAAAGACCGTTGCATTATACCCTTGGTACTCCATGCCTACTTCGGTGCACAAACTATTAATTCATGGTCCAGTGATAATAACTCATGCTCTATTACCAATCGGCCAATTATCCGAAGATGCTCAGGAAGCTCGAAACAAAGACATCAAACGATATCGAGAAGATGTTGCGCGAAAAAGTTCCAGGGTTAAAACTATGGAAGATGTTTTTCATCGGCTCTTAGTTACTTCTGATCCGTACATTTCAAGTGTCAGAAGACTACCACAGAAGAAGCTGAAGAGTTTGTCGCCGGAAGCTGTAGCGATGTTGATCGCTCCTAAAGTGACTGCTGCAGCAGACGAATTTTGCGCCGAGATTGAAGCCGTGCCGGGAGTTGTGATAGATACAAACTCGGATAATGATTCTGACTCCGACTCCGACTCCGATTACGATTTTGATTAAGAATAAAATTTTCTATTTTTGAAACGTTCCGTATGTATTTTGGAAATAAAAATAATAATTGCGTAGAATACACTGTTCACGTTTATTTTATTATGATGATTTTTTTAAATATATTAATTTATCTATTTAGCAGGATACTCGGCCATTTTGTTTATAACAATTTGCTGTAAGCTCTTTGTTGCAAGTTATAAACAATAGATATCGGATTGGTTATCAGCGACCTTGAAAACCCGTATATACCAATTTTTGTCAACATCTGGTAACTTTTTAACGTTCATGTCGGCCATATTGGATCGGCCATTTTTTTTACGATAATTTGGTTTGCGGATTCGTAATCAGCGACCTTGAAAACCCGTAAATACCAATTTTTGTCGACATCTGGCAACTTTTTAACATTCATGTCAGCCATATTGGATCGGCCATTTTGTTTACGATAATTTGGCTTTCAGATTCGTAATCAGCGACCTTGAAAACCCCTGTAAGCCAATTTTCATTCCCGTCAAAGGTCATTTGAGGTTTTGGCCAGGTTTTTGGGCTTTTCTCCTACTGTGCGACGGTGACGACGAGGACATTAGCGATACCAGTCATTCCGAGTTCTACAGCGGTAGCGAGAGCAACAAATTAGCCGCGCAGAGCGGGAGGGGTAAGAGAAGGCGGCTCACCTGGTCCTCTCTCAAACTGTCAGTATGAAAACACTTGAAAAAATTTACTTTGATCCTTCAAATGAGGCGTCTTTTTCCGGTGCTACTAAACTGTTACGCGTAGGTCGTAAAAAGAAAATCTCCCCAGAAAAAACGATACAGTGGCTCGAAGCACAGGATGCTTTCACATGGCATAGAGCGATACGCCGGCGATTTCCCCGGCGCATCTACAATGTGCAGAACATTGACGATGTTTGGGAGGCTGATCTTGTAGACCTTCGTTCACTCAAAAGTTATAACGATGGCTATACCTATCTTCTTGTGGTCATAGATGTGCTCAGTAAGTACGCGTGGGTTGAACCGTTGTACGACAAGACTGCTTTAAGAGTGGCTAACGCTCTGGCTCGTATCCTCTCGCTAAAAAGCACAAACGGCCTATCTCCCGTTTGCCTACAATCGGACAAGGGTCGGGAACTTACAGGGTCAGTTTTTCAGACTTTCTTACAGAAGCATAATATTCAGTTTCGGGCCAGCCGCAATCCTGACGTAAAAGCAGCTGTTGTAGAGCGCATCAATCGAACGTTGAAAGAAACAATGTGGCGATACTTCACGTATTCGCGCCAAAAACGTTATATCGACGTTTTGCAGAATATAGTCTCCGCATACAATCGTACGATACATAGTGGCATTAGAATGACGCCCGCATCTGTGACGTTGCTTACATCTGCCAAAGCGCGCGATAATGTAATACGGCGATATAAACAACAGCAACCTGTACAGCGGTCACCTCCTAAATATAAGCTGGGCGATATTGTCCGCATCAGTAGCGCGAAGGCTGCCTTTGCTAAAGGATACGAGAGCGGCTGGAGCAGTGAGCTCTTTAAGATACATCGTATATCCGTGAGCAGCCGACCTATCGTGTACGTTCTGCATGATCTCAACGACGAGGAGATTGACGGCATATTTTACGAACCCGAGCTATCTAGAGTCCAAAGGTGGGGAAAGAAAAAGTAGGCGCTATGAGCGACACCGAGTTTTTTGTAGTTTTACCTAGCAATAGCAGCATGAATTACTACCCTAATAACAGGACGACGCAATATACCACACACTAGCCACAAAGTGTAAATTTACGCGGTAAATGGGGCGTTTCCGTAGCCGAAATACACATACCGATGACTGTTCTACACGTGCCGCCTGAAGGTGAAACAAACTTTATCAGCTTAGTGACGAACGCAGTGATCCCGGGCGTTGAGGCCAATGTCGATTTTAAAAACGAGCGTGCTTGCGTACCATCTGGGGTATACCGTAGCGTCTCCACGCTACTCGAAGCAATTAACCAAATTCAAAGTATCGCAGGACATTTGAAATTTCAGCATACTCTTAACGGCTATGTCTCGGTAGAGCGTGTCTGCACCGAGTGCAAAAATCTAGAACACGCTTTCCACTGTTCCCCCATAATTAACAAAATTTTAGGCTTCACTCAAAGTACGGGTCTTGTGGTAGCGAATCAGTATATTGCGCCGCAGCCGGCTAGTCTCATGAACGGTATACCCAATATGCTATTTGTTTATACGGATATTTGCGAGTCCTACATGACCGGCGATGTACTCGCGCCGTTATTACGTGTCGTTCCCTTTGACATTGTTAATAATTATAATTACGGCTCTGTGAAAATCAAAAGTTTTTCGCCACCGCGGTACATACCTCTTCTACGTACCAGCTTTCAATCGATAGATATCGATATAAGAGATAAATTCGGGCATTGGATGCCATTCGAGGGTGGAACGCTAACCGTGACACTCCAGTTCAAACGCCTAGCTTAGCTGCGGTAGAGAAAGAGAGAGAGAGAGAGAGAGAGAGAGAGCAACATGAATTACTACGATGCGTACTTTGACGAACAAGTGGGTGCAGGTAGAACAGGGTACGGGGGAATTAGCCAAGTATACATAGGGTCGCCGAACCAGAGGGGTCACGGTATCGGCAGTTTCCTTGGCGGCCTTTTCCGGCGCATTTTACCTCTCTTAAAACAAGGGGCGCGAGTTGTCGGCAAAGAGGCTATACGGTCAGGCCTTAATGTGGCGAGCGATATAATGGATGCAGGAATTCAGCCTAGGGAAGCCTTCAAATCGCGTTTGCGCGAATCGGGTGTGAGTTTGAAGCGAAAAGCTGAGGAAAAACTCAATAGTCTTATGCAGGGCTCAGGATATAAGGCCTCGAAAATTCACAAGCTTGCGCATTCGCTCAGTAACTACAGCGCGCGTAGGATCGGCCTAAAAAAGAAAACAGCCGCGTTGAAGCAAAAAGGTACAAATTGTGTTAAAAAAAAGAAGAGAACAGCTAGAAAGAGAACGCCGAAGAAGAAGAAGAAGTCGCGAGCTAGGACAGTGTTAGATATCTTCTCGTGAAAATGGCGTTCTTGCATGCCCATTCGTGTGAGTGTTTGAAGTCTGAGTTGGAACTATTTTCACTACCGCCGACTCAAACAACCATCGAGGGAACGCAATGGGTGCACTATAAACCGATCTCATCTCTGACGGATGATTCACCAATAGAATTTGTGGTACCTGGCCAAGGTGACGATTACATCGATCTTGCTCATACCATGCTAAGCATACGCTCGAGTGCAGTGAAACCCGACCCTACCATTAGAGTGGGGCCCGTCAATAATTTACTTCATTCGCTGTTCAATCAAGTCGATGTATTTCTCAATCAGAAGCTCGTATCTCCACCCAATAATGCTTATGCATACAGGGCCTACATTGAAAACTTATTAAATTATGGGCAGGGTGCGAAAAGCTCTCATCTTTCAAGTTGCCTGTGGTACAGTGATACGGCCGGTAAAATGGACGATGTAGCAGAAGCTAATGCAGGCCTTGCTAATCGTCGAATGGTCCTCAATGGGCGCAATGAGATCGATCTCCTCGGCCACCTCCATTGCGATATTTTCAATCAAGAGCGATTTCTTATAAACGGCGTGGAGATGCGATTACGCCTTGTACGTACCAGCGACGCATTCTGTCTTATGACTTCCTCGAAAGATTTCAGCATGCATATTACCGAGGCATCGCTTCTCGTACGCCGCGCTGAAATTGCCCCTGGTATACTTTTAGCTCACGCGCGAGCATTATCAAAATCTACAGCAAAATATCCTTTGGAACGTGTCGAGGTTAAGTCTATATCGATGCATGCAGGAGTGCACGGCGATACTTTGGACAATGTTATACTGGGCCAACTGCCTAAGCGCATAATTATAGGGTTTGCCGATAATAAAGCATTCAACGGTAACCGCGCGTTGAACGCGTTTAACTTTCAGAATTATAAAATTAATTATCTCGCGTTATATGCTGACGGTGTACAGATACCGTCGAAAGCACTCCAGCCTAACTTTGACGACACGCATCTATATGTGGATGCGTATCATACATTATTCTCAGGGACTGGCATTCACTTTCTCAATCAGGGTAATTCAATTACTCGCACAGCGTATCCCTGGGGCTATTGTCTTTTTGCGTTTGATCTAACGCCCGATCTTTCGGCGAACAGTAACAGTCATTGGAATTTGGTGAAACACGGTAGCGTGAGGCTCGAAGTACGCTTCGGCGAGGCAATAACTTCAACGGTAAATTGTGTCGTGTATGCGGAATATGATAACGTGGTGGAGGTTGATGCTTCCCGGCAAGTTATTGTAGATTTCAGCGGTTGAGCTCTCCAGTTCGAGCAGAGCACTCACAGCAGAACCATCATGAGTATCGCGATAGACATACAAGGCTTGACGGATAAGCACTACAACTTTATACCGAAAGAAGTGGCTGTTGCGTCAATCGATTCATCGTGGCACGATCATTGGATCGTCGCTCCACCTCACACATACAGACAATTACCGTCGGATGTGAAAAGAACGAACGAACGGGTGACGCGGGAGCATCACGGTATAAAATGGTTCGAGGGTCATATACCATTACGCTGTATTGAGAGAATTTTGAGGGCAATCGCTACCGATTCTACGCGGATATTTGTACGAGGTGTCGCTAAATCGTCCTATTTAGCGCAACTCACCGGCTACTATATTATAAATTTGGAGGAGGATGAGGATAATATCTCATTTCAGCATCTTCCGGGGGCCGGTACACATTGCTCATATCACGCCACGATACGGCAAAATCAATCGTATAAGTGTGCCCTGGATAATGTGATGAGGATTAAAACGCTGCTCTGTCAGAGTGAACGTCGCGAGTCGCTATGGGAATATAGGACAACAACGGCGTTATCGGTTGGTTTGCCCTGCGGCGAGCCCTGCTATGAACAGCCTTCAAATCCTCGACTCTCTACGTGATATAAAAAATCACACTGTTGGCGTATACCCCGCAGATCGCTTACCAAAAGTTTGGACAAAACCAACGGCTATTGTCGCGAATACTGATGGATATAAACAGCCCGGTACCCACTGGATCGCCATGTACGTCGATCGAGAGGGACGCGGATGGTACTTCGATAGCTACGGACTACCACCAATCATCCCGCAGCATCTCCGTCGACTCCGAGGAAACTGTAAACTCTTCCGATACAGCACTGATCAGCTTCAAGCTGCGGATTCGCAGTGCTGCGGACAGTATTGCATTATGTTTCTTCATTATATGTGTACTGGCTTCGGTATGCATAAGTTTAGAAGCGTATTTTCAAATGATCTATTACGCAACTATAAAATAGCTGGCGACTACTACAAGACATTTAGCCATAAGCAGAATAAAGCTACGCGTAAAATGTTCAATAAGGGTCTGCCTGCAGGAGGCAGCAATTCATTCAATCATAAAAGTTTACATTGTGTACAGGGCTGCTGCTCCCGTAATCGCTAACCGTTCAATAAAATGATGACACTTGGAATATTTCTCTGTGTCTCGAACTTTATTCAGCGGCGCATAGCAACGACATCGTCAGCAATTTTGCTAGAGACTCCGCCTGGCACTCTTCGACATCAGCCATTTTGTTTTGTGCGACTCTTGGCGAAACGCGGCGGGGGAATGGAGGGAGGGTGTAGCAGAGATACAAGGGATCAGTCGTTCCGCATTGTTAATTGTTCTCGGGCGGCAACAGCAGAAGCATATGCAGAGGAAGCGGTGTGAGTTAAAAGTTCGCGTTGAAGCATTCTTGCAAAACTTAGCTGCTCTTCAAATACTCATTCAGAGAAGAACAGCGTTACAAATTTTAACCCGTGAAATTCAAAAGCTCAATATCAGCGATGGACTTCTCCCAAATCAACAAGATCGGAAAGTTGTCGGGCTTCCTGCCGACGAAAAAACTGTCGGAACTTTCGCTAAAAACCGACTACAAGATTTCTGATGTACGGCCAGTAAAAACACGCTTCGGGCCCAGAATCATCATTGAAGTGGACATGGAGTTCGCGGGCTTTCTACCATCCAGATTCACCAAAGTTCTGGAAAACGAAACGCTGTTCCGGCAGATGGTGACGGCTGCGCACGAGAATAATCTTCTCATGGAGTTCTTCGGGGACGATTTCAACACTCTGGAATTCAAGCCAGCCGCCGAATAGTGCAGCGTCTGCAGTTCCCGCGAAAGACAACGACATCTCACTCGCGTGATTCAGTCGACCCAGAGCAGCCATGGCAAACGAGGCTTCCGATAATCGTTGCTATAAACCGTGCCCGCTGCTACTACAAATATCCCATAATCTCAACAACTGCTTGACAAAAAGTGTGCGGTTGGGTATTGAAGTTATCAGTGCTAATCAATTACACCCTGTCATGCGTTTCACATGCGACAGCAATGGTTGGACAACGCTAAATACTCCGTCGTGGTTGGATTTTCGCGAACGTCTCTCTACGATCACAGCGTATCTCAATGGCGAGGGAAACACTCCTACGGTCCACACCGTGGTTTCCTGCGATAGTTACAATTTAGAATACGGTGAACATCTCAACCGGCCCACCGTAACTATCCAAAATTGCAACGACTACGGAGCAAACGCTGTACACCGTGCGGCGCCATTCTTCACCTTCATCAAAGATGACTTAGTCGTGCTGCAGCTATTGGAGGAACGCATAAACGGCTACATGGCATGGCTTCATCGCTCCACCGAAGACGTCACAAAGTGTAAAAATGCACTTGTCAGCGTAATCGCAGCCAAAATATTCAGCATGACAGCGCGTCGCTTACAGCGACGGGTTCGCAAAAGGAAGACGAAAATTCAGGAAAGTGTTCAACGCACCCTATCCTGTATACCCAGCGAACTCTCCGCACGCGCCAGAACAAGCGTCACCGATAATCTCATAAACCATCAGTTGAAACGGTTAATTAACAGCGATATCATGTACATATCATAAAAATGTATACTTTGTGAACATATTTTAATAAAGCAAAAAAAAAGGGGCCACTATGGCGAAACCCCCGCTCCGGCCATCCCCCTCTCCGCACCCCTCTGGGGCGCGGGGGAGGGGATAAGCACGGTCATCCCCACTCCATCCCCACCACCTCGGCTGCCGAGGAGTGGGGGTAGGAGTGGGGATGAGGAGTGGGGGTCGCCATAGTGGCCCCCATACTACTTGTACGTGTGTGTGTGTGTGCGTGCGGTTGTGTACCCTCGGAGTTCACCGTACCAGGAGCAGCAACGGCCTCGGTGAGTAAGACAGCTTTATTCCTAAACAATGAATTTTCATAAAGTAAAAATGGGGCCACTATGGCGAACCCTCCACTCCGGCCATCCCCCCCTCCGCGCTCCGCCACCGGCGGCGTAGGGGGAATCCTCACTCCATCCCCTCCACCTCGGATATCGAGGAGAGGGGTGAGGCGGGGGGTATAAGGATGGCCATCCCCACTCCATCCCCACCAGCTCGGCTACCGAGGAGTGGGGGTAGGCGCGGGGATGAGGAGTGGGGGTCGCCCATACTACTAAAGTCCTTTTGTCTTCAGTCATCGATATCTCAGGAACTAATGGTCGCACGGGAATTCGACTGGCAGTTTTGGAAACGTGAATACATACTTTACAAGCTCTGATTATTATTGTAGGTTAAAAAAAATTATTTTTGCCATCAATTTTAAAAAAGTACAAAAAACGATGTTTTCTTGGTCTTTATAAAATCTACGGCTACTTTGCAAATATTGCGATAAACACTAATGTTTATGGACGGTCATATAGCTCAATATATCCCCTAGAGCTATGCAAAATTCCAAATTGATCCGTTCATCGGTCTTTCTTGCCCGATTGATCGAAACATGAAAAAAAATTAAAGGAGGAAACTTGCTCCTTTAATTTTTTTTCTAATTATGGTCAATCGGGCAAGAGAGACCGATAATCGGATCAACTTGGAATTGTGCATGGCTGTTGGGGACATATTGATCTGAATGACCGTCCATAAACATTAGTGTTTATCGCAATATTTGCAACGTAGCGGTGGATTTCATAAAAACCAAGAATTCATCGTTTTTTTTTACTTCTCTAAAACCAATGGCAAAAATAAAAAAATAAAAGTTTCACTACAATAATAATTAGAGCTTGTAGAGTATGTATTTACGTTTCCAAAACTACCGATCGAATTCCCGTACAACCATTAGTTCCTGAGATATCAGCGAAAAATGGTCGTACGGAGAAAAAAAACAAATTGAAGTGAATTGAATGGGTTCAATAACCTTGATATGGGTCAAGTCCGAAAAAAATCTCCAAAACTCGTGCAGAACTTTCAAAAACGTAAGAATTTGTCCAATTTTGTTTGCCGTTATATTTCTTCCGACCGCGCAATCAGTGATTCTCAAAAAAAAAATCATTGTCGGAACGAAAACTAGAAACTTGAAGCTTCAAAATCCTTTTTTTTTGCACGACCATTTTTGACGAATTTCAACTTTTCTTGCTCCTTTAATTTTTTGTGTCAATGTATGTTCACTTTCTGGTACTTACGATTCGCGGCCGCATGGATGATTGTTTTTGGGGATAATACTTTATCGCTTGATGAAAGTATATATGATCATGAATATAATAATACGAAGATAAATATATATCCACTTACTTTTATGAATTACAATTTATTTGGCATAGGAACGGGTGTGAGTAAAGCGCAAACAATTTTTTAGAAGATTAATAAGTTGTATTTTAGATTTATTATTATATTTAAATTAACGTAAAAACTAATAAATTAAGCGGTCATAGTGCGTGATAAAATTTTCAACACTAAAAGATAACTAATTAAAATAAACATGATAACTAATAGAAATAACTAATCAAATAAGAATGAATAGTAATCATGATTTAAAAAAAAAAGCGCTGAGCGTGAGGAACGATCCTGCGCCCCTGCGGACCGAAGCCAGGAAGGCTACCAACGGGACCATCCTATCGCTTGTGTTAAAAATGCACTTTCTGGCACTTACGATTGGCGGCCGGATGGATGATTGACTTGTTTTTGGGGCTAATGCTTTATCGCTTGACGAAAGTATGAGAATTAATATAATAATACGAATATAACTATATTTTCGTTTACTTTTCTGAATTATAATTTATTTGGCTTAAGGACGGGTGTGAGTAAAGCGTAAACAATTTTTTAGAAGATAAATAAGTTTTAATTTAGATTTATTATTATATTTAAATTAACGTATAAACTAAAAATTAAGCGTTCAGAGTGCGCGATACATTTTTTTGTATACATTAATAACGCAGAGAATCAAGAGCTAAATAAGCATTGAAATCATCTAAAAGCCTCGCGCGTGCCGTCGGGTGACGTCACGTGCGAGCCGTGCTCAGATTGCTTTTTCCCTCGAAGCGTTCGTTCGGCTTGGCCGCACATGACATGCTCAGCGTCCATGCATTGGTGTAGCTGCCGAAGGCGCGGTCGGGACAGTTCGACCACACTCGGCTCTTTCCGAAGATGTCCGAGCGTCGCTCGCTCACGGACACGGACTACTATGATTGTGTGATGGGCGCGTAAGAGACTAGAGAGGGGGTAACTTTTACGCGCGATCTGGCTGCACTGGGTGCCGGACGTCGAATAATAATTTTTCGACTTTTCGAGTACCGGAAGATGTCGATCAATTTCCAAAGTGGCTTACGATAATTCCCGGATTGAAACAATCACAGTTTGTGTGCGAGAGGTATTTGTATATTCAACATTCTATGTGTTGCGTATTTTTTTTCCTTTCGTCATCGAAAGAAACTCTGAATAAAATTCGAATAAAAATCGATTCCACTCGAAAAAGGTAAGTATGAAAACAAAAAAAAATTATATCGGTCTTCAGCCATACAGGATCTGTTCCTTTTTACAAGCCCGACTTCTATTCTCTTCCACAATCCCCCGTCCTTATTCCACAATTCTTTCTCATCTACCTCAATTTCACCTTTGCGCCCCCCCCCCCCACACAAAAAGTCATGTGCATTTCGGATCATCGAGAAGACTGAGAGAGACGGACGGAAGCTGTTCTGACCTTGTCGCACACGTACTCGCCGATAGCAATGCCACGTAGTGGCGAAAATCGGGAAACAAACGTGAATTCGTTAACAGTGCCTACCCCCACCACGGTCGTTTCCTGACCTGTATCAGCCCCCTGACACTCCAATGATTTCCTATAGGGAACCTCTCTCCGTTCTATACGCCGTAGTTATTCCGCACTGCGCGGTGCTGGCATGCTTCCGCGCCCCTATGCCCTTCCCCGAAACCCCCGCCGGCCGTGAAGGTCATGCCAGGTTAACCGGCTGATGCGGTTTATGGGTCTGATGCTACATCCTAAGTACATTCGTAAAATTCGTAAAAATTTGTTAATAATTGTTTTGTCTCGCCTGTGCGCTGACAAGACAATGAATTATCAAATCGGAAAGCCCCAACCATCGGAGAGCCCCAACCAAAAAAGTAGGTCTGGCTAAAAACGTTCGGGAACAGGTATTTTTTTTGGAATATGTTCAGGGGTGTCCCCTGAATGTAAATCCAAGTGGGCGTCGTGGCTTAAGGTTCACTTCAGCCGCCATCTTGAAAAACACGTTTTATTAAATATCTCGCGAACCGCGCATCGTACGACAAAAATTGTGAATATAATTATTGTAGATAATAATATTTGCCATCTTTTTTATTTGAAACTTTTTTTTGTATAACGCATAGATTTTTAATTATAGCGCTCCAAACTTTTTTCAATATGGCTTTTGCTAAATATTTGACAGTTTGGCAGTTTGGCAGTGGCCAAACATGCGGCAACGTGCCAGACATACTAGATGCCATCGAAAACGAAAACGAAGAAGACCCAACCTTTGATTTGTCTCCTTCAGATATGGCGGAGGCAGAAGAGACAGATTCACAAGGCGATGAGCGTCTTCCGTCAACATCGAAAAAAATAAGACTCGCCCCGTAAAATAATGCGCCACTTTTTATATAACAAATGTCTGAGTCCGTTTTTTTGAAGTAGCATTCGTAAAATTCTTTTTATTTCAGTGATTTCGACACCAATTTTCGAAAGAGAAAATAAAGTGCTGACGAATATACACAGTATTTTACAAAATTTGCAACAATTAAAACGATTTAGCGATTTTCCGAAAAACTCAGATTCACGTTGAATTCAAAAAAATTAAAAATTCAAATTGAATACCAACCTTCATATTCTTCTATTAAAAAAGAAATCATTATTAATATTACAACACATTACAATATGCAATATAAAATAATACTGTACAATATAAAATAGCATTATACAAGCATAACGTTAATTAATAATAATAATATTAATAATAACAATAACAATTCTTACGACGTAGCGTTATGTACTATTGTTTTTTGCCACATGGACATTCTTGTATGATTATACCGTTTTAAGTAACAATAAAGGTCGATAAATTATTAGTTGTTCTCCACACTATTTATAATTTTAATTCATTCGCTACACAGCTGCATTGACATTTTTTTGAACACTTTATGCCATTTTATGCGTTATGAAATTTTTTTCGTATACAACGAGCAATATTGCCACTGATAATGTACGAGGTGCAAGTTTTACCAAACTGCAGCTCCTAAACTATAAATACTACGGGAAAAGTTTCAAATGAAATTTATAGGAAATTTCATGCTCTACAATTCAGTTACCACCATTTTTAATTTATCATTGACCATTAACTAAATATTTAGCAAAAACCACATTGAAAAAAGTTTGGAACGCTATAATTAAAAATCTATGCGTTATACAAGAAAAAGTTTCAAATAAAAAATATGGCAAATATTATTATCTACAATAATGATTTCTACAATTTTTGTCGCACGATGCGCGGTTCGCAAGATATTTAATAAAACGTGTTTTTCAAGATGGCGGCTGAAGTGAACCTCAAGCCACGACGCCCACTTGGATTTACATTCAGGGGACACCCCTGAACATATTCCATAAAAAAAATACCTGTTCCTGAACGTTTTAAACCAAAAAGAACCCGGCGCTTGGCCTATTCCCCCTCTTCCCAAGGGAGATCGATCGTGGTACCCTCGATCGCGTAAGGGCTTGGCCGCGAACTCCCGCGTCGCGAATAGCGACAGGAGCTGCGACGCGACCTGCGACTCGGCCTACGTGGCCGTGCCACGAACAGAACAATGGCGACAGGCGGCAGGGACAGTGACTGCGACGAACCAGGGAGACTAGAGGTAAGGAGTGGACACACAGTGCTTACGAAACGTCCGCAAAATCGCAGCAAATAAGGAGGCGCTGCGATCGTATGTGTCCGATCGATTAGTTCCACCTACTAGCCTCGCGCTCTTGACATGCTCTCGGTTGCTGTTGACAGCACATTCGTGGTGGGGGAGCTAACTGTTGCGTCTACCTCTCCTATTTCGCTGTTTTTCTCATTGTTGCAAACTTATAATAGCAACTAATAATTAATGATATTAAGCGGTGAACCAACTAAATAAACCAACTAAGAAAATAAAAACAGAACACAAATGTAGCCTTGACTGTCGTGGATTGGAAATATGTTTCAGAAAAGGGTATTCAGTTGATTTCTTTTTTTCGCCGATGCGAATTAAAGTTTGAAAAAAATTGCCCTATGCTAACAATATTACTCTTGATGTGGCTTGTAAATGCAACTGCACTGGAGAAAAAAAGGAACTTGTCAAAAAATTGCAGTTGTATTTGCAAGAAAAATAACTTATATATTATGCTCCATTTTATGCTTATTACTCCAGGGAGAATGAAGCGTAAAGGTTATGTTTGTCATGAACTGAACTACATGCATGAAAAAAGAAACTGAAGGCTAACCCTAATGACGATTGATTGGGAGCAATATTGAAAATAATTCTACGTTGGGCTTTGAAGAAAACAATTTCGTGAAGATTTTCTCAATATTACAAAACACGATAATATTAAAAATGAGCCTCAAAGCGGAGCACAAAGACACATCGAAATGAAATTCTTTTATTATTTGTGCGCATGCGTTAAGTTTGGACTATTATAATTATTTGAGTCGTTTTCGTCAGGAGAGCTGCTAGTGGCACGATCCGGAACTATTGCAAGTCGGATTTTTTGAAACGCTGGAACTACGTATTGGCCTATGCTGTGTCCACTGCTTCTCTCTAGGCTCCCTGCGACGTACGTTTATAGAATGATGTTGTCCAAAGTCGCGCGGTAGTGTCTTGAAACGAATTCATTCTTTACTCCAGATGTTCTTTTTATGAGGCAAGGAATACATCCCGTGAACAGAAAGAGAAAGGAATATAGCGAATTCCATACGCTCTACAATGAATATCGGGATTATCCCGATAAATTTTTTTGAGTATACAAGAATGAGTACAGATCCTTTTGACTATATGCCCACGAAGATCGAACCAGATTTGAAGATACGAGTCAATTTCAAAGCAGCTGTAACACCTGCAGAAAAGTTGTTCCTCACTTTAAGATAAGTAAGAAAACTATTTATTTTCCATTATTTTTTCATTCTATTTATTTTTTCTCGTACATAGTTATATATATTTATTATTTATATATTTTTTATTTCTTATAAAAATAAGTAAGGTACACGTAGGTTCCAAAATTGTTTAGATAAGCTAATCAGTTTGTAATTTCAGTCTATAGATGCCTGATTTACCAGTTTATAGACCTATCAGTCTCATTTTGATCAGTCACTACTGAAAAAATGGTAGTTACATAATCGAATTACTGTTGTCACTGTTGTAGGTTCTGTGTAATATCCGTAGGTATTTCTATACTGACAGAGAGAGCCGTCCATTAAAGCTTAAGTGAATTTATTTCGTAGTCGCAATCTTTGCATGACGTTTAGCTTGAAAATCTTTGGGAAAATATCCATCACGAAGTGGTAATCATCTCACTCCGTTTGCGTATCTTGATTAGTAGTTTTAGCTACCTCGAGTTCCAATCATTTTAATTTATTTTTTCAATTTCTAAATATTTGGCCAGAATCTCATTTGGTGTAGACCGTTTTCAGGAAGAATTCAAGATTTCCTATTGTGAAATTAGACCTTGAGGCTGAGATTGTCTTGACACATCTGTGCTTGTCGATGGATGTGGAGAGCAGGGCAAAGAAGTTGGATTCCGCGAAGGCTGCGGCATTGACGACGACGCCTCTTCTGCCAGATCTTCAATTTGAGTTTCTTGGAGGTTCTCTGTTAACATTAAGTTGATCTCTCCTTTCATAGGCATATATTCTTTTTTTAAAAATCCGATTAATCCGAAGTACTTCTACGGTGACTCATAACCCGAACCTTGATCTCCAGGACGGTTTGTAGGAGATTTTTTGAGTTTTCTGCAGTAGGTGTCTTTGAGATTCTTCCATTTTTTTAACAAATCAACTGAAAAAGACATGCAAGATTATGTAGGTTTTTTAACTTCTTTTTGATTTTATCATAAGTTTTGTCCGCGGTTCCACTTACATGGAATTCAATCACAAGCATACATTAAAACAAACAGATATACAACCTCACACATATGCACGCACATACTCTCACACCCGCCCACACCCACACACACTAACCACATTTTAGTTGTAGTGTAATTTATTATTTGTGTGGTTCACATTCCTCGGTCATGGCGCATCTTTCCGATGTCTGGTGCAATCATACCGACTAGGTCGAAGTACAGTTGCCAAATCAGTTTGTCAAACGTTGAAAGCCATTTGGAAAAATATGGTTTAACTGCACATGCTACAGCCGACGTCCGAAGACCTTCGAAATATTGCGAACGACTTTTTTTTCGAAATGGCAATTTCCCAATTGCCTCGGTGCGATAGATGAAAAATATTTCCACATTTTAAATCCACCGCATAGCAGTAGTGAATATTATAATTATAAAAAGTTTTTTTCGTCATAGTGCTGCAAGGGATTTCAGATGCAGACTACAAGTTATGGTGGTACTTTTCACTTGTCCCGATTGAATGCACTATTAAACGAAAACAAATATAATGTTCCATCACCGCAGAGTTTACCGGGCTCCAATCTAATATTACTGTATGTTTTGATCGGGGTGCAGCCTACTCTCTCAAAAATTATTTGCTGTGCCCCTATCCATCAAGTAATTTAGATCGTGAAAAGACAGTTTTCAACAAAAGATTGTCCCGAGCAAGAGTTACGGTAGAGTGTGCATTTGGGATTTTGAGTAATAAATTTCGAATCTCTACAAAATGTATATAAGCAAACGTAAAGCACGTGAAAGTAATTATAAAGGTATCATGTTTGTTACACAATACAATAAGGAAAAAAGATGGAGATAGGGACGAAGATTTCATCAGTTTTGGGTGAATTATAGTAACTTTAACAACAAGGAGCTTCAAAGATCAAGATCGAGGCGAAATAATCGAGCTACATTTCTAGCAACTACTATCCGTGATCAATTTAAAGATTATTTTGTGAATAATCCGCGTACAGAATACCATGCGTGATTATATGTCTAAGTACATGAGTACCTACCGTGATTTCCTGAAAAATTTTGTTTTATTTCGTCCCAAGACCTGTTGATCACATTTTTAAAATTTATGGTGCGGTTGTTTCGATACCCATATTGCAGGTCTACTTAATATTTCTGCAATCAAAAGTTCCGTGTCCATGATCTCGCTGCGAATAAAACAACATAAACTAGTTTAGTCGCCCGCCACAGATTACGTCCGCCAAGGTCGCCGCTCGCGCCACTGTGTGCTGTGGCATCCGCGGTAAACGCTAGGGCTTTTGTTTCAGTCGCACGTCGCATTGCTTGGCGCGGGTCATAGTCGCTTGGGCATTTTCGCGTTTTCGACCGCGCCGCATATCGCGTCGCAGGTATACGTGGCATGTTGAATGCAATATTTAACATTTGTTCTATTCGCTCTAGATTTCGCTATTCGCGCCGCCGGCCGCAGTCGCTGAACCGATGAGTTTGTGGCACGGTCTTACATGCAGGTCTTGAAACGAAGACGGTGGGGATGGCTCATTTCACGGGCGGTAAATTATCTCATCTTGTGACCACCAGGGTAGCGCTGTGATCTAGGGATGGAAAATCAGCACATGCGCGATGCAACTCAACAGTGTCAAACGGTACGAAAATCGTGGCTTGTGTGTTATACGTTTAAAGGATTTGAAAATAACAAAAACCGAGGTAATTCCTTGTACTAAGCATGCCCTCATTGTAAATGCTATGCCTATTGCGGTCCATGACAAGGTAAGTAGTAATAATTATAGTAAATTATTTTTATATAATGCCTTAGCACAATCGGCATAGCACCAGTGAGGTTATCTGAAAAGACTGATGGGTATAATTTATTTAAAAAGGAAATATTTTCTCTATCATTATGGATTATTAATTGTTTCATTTTTTGTTATTTACTTTTTATTTGTATTTAATTATCCTAACTACTTTCAATCATATTTATTTCATGACGTAGCCATACTTCGCAGTCCTTTCGCCAGTTTTGTATTCGACATTTTATCTGGCCCGAATGAAAATGATAAATAGTTGTTCAAATAAGTTTCTCTATCACTTCTTGACATATTTATTTTTTATTGCTGCTTTCTCTTTGTTTTTAATTTTTGTATTATACCTGAATGTTGTCAGTGCTGCGAGAGCGAGACGCACCGGAAACTGACGTACAGTTTATTTCAAGCAATTTTTTTCTTTATTATTATTGATTATTATTTGTTTGATGTTTTTTACTTAAATTAACTAGACTTGTTTCATACATATTTTTTAAATAACGTAAGTACACTTTCTGGACAATTCTGTATTCGAAATCTAATCTATGTCCCGAATGAAAATGGTAAATAGTTGTTTGAAACGAGTTTTCCTATTTTTTTTTACCTATTTGGCATATTTTTTTTTTTTTTTTCTTTCCTTTTTTGAGTTCTTTCTCTACTTGATGTTCCATAAATATCCTCTCGCCTACTAACTATAGTCCCAGCTAACCTGTGGTTATTTTAGCTAAGTTCATTGCTTAATTAAGGTTCTCAGTTTTTATAAATGTAATATTCTTATTTGCCATCTCAACCCGATTCAAAGTTCTTTGACATACCAGCAGGCCCGACCAGAAACATATCGACCGAAGAGTGTCAGGCAAGTGACTGTGATTCTACAGGTAATGAAGGTTCTTCTGTCGAGGGTTCCTCTACCAGGTAATTGACAGCAACCTTTTGGGTGACACAACGTTGTCCCACTGAACTGCTGTTAAATATCGATGGAACGGCGAGCGGATCCAGTCGAGGACGGGCGTACTCAGCCTAGAATAAAAGTACGATAAAATTAAATAACCTCAAACAGTCGGTGGATAAAAAAGAAATGAATTTTAATAAGTGCCATAAACATAAACATAAAAATGAATAAACTTACTTCAGGAATTATCTGGCCGTTCGAGTCACATTTAAGGGGTAAGGCCACTGTAAATTTTTTGAAAAATCGATTTTTTTTTATTGGCTTAAAAAATAGTTTAAACCCTCTAGAATAAGAAAAAAAAGGTCCTGTGCGAAAAAAAATTTGTTGTCCTTAGGAAATGGAGGTCGCCGCCAAGCGTGTCAAAACTTGCTTCGAAACGACTGCAATTATATCGGAGATGGCGATTCCAAAACTTTCAAAGGCATCGTGGATTCGAAGCCTTATGAAAATGTTGATGTTAAAAAAAAAGAGTGCATAGATCACGTGCAAAAAAGAATGGGCACTCGATTGAGAAACTTAAAAAAAGGAACAAAAGGTCTCGGAGGAAGTAGAAAACTCACTGCCAAATTGATTGACGAACTAAGCATTTATTACGGCTTAGCAATCCGTCGAAATTCCGATTCCATCAAAAATATGAAAAATGAGATCTGGGCAACCCTTTTTCACAAAATGTCAACGGATGAAAAGCCTCAGCACGAAAAATGTTCGGAGAATTGGTGCAGTTGGAAGAAAGCGAAAGCAGAAAATGCCTTGGATGCGTATCATCACAATCAGCCAATGAGTGAGGAGGTTTATCAAGCCATCAAACCCATCTACATGGAATTGAGCCGGGACGAGTTGCTGGAGCGTTGCTTGGGGGCCTACACTCAAAACAATAACGAAAGTTTCAACGCTACCGTTTGGAGTTTGGCCCCCAAATCATCCTCAAGCGGAAAAACTGTACTAGATATTGCGACGGATATCGCTGTTTGCATATTCAATGGCGGCCTTACCAACGTCTTGCAAATATTCAAGATGTTGGAGGTGGAAATTGGTGTACAGTTATATAATTTCTGCATCGAAGCCGACGCCAAACGCATCACGCACGCGGAGACATCTCTGAGCGACGCGGCCAAAAGTGCGCGCACGCTCCAAAAATCAACCAGGAAAGACGAAGAAGACGAAAATTTGGCTATCGAAGGACAAATGTATGGTGCTGGGATTGCAGACTAACGGTAAAATTTTTTTTTAACTTCTTTTTTTAATTTTTTCCAATAAAAAACTATTCGCAAAACTTTAAACGCGTTTTTCTCGAAACATGGTTTTTCAAAATGGCACGCAGCATAACTCGAACAATTTTCATTTTTTTTACTTGAAATTTTAACCAGATGTGAACATTTACATTATCTTGAGAATGTCGATCGGAATTTTCAAGAACTTTATTTATTGATTTTTTATTAACAAAAAACTTGCCGTTTTTTTCGTCAAAAATCAATTTTTTTTTCAAACGCACGCCAAATCCACAAAAATTGATACTTTTTACAATCCGATCGACATTCTCTAGCTATAGCCCTCTAGATTAATGGTTTTTTTTTTTTGTTCTAGATTCAAAAGTGCACCAGTGGTGCTGCGTGCCGCAGAGCCCTGGAAGCAAAACATGTCCCGGGAAGATAGCTGTGGAACCGCCATTTTGTTTTTTTTTTTACTGTAAAAAAATTTTATAATAAAGTTTAATGTATGCCCGATAACACCATTAAAAGTTTTTTTTCAAATACCTTCAATTTCGGGAGCAAAAAATTAGTGAAAAAACCTTTTTTTTGGGCTGTTACAGTGGCCTTACTCGTTAATCCATTTTCGAAGAATGTACTTGTCTTCAAAATGTTTCTCACAAACATACTGCGTTTGTTTTAGATCAATAATGTCAGGAATAACGGCTTTCCATTTATTATATAGTTCAATATTTGACGGCACTTTAAATACTGAACATTTTACCGGCACTTTTGTTTTACCGGTTTTGCACCGCGGTACTACACAAGGTTTCACCATTTTTTGAGACGCAATAGCGTCTCACACGTCAAGTGTCTTTAAATGATTAATTATATATTAAATTTAAAATAAATTACACTATAATAAAACACACTCTCTATCTACACTCTATAAACTGGAAATAAATTACATACTACATTTAAAAAAGTAATTGAGAGACAAAAACACGAAACGATTTGTAGCACAGTGTCACTCACTCGCAGATATTAGGTTATGTTCTATTCGAATATGATGGTTAACGCATTTCCATCCCCACCTTTGTCCATCCCTAGATCACAGCGCCGCGCCCCGGTACTAAGAACGCGGAAAACAAGCGAGCGAAACCACGCTGTAGGGAATTCGCTTCGTTTCAAGACCTGTATGTAAGACCGTGGGTTGTGGCCAAGGGGCAACGCACAGTAGGAGAAAAGCCCAAAAACCTGGCCAAAACCTCAAATGACCTTTGACGGGAATGAAAATTGGCTTACAGGGGTTTTCAAGGTAAGATAGATAGATTTAAGAGGCAAGAGACAGAATGCTGGAGATCAATATAGGTATGATAAGAATAAGAACAAAAACAATACAAACACTTTACATCGGGAAGATACATAATAAAGTATGTAAAATAAATAATTATATAATATTCGAATGCATTCAAGAAGACATAAAGAAGTCGTTACATAACGATGTGTTGAGTTTTTACGTACTTGTGAAAAATATATCCATATCAGCTTTCTTAGTTTCTTAATTTATTTTGTTTATATTGTGTAGGTAATACACAAATGTTACGTTACCGTAGAAAACAAAGTATACTCCATATGATATGTCTATGCTATACTCGTACCATATAAATTTGGTTCATTAAACAATATAAAAAATAATAATCAATGGTAGGTATGTACGAGGTCGTGTTGCCAACATACGAGATTTCAGACCATGTCTGTACGAGGACAAGACGTCGGCGTCTGGCAAACCTGTGCTGGGATACTGTAACTCTCTAGCGATAATTATCGTTGTCGCTACTTTCCGATAGTCGTCGCTTGCAACGACATCGTTAACAGCGACAGTGATTCTGTAACTCGGGTTATAACGATTTTCATCGACGTAGAATGCAGCACGGGCCACCGATAAAATTTGGTACAATATTCGATAGATGTGGCAACGTGACAAATTTTCACCACTCAAATTCTAGAGACTTTTGGTGATAATTGTAAATCGGCCTGCTTTTTCAATCCGAATAAACATAACACCACTGCACAGTAGGAGAAAAGCCCAAAAACCTGGCCAAAACCTCAAATGACCTTTGACGGGAATGAAAATTGGCTTACAGGGGTTTTCAAGGTCGCTGATTACGAATCTGAAAGCCAAATTATCGTAAACAAAATGGTCGATCCAATATGGCTGACATGAATGTTAAAAAGTTGCCAGATGTCGACAAAAATTGGTATTTACGGGTTTTCAAGGTCGCTGATTACGAATCCGCAAGCCAAATTATCGTAAAAAAAATGGCCGATCCAATATGGCCAACATGAACGTTAAAAAGTTACCAGATGTTGACAAAAATTGGTATATACGGGTTTTCAAGGTCGCTGATTACCAATCCGATATCTATTGTTTATAACTTGCAACAAAGAGCTTACAGCAAATTGTTATAAACAAAATGGCCGAGTATCCTGCTAAATAGATAAATTAATATATTTAAAAAAATCATCATAATAAAATAAACGTGAACAGTGTATTCTACGCAATTATTATTTTTATTTCCAAAATACATACGGAACGTTTCAAAAATAGAAAATTTTATTCTTAATCAAAATCGTAATCGGAGTCGGAGTCGGAGTCAGAATCATTATCCGAGTTTGTATCTATCACAACTCCCGGCACGGCTTCAATCTCGGCGCAAAATTCGTCTGCTGCAGCAGTCACTTTAGGAGCGATCAACATCGCTACAGCTTCCGGCGACAAACTCTTCAGCTTCTTCTGTGGTAGTCTTCTGACACTTGAAATGTACGGATCAGAAGTAACTAAGAGCCGATGAAAAACATCTTCCATAGTTTTAACCCTGGAACTTTTTCGCGCGAAATCTTCTCGATATCGTTTGATGTCTTTGTTTCGAGCTTCCTGAGCATCTTCGGATAATTGGCCGATTGGTAATAGAGCATGAGTTATTATCACTGGACCATGAATTAATAGTTTGTGCACCGAAGTAGGCATGGAGTACCAAGGGTATAATGCAACGGTCTTTCTTGCCGTTTCAATAGCATACTGTTCAAATCTTTCACAGTTTATCTCGTGGCCACACGATATAACTTGTAGGATTTCGTACAAGCGTTTAATAACTTCTTCGTTGACCCCCGTTATCGCAGCGGAAACCGTCGAATTTTCAAAGAATCGCCGAGCTGTGTTGCCATCATTGCTGCTGCCGTATCCAGGCTTTGGGCGATCGATATTTAGACCCAATTGCTTCTTGAATCCTTCTTGAATGGCCCTCTTGCGTTCCTGGGTAATTTTTTTTTCTTCGGCACTTCGAGCTTGCCATTTTTTAATGCCGAGTTTGTAAGACACGTGTAAGCAATACTCGAAGCACCGTATCCACGCATGCAGCGTCGACAATCCGAACTTCAAATTTGTTTCATTGATTTCCCTTTGCAATACAGTGTCGATGGCATTAAAATCTTTGCTGGTTGCTCCACACAAATAGCACCGTTGAGCAGATTTCGTCAATGATACAGCGTTGCAAACTTTACCATCTATCATGGTGAACAACAACTTGTACATTACGGAGATTTCTTTTCCATCTATTACACTTTCGAATGGACGAAGTGACTTTATTTGTTCTTCAACAATTTGGACTTCATTAAGTGTTGACTCTGTGTCTTCGCGTAGAAACAGTAGTCTAAGCGGTCTACAAAATCGTGGAGACGAGGGTCTGGGGTTCTTCCAAACAACTATTTCTTCCTTCGATTGTTGATCATAACACACGAGTTGTAATGGCACGACTGAAGTAAATAATACATGCGCATCGGATTTGCTGTCATCACTGAACGTCTGCTTATATTCACTTTGCCCAGAACTTCCATCGCAACCCCACTTGCAAATCAAGTCCATTTTACGAACATTATCTGGAGTCAATCTTTGAATGAGTACATTTTGGACGAGTAAAATACGTTCAACTGTATGATCTAATAGTGCCTGTAGTTGGACTTCTGCACTACTCTCTGTAATCCTGATTGCATCACGTGGTGGATAACAACGCTTTTTTGCTTTCATCACTTTTTCGTAAGACGGATATAGCTTACAGTTATTTTCCTTCCCTAATCTTCTCATTCCCTGGTAAGTACTCTTGGAGAATTTATATTCAATCATAGCGGAAAGTGCAGCCTCTTCGGATAAAGTAATTTCATCCGTTGCTGAGTAAGCTTTACGATACTTGGAAGCTCTTAAAGGACTCGTCATTGTTACGTCCTTAATAACTTTTGCGGCGTCGGATTGTCCTGAAGAGCGAAGGCTCATCTGAGTAGCGTATGCTAACTCGACCGAGTTGAACGATGTACGAATATCTTGGGTCTTCCTTCGTTTAGATCTTTCACTGGACATTGTAAACTCAAGGGACGGGCGGCCGCCCGTATTACCCGGGCTTCTTACTACAGTGTCTGTAGGTGCGGCAAAACATACCTGCTTGCTAAGCCATTCACCGTTATTCTTGAAAAATACACAGGATTTTCTGTGAGCTTGTTGCCACCTCGTTCTCATTTGATTGAAGAGTATCGAAAAAGTCTGTTTCGAGTCCTCAGGCACTACAACTGTACGTCCGGTGTCCTTGGAAATTTTTTTTACCATAAATTCGATCAAGGAAGCGAATTTATCGGATAAATGCTCGCTGATTATCAGAAATACTTCTTTCCTTGTCAGCACCAATTCTTTGTAACCGGATCCTGTAATAAAGACATAAAATTGTAGAAAATTGGTGTTAAAGGAAAAGATAAAATTTTCAATTAATACAAAAACTTGAACAATGTACATTATTTTACCAAATAAATAACCGCAATAATTGAAATAATTTTAAGAAAATTAGACAGAAAATATTGACATGGATTTGGTTAAAAGAAAGCTTTGCTTACTATATAATATATATATATTCAAATATTTTATTTGAATGTTATAACATTTCATTCATATTTAAGAAATTTTTATGTGGTTGATTTTAATATGTATATATATATATGCATACGTATATATCATAATTAAATCACAGAAAATTTATATATATATATATATACACATATATATATATTAAAATAATTTATTTCAAGCGTATAACAGCCGTCTTGTCCGTTATGATGCTACTTCACCCATTCTCAGGTAGAGGCGCAGAGGCTGCTCAATAGTGCCGCGTGCACGCTCGGCTACCGCACGATGCGAAAAAAATCATAACGGACAAGACGCACGTTTTCCGCAGGTAACTCTTGTAAATTTCGAAAGCTTATACATTAAACTAAAGGCCGAGACTAGGAGCTTTGCAAAATGTGACAAAATATATAACTTTTCGGACCGTTGAAAATATAAGTTTTCAAAATTATTCAATTTTATTTATGCCGAAGGCTATACTAAATTTCAATCATTTATACATAAACTTTAGATTCAACCGATGTAAAAACATGTTCTACATACCTCCAGAAGTCGTATCCATGTTGCAGAATTGAAATTAAACCCGTCACTTTAAAGTTATGGGTTTTTGAAGTCAGCGTTATTTTCGTCTGTTCAGCGCGTGATACGTACACTCTTCACGAACACTAACTGCCAACTGACGCTGCGGCGCAGGTATACACTTAAAGGGCTTTCCCTTCCACAATAGAATGCAATTACTAGTCCTCTACCTGAATGACTACTCAACTGACCCTATTTCGAAAATTTATTTTTTGGGGTTTTGGCCAGGTTTTTGGGCTTTTCTCCTACTGTGCAACGGCGCGCTTCCCCCTCTTTCACTAGAGCTGCCCGTGGCGCGCAGTGCCGAGCGGGCTGTCGTGCTGAGCGCCGTCCCTGACTCCCCCCTGTCTAGCTACTCTCGCTCGCACTCACGATGCGGTGCATGGAGGCTAGAGTAAAGGAGCCCGAACGCGTATAGGAAAAGCATTATAAACGTGAACCCTCAAAGTGACGAGGATTCTTGGTTATCCCGGTTTGCATTTATTATGTCATTCTTGGCTTTTGGCTTTTCGTCTTTGAACACACCAACAAGATTTACCAGGATTTTTTTATTGCGATAAAAATCAGTGCTGTAGAGTGCAGTAAGTGATTGCCTCAATACCTGTACGAAAAAAACATTCATATTGTGGATTAAGTAATAAATATGCGCACATTTTGTTGTTGTTTTTTTAATTTGTTTGGATTTGATCGCGCATTGTATAAAAATAATTTATTGATAAATCTTTCTAGGGTCTAGGTTGACTTGGCTTTGAATTTTGCCCAAAAATATTATCTAACAAATGCACGATGACATAATTAATCGACGAACGAACAAATTTACTGTTTTTCTCATCTGTTTTGCGTATAACTCCGCTTTGAATATTCTCTTCTCTCTCTTTTCTCATTCCGTCTCTGTCATCCTATCTTGAGTACAGCAGCGCCAGCGGATAGTTCAGTAAAAATTTTCGCTGCTTCCATAGCCCACGTCCGCAGTACAGCGTTCGGGCTCCTTTACTCTAGTCTCCATGATGCGGTGGATCGCGGTGCGCTCTCGATCGCGGCGCTTTCTCTTATGTTGAGGCCCCATGAAACATGTTAATGTCAATTGTTCAATAAATAGCTTCTTAATCGTCATGAAATTTTGCACGACCTCCGGAATACTTCATGTAAAAACATACAACATTTTCAGAATTCTATCATCATTACTTCAACCTCCTTAAGGGTGGAAATAAAAAATGATAAAAAATTCTCAAAATTTGGTATATTTTTGTATTAAAAAATTAAGGGAGCTTTCCAGTGTGACAGCCCGAAAAATCGCTGTTTTTCGCGATTTTTTTTTTTAAAGAAAAAATAATCTAATCGGTCTGGTTTTTTTTTGTATATTAGTTGGGTATTGAAGAATACAAAACAATTTTTTAAAGATCGATTTATTTATTAATTAATATCTATAAAAATGATGAAACAATTGTTGCAGAAAATGCACTTGGATGTGGTGTCCACGTTGGGGGTCACAATTTTGATCTGAAACAAAAAACACAAAAAGATTATTGATCGGTATATAATTGGCTTTCGTGCTATGGAGGCTTTTTTTTTTTTGCAAAAATGGCGCCGGTTTGAACAAAAAGTATCGATTTTAGCATTTTTTTGGCAGTTTTTTTTACAAAAAAATAGGAAGATGTCAAAAAAAAAAGCTTCCATAGCACGATAAACAATGACGTTAAGAATATTGTGTAAAAAATTCAACTCGATAGCTTTAAAACTCTGCCCTCCAAGTTGGACACCGTTTTGAAAAATGCTGTTTCGAGAAAAACGCGTTCAAAGTTTCATGTGAGGAAATTTTAGGTAAATCGTTTACTTACGGTCAATCAGCGATGCCAGGTCCATACAATATCCCTTCTGCTTCTTCGAAAAGATCGTGCTCAATGGATTGTTCAGTCCGACGAGCTGTCCTCGCCTCTTTGCTATCCAGGGACGCCCGGCGGTTTGCTTGGGTGATGCGCGCATTCTTGTACTTAGCGGCGAAATCTGCGGCGCTCGGCCCTATCGTGCATCCCATCGTCTCCAAAATTTTTAAAATTGGGTCGTAACCTTCATTGAATGTGCACACAGCACACTGCGTAGCGATTTCTACTATCTGCTTGCCGCAGAATACGTGCTTTGGGGCTAGTTGCCACACACAGTGATTGAAGCTCTCGTTATTGTTTTGAGTGTTCGCGCCCGTACATCGTTCTAAGAGATCCTCCGTTGTTAGATCATCGTAAATCGGCTTTAAAACTTGTTGTACGTCTTCGTCGAGTGCTGGTGGATGGGTGTACTCCTCTCCTGTGGCCTCGGCCTTGCGCCATTCGCACCACGAATCTTCTCCCGCAGGGCAATACTCATGCTGAGTATTTTCATCGGTTGAGCTTTTGTGATGAAATGTAGCCCATATGGCTTTCCTCATATTTTCCACGGAATTGGAATGTCGACGAACTGCCAAGCCATAATATTCGGAGAGATTTGTCAATAATTTTAACGTCAATTGCGCTCTTTTCGGTTCAACAGCAGTTTTTTTTTGTTTGATTTTTTTTAGTTTTCGGAGTACTCGAACGAGATCCTTTTTTTTCGGTTCACTCTCCATTGCTTTGTCTTCGATTTGCTTTTTGGCCTTTTTTAGTTGAACTAACCTTTTTCTTGCTTCGTTTCCCCTTTTATATACTCGCTTTTTCACGTGCAAAACGTTGACCTTTTTTGTACCGTCAAATCGTCACCGTACGGCTTGGCTTCTAATAACATCTTGAATGTTTTTGTATCGCCGTCTCCTATATAGAAACCGTATTTCGCGTTGTGCAATTCTTCTGATCTCTTGAATATTTCGATTATACCGTCGACTTCCATTTTTCCCGCGCTGCCTTCGTGATTGACGTTGCATTCGGATTCATGCGTCTCAAACCACGCCTCGTACTCGGGTGTTCCCGTTTGTCCTTTCCAGAATGCACAAGCCTTGCAGAAGCTTGATTTGACAGCAACATCCAAAACTTTGTTGGTATATTTTCCAATCACGGACACGATACCCATGCGCGACGTGAAACCGCGTTTCGACCACGATCCATCACCGGACACCGTCAGAATATCGCCCCGATTTTCTGCTTCCAAAGTTTTTTCCTTCTCTTCGGTACCTGCTTTTTTCACGACGGCCTCGTATATTGATTTCGCTGCAATCTGCAGGATTTTCACGATTCCATAATAGGTGTTATTATTGAAGTTTGCAGTTAAATCCATCAAGGCGATAAAATTTCTAATGCCATTTATGCCGATGCCGACCAATCGCATGACAAAGCAGAAACGACGATTGATTTCATAAGCATTTTTTATCAAAGGACAAGAATCTATCTCGGCCGAATCTGGACACGAACACTGAACACAAATTTTAAAGCCCAATCCGCGAAACGATTTTTTTAAAATCTTCACGTCGCTATTACACTTTTTGCACTTCAACAGTTCCTGAAGAGCGCCGAAAACCAAAAAGAACTCCAAAATCACATAGCTAAACGTTTGATCGATTCGGACTTCAAACTCTGGACTCTTTTTCAAGATTTTTGCTGCCGAAGTGCTCGCAAACGTTAGATCCGTTTCGATATCGTGTCGATTTGTTCCCTTGAAACCCGCGGATCTTTTTCGTTCATTTCGCGGATGTCCGCTTCTCGAGCCTTTTCTATCCTGCCACGCACATTTCTCTTTCGTAGATCTATCCATTTTGAATGTCGAAACCGAACTGAAAGACGAACCGGACTCACGTTGGAAGGTACACGAGCAGGTAGGAACGAGACAATAGAAATAACGGTCGCACGGGCAGACGGCCGACGCGGCAGCTGTAGCGCTCCGTTGCCTTCTTCCAAGAAATGCTGTACAGTAACCGAAATAATCTGAATTTCGGCATGAAAATTTTAGGGAATATTCGGAAGAGTGTACACTATTCGATGAAGCAAAAAAAAATCGATTTTTTGAAAACTTCACACTGGAAAGCTCCCTTAACATTTCGTTAAGGACAATTTTTAAAAGAAATAACAAAAAATTTATCAATAAACTTCGTTTTGTTTCCGTTGCTTTCAGTATATTGTAGATATCACAAAATTAAGAGGTCAAAAAAAAACTTATTGCACAGTTACATCAGTTTCCATAAGGCAGCATTTAATTTGTGAATGTTAATTGTTCAATAACGAGCTTCCTAATTGTGAAATGTTGACACGACCTCTGAAATACTTCATACAACAACATACCAAATTTTCAGAACTTTATCATCATTTGCAATTTGGGACTCAACATCCTTAATTACTCTACGTGAGCGTAATCGACTATGGCGCGTCGGTAATTGATTATCCTAACTCTGGATCCCGCCGTCGGAGGGCGACACGTACCTGCTTATAATGATTAACGTGCATTGTATGTATTGTGTCCATGTAATGTTCGAATTTGAGATATCTTTCCGACCTTCAGGTTCTCCTGCTACACTTTCTTTTGGAGATCCTTGCTACCCGTCTGTACTATCGAGCCGTCTGGGTGTGTGTGTGTGTGTGTGTGTGTGTGTGTGTGTGTGTGTGTGTGTGTGTGTGCGTGTGTGCGTGCGTGCGTGCGTGCGTGCGTGCGTGCGTGCGTGCGTGCGTGCGTGCGTGCGTGCGTGCGTGCGTGCGTGCGTGCGTGCGTGCGTGCGTGCGTGCGTGCGTGCGTGCGTGCGTGCGTGCGTGCGTGCGTGCGTGCGTGCGTGCGTGCGTGCGTGCGTGTGTGTGTGTGTGTGTGTGTGTGTGTGTGTGTGTGTGTGTGTGTGTGTGTGTGTGTGCTGCCTGGTAATTCCGATACCTCCTCGCACTTTATATTCTTCAAATACAATTTTTCTATCTATCCTACCTTACTTCATTACTTCTCCTTTTATTCTTACTGATCTTTCGTGATCACTTTTATTCTTGTGACTTTCTCCCTTTTCTTATAGACTAAAAAACTATGTTCCAATTATTCCTTTTTTTTAGTTTCTTAAGGTTTCCCTCTTTGAGCTTTCCTCTCCGATAAGGATGTACTATGCTGAGCGGTACTTTTCAATCCACGCAAACAAATATCAGATTCTCGGGTGGCGACTCCTCACTTCTCCTGTTTTTCAATGTTCCCCTCATGTGGCGGGGTACAAAGAAGTAAAAAATGAAAATACACGAATACACTGTAAGAATGAGTGTTGTTCACTCTTCGCATTACGCAATGGATAGCAGATAGGACCAGTTGAAAAAAATGGTAAGAAAGAAAATGACAAAGAAATTATGGAAGATATCAAGTAGTGAACTCCTTTTTCTTCGATCTCGAGTTCTTACAAACTCATTTAGTGGAATTTCATCCGGGGTACGTCCGCGACGGAGAGGCATAGGGACATCGAGGGCCGCCGAAAGCGGAAGAGCGAAAATGTGTATACGGAGAAACAAGAAGCGTAAAATGAGGAGATACGAAAAAACGCCCAAAAAACAGGGAACGCCAAAAGGTCGGTGTATCCAGAAAGAAGAAGAACCAGATTATGAGTAGGCTGCGAATCAAAAGGGTGAAATTTGGAATTTCGTTCCATAATTAAATATTGTGGGTGGAAAACGTTATAAAAGTCTTTTTGAAATTGGATTCACCTGAATTTAAACCCCCTGTGAGAGATCTCATGACTTGGGCTATTATGGTTTTTCATATTTTCTTTCTCTATGTATTCTCTTCTACCCTCCTTGCTCTCGCCCTTCTTCTTTGTCTTCCATGCTTCATTCTCTTTTCGTACCAAAGAAATAAACTTCGAGCAATTACTAGGAAGGCAAATACAAAGGCAAATGCAAAAAGCGAAAAGCTATTCCAAAATTGCCAAAAAACAGATTCTAATATTTATGTGGAATATCATTAAAAACCAATTGTGGAAATTCAGTGAACTAGACATCGGAAAGTGATGGAATCGATTTCGTGACATAATCATAATTACAAATAGGATCTATCAAGATTCCTTGTGCAACCGGAAGAGTCTTAATATGTTTCCGTGCTCTGCAAGCTTTTGTTTTTGATGTGGCGAATATCACGTTGACTTTCGCAAATTGACATTGCCGAAAAAATCACAAGCACAAACGTTTTGGTTGTTTTTTGATAACACCATTGATTTCACATTCTAGAGATACATCCGGAATTTTTGTAAACCTGTATTTTATTGTTCGTTGACATTCACGTACAGAAAAGGAAAATGAATCTACTGAACTAACAAGGAGAGGTCACGCCCTGTGAGTCAACGATTTGGCCAAGCTCTGTGTACTTCAAGAGACTCATTAGTGTAATATATGCTCAAAGTCCTACCGCGCACAACTCGGAAATAAAGAAGAAATCTCTCTCGAAAGTGTTAAGCTAGAACTACGCTAGGCCGATGTTGGCCAGGTACGCCGATCCAGACATATCGGAGCCCATATATTTTATGTGGCGACGAGTTGTGTAGTCGCCACATAAAATATATCTAGTTGCGTAGTCGTGTAGTCGTGTAGACTAGTTGTGTAGTCGCCACATAAAACATCAGTTCCACGCCAGGCGACGCAACGCCGATACAGCGACCGCAAATTTTCGTTGGATGGTGGAGTGAGTGAACCACGCGTGTGACGGCGTGTGTATGGTGTACCTCTACGTCTCAGACATCAGACGTGTCATCCGCGAGCATCGGCTAGTGAATTTAGTTGCCGCCGCGAATAAGATCGGTGGTTATTTTATTACGAAGACGAGTAATGAAGAATTCATTGAACTGGTTCGGCAGTATCCTGTCATATTGATGTAAAAATGCAAGAATACATAGACTCCGCTATGAAAGTTGCCAATCTTTCCATCGTACTAATTGGTTTAAACATGTATGATTTTTTTGTCTTGATCTATTAGATCATCAATTTCTTTGAATTATGCTTTCAACGTGCGAAAAAAACATGAAAAGGCGAGATCCGTCTGCTTCTAAATCTTTCACGAGAGTATGTATTCACCAACTTGCTCTTTCTTAAGTTTACCCTAGTGCAAATTTTTTCCCGTAAAACTCTGATTTTTTGCGGAAAATTTTTCCGAATTTTTCTATGAATTGGAACAAATATGAAGAATTCGGAGTTTTACGGACAATTCGTTTTACGCAAACATCCGAGTTTTTCCGAATTTCTCCGAATTTTTTCGAATTTTTCCGAATATTTCATCATCTTAATTACAATCACGGAAAAATCTCGGAAATTATATGAAATAAAAAATACCGATAAAAAATGAATTCTTACTTTTTGTTTGCTCAAATTATACTTCCTCCGGTTATCAAGTAACGCAAACTAACAACATAAAAATACTTGATCACCTGTTCATCAGTTATATTTATTAATAGAAAAAGTACAATATTTTATTTATTAAATAAAATCTTTTGCTATTCTTACTTACTGTTTCTCTCATAAAAAATACTTTGATTTTTTGTTCTTACATACAAAAATACTTTGTTTTTACCGAAAATACGTTTTTTCCTTGTTGATACTTACTTAAAAAATAAATTATTCTTTCTTCTTGATTTTTACTTTAAAACAACATTGGCGCTTTCTTCTTAGTTTAACTAAAAAAAATTTGTTCTTTGTTGGTTTAATTTTTTTTTAAATAGTTCTTTTTTCTCAGTTTTATTTTTTTCCAATTGGTTCTTTCTTCTTGGTTTCGTTGTAAAAAAAATTGGTTCTATGGTTGTTTTATAAATTTACAACTATAAAAATATTGTACAACTAAATAAACAAATAATACTTGCGGTATTATTTGTTGAAGCTTGTCGAACCTCTGCGGCACGCGGTACTACTGTGCCAATTTTAATCTAGAAAAAAGAATTTTGTTTTATTAAGTCTACATGAGTGTAGCTACTGAACCACGTAGGGGATTTTCGAAAAGTTAATTTAAACAATATTTATTAACAAGTAACTGGCTTAAAAAAATTGAACATTTTTAGTCAAATACTCGGCAATTACTGAAAAATTACTATTTCTAAAATCTCCTACGTGGTTCACTAGCTACACTTATCTAGATTTAATAAAAAAATATCTTTTGTCCAGATTAAAATTGGCACAAGTTATACTGCGTGCCGCAGAGCACCTTAAGTTAAACATGCCTCGGAAGAACTTGCTGCAGTGTCGCCATTTTGTAATATTTTCCCATAAAATTTTTTTGCAATATACTTCAATATATGCTCAATAATTACCCCAAGTATTATTTGTCTAAAACGCTTCGTGGCAGGCCGTTACAGTGGTGTTACCCCTTAAGGAAAACAATGTTCGCAAACATTTCGGAAATTCATTATTTCTCAGAATTATGATGGATAAAAAAATGTAATAAGTTTATTTTACGAAAATATCATTTTTTTCATCTATAACTTTTCTCCGAATATCTCCGCAGCCGTTGACTCAATAGGAAAAAGAAAAAGTTCCGGAAAAAAAATAATACATTTTTTTTTACGAAAATCTCATTTTTTTTCATCTTTAAATTTTCTCCAAATATCTCCGCAGCCATTCACGCAGGTCATAGGAAAAGGGGAGATTTCCGGAAAATACTAATAATAATCATAATTTTTTTTACGAAAATTTTATTTCTTTTCATCTTTAACTTTTCTCCGAATATCTCGGCAGCCGTTCACTCAGGTCATAGGAAAAAGAGAAATTTCCGGGAAAAAAATGAGAAATCATGAATTTTCAGTAAAAAAAATGTGTTTTTGGGAAATAGACCAGTACTTGAATCTGTTTTAAATCATTTGTTCTCCGAAAATCTCAAATATGACTAAAATATGAGAATTTATAAAAAAAATTGCACTAGGGTAGGTTGTGAACCCAGTGTTTTCTTTCCGTATTTTTTCTATTCTAGGTTTTTCTATCTTGGTCTAGAGCATTAAGGAATGCTCTGAACCGATTTGCCGACATGAAGAAAAGTAAATCTTCTTCAAAATTACTGTCCGATTCGTGCAGTTTTATCTCCCCGATAACAGAGTTCTCGCTTGATCGACAACCAGCGTGAAATGCGTGACACACGTTAAGACGGAATGACACCCTGGTCGTCAATATGGCAGAACACGATTCTAAAAAACCCACGGATTTTCGAAACGGGTCTTCAGAATTTCATGAAATTTGGCCAGAAGTCGTCAAATCGATAGACGAATCGCTGTCTACTGATCAAATTTCTTGAACTTGAGAAAAAAAAGTAGATTGTCTTACCATGCTGAACTCGTGATTGATATGATGAAAAATAAAAAGTTTGGCTAATGCCACGACTTGGAGAAAAGCAGAGCCGCGTAGCCACGTTAAAAACACGTATTTTGGCTCCTCAATGATTTTATTCCTCTCCATATTTCAGGAAATCCGTGGGTGTCTATAATTAGTAGGTAATTGGTGATAATTTCGAGCAAATCTTGCACGATGTTAGAGAAACTTAGTTCCTGCGAATTCTGGCGAGGCGCCCACTACGCATTCTGCAGACGACAAACATCGATGTGGCTCGAATTCGACGAGCCCGAAAGTGACAGCTGAGAAGTAACCGTGTGTGCGAGTAAAATGTGGGAAATTGTGTGGTTACCTTCAACAATTTGTTTTTTGTTATTTTTTGACTGAAAACGTTGTGCCAAGTCCACCGGGCATGCGGATACCTTCATTGGACGAGTCACTTGGCTGATGTATTCGTGGAGCAACGTTGAGGTTAGCCATATACGTGATCTATCAATGTCTTTATAAGAACAAATTCCCTTACTCTGCGGAATGGTTTATTAGCACGCGATAATTTATCAAAAAGGATCATTTAGAACCAAAATAAAACGTCCCAGATACTTGAAATACTTTTGGAGTCAAATTGGGGTCTTCTTTTACAATCTGACAATCCACTTTTTCTTTGAAGCATTTCAATCACTTCATTATCCACCTTGCACGTCCAAACATTGTGGATGCATCATACAACAAGGTGAGAAGGTTTGGTATTAGTTGTTCCATTAATTTTCATAATTGTATAAAATAATTATGTATAGTGTCGTGAAAATGAATGGGTTTGTTTGCGTCATTGCTTATAATTCTTTGTATGGTGAGCGCAAAAGCTATGAGCTCTGTATGGATAGCTTCTGTGTCATGAACAAATATCTGCAGTGCGTAAACCAAAGAAACTTTGTTCGTACATGAAAATTGGTTGAATCTCACCTTTTGCTGTACTAGCAACAGTGTCCATGCAATATAATACAAGCGATGGAAGCAATGTTTTTTAGATTTTCTCCACAGTACTGTCCGGGTGAAAAATTCTGATTAACATTTAAAAACTTTTTTTAAAGAAATTCAGTGAATCATCAGAACCTTTCTCTCCCTACTGAACCAAATGGCAAGTTTGATAAGCAGTCGGAAAGTTATTCGCTTGTCATTGCTTGTCAAACTTGCCATTCTGACCAGCAGTGAGAGAAATGTTCTGAAGATTCGCTGAATCCTGCTGAAGAAAGTTATAAAATGTCAGAGTTTTTCACATGGACAGTACATTGAAGAAAGTCTAATGAAACATTGCTTCCATCACTTGCAGTTTTTTGCATGAGTACTATTACGAGTACAGGGAAAAGTGAGATTTTCCTAATTTTTGTCTACGGATAAAGTTTCGTTGGTTTACTCGGTATAGAAAGTTGTTTGCAGCATATCTGCAACGAGCTTGGGTCTCTTGCGAGGGGTAGAGAGCATCCTGCAAAGTGCAGCTTTCGTACCTACTGTATGCAGAGTTATAAACACTGACGCAAGGAAACCCATTCATCTTCACGACACTATATGTAATTATTTTTTATATTTATGAGAATTTATGGAACTACTAATGCCAAACTTTTCCACATGGTTGTATAAAGTGTCCACAATGTTTGCACTTAGAAGGCGGATAATTTAAGAGAGACAAAAATGCTTTGAACAAAAATTGAATCGTGCGACTGGAACCTGACTTTAAAAATATTTCAAGCACGATTGAATTGTATGTATTTATATTTGATATTTATTTTATTCTGCTATTATCGATTCTTCTTATTGCAATTTGAGGCTGAATTATGTTTATAGCCTGCACCGAGCACAACAAATTTGAGCATCTAAGATTAATTCGTGCTCGTTGCATTCTGATGTTGCAAACCGTCATGTTGCAAAAGTCATCAACGTCACTACTTACAAAAATTAAGGGAAGAAAATAATTACCGAAATTTCTTAGTGCTATTCAAGATGTTCTATTTCCACAAAAAATGAGGCGTAGGACAACATTTAAAAGTGCATTTTGAAGCTTAGAATCTCTTGTTTTGTACCTTACACTTGAAAAGATAGTTTGTTTCTTTAGTTAGTTTCGAGAAAATAGTAGTAGTCCCAGAAATTGCAGAATTTCTGCATGTTTAAGTTTTTTTTTAAATTGAAAACTCATCGTTCAGAATAGATGAAATACAAGCTCTTATTATTTTGAGAAATATAATGAAGATGAAAAATCGTCGTATCACCCGCGACTTGATACTGTAATGTAACTATCAATATTCTATAAAAAAAACATAACTTTATATCAAGAAAAACGGAACGAAAACTTTGATCTCGATTTTATCGAAACTACTTTTTTCGACCTTGTCTCAGCGAATACTCAAGAACTTATCAATCGATTTTGAATTTTCTAACAACATTTTTGTAATCGCACTGGCTAAGGTTGTACGTAAACGATTTTTTAAATTTTGATCATTATTATTTTTAAAGTTTGGTTGAGTGCAAAAGAGGCCCTTGAAGATAGAAAAAAGTGTTCAAACTGTCGGCATTTTGTAAAAAAAAACCAAAATAAAAATCCTTAACATTAACTTGAAAAAGGACAATAAATTACTTTTTATCGGTTTTCAATAAATCTATCTGTATAAAGATTGAAGGAAATACGAACATTTTTTTTCAGCTCAATGGACCCCCAACAGCCGTGTTAACTTTGAAATTGACCCATCGAACCGTTTTTCTGGAGCGATTGATCAACGTTTTACAACACAATTAAAGGAACAAGTGCATTGTTCCTAAGCATTGTGTAATCATCATCAAGATGAAAAGACCAATTTTTTCGTCTTGTTTCAGAACTTCGCACTAGTTAATTGTGACATTGGATAAAAAAAAGAAAAACTCAAAAAATTAAAAAAACATTTGAATTTTTTGTTGTTGAACGTTTCTAAGACACTTCGGAAAACGATATTAACTCATATGAGACACGTTTCGACCTTTGGGTTTTTTCAGCGCCTAAGGAGTAATAATGCTTACTGAGCGGTATTGATAGTGCCGCGCCTACCGATTACACTCTCGATCGAGAATAAACGGTAAAATTAATGCATAAATAATTGATTAAACAATTATTTTTGCAGTCATTTTACCGTTGTTTTTTGCCGCGCGTAAGCAGCAACCATATTTGGTGAGAGGTAGAGCAAGTACCGTATCTACCGATCATACCGGTGATTGAGAATAAATGCAAAAATAATTATTTAAACAATTATTTTTGCGTATTTTTTACCGTTGTTTTTTGCAGCGCGTAAGCAGCGATTATATTTTCTGACTGAGAAGTATAGAACATACCGTATCTACCGATCATACCCGTGATCGAGAATAAATGCAAAAATAATTGTGTAAACAATTATTTTATAGAAATATAGGAAGTAGCGCACATTTGTTAATGTAATAATTGTTAAAAATAATTAATTTTTAACGATTATCTCGCTGCAGAAAAGCGCGAGTCGCAGCAAAAACGCTTGCTGCGAAATTGAGATTCTCCATGATCTCGAATTCCGTGCGAAGTCGGCGTTGACAAAGAAAACAAAATTCTTTGTCGACACTGGCCGTGGGTCAGGGTGTGGGTATATACGTGTATACACCCACGCGAAGTGTGTACTCGCTGCGAGAAGGAAGCGACAGCAGGCGAGAAGAAAACAA
The DNA here is from genome assembly GCA_951751655.1 of Ophion costatus. NCBI lineage: Eukaryota > Metazoa > Arthropoda > Insecta > Hymenoptera > Ichneumonidae > Ophion > Ophion costatus. Next base: position 4,609,617 of record OX632358.1, on the reverse strand, counting down.
TCTTCAACTGCGTGCGCCCGAAGAGAAGTAGCGTATACACACTAACACATACGCACACACGCGTTGCGTTGAGGCATAACATTGTATGCCTCTACACAAGAAGGCACGAGACCCCGTCTCAGCGTGCGTTCGTAACGAACACGCGTTCGTCTCGAACGCGCGCTGTGACATCTACCGGTAGATAGCAGAAGCTCGAACAAGTTCTGCTCTACCGGCACGAGCCGGGGCTGCGTCGAACTTTTGCTTCGGGTGTCATTCCGTCTTAAGGACACGGGTCACACGTCCGGTCGGGAAAAATCCTAGTGCCAAGTTCTCTCTCAGACGAATCACATTCCGGGCAAACGAAGAGAAAGACATTGTTCGTCGTTCAACAGAGCGGAAGGTGTTTCTTTTCGTTTTTCTAAAAAATCAACCATTTAGGAGAACACTGAGAATCAGAAAATCAGCTATCTTTCTCGCACTCGTGGCTGCTCGGTCGGTGTGACACATGGCCTTAAGACGCGGGTCGGTTTGATGTGCACACCAACCTTACACGTGTGAGACGTCTCGGATGCATGTGTCGGTAGTAGTACTACTAATGTAGTTCTTGCTCTTGGCTCACCATTTATACAAGTTCCAAAAATTCGGTTTGACGGAAGCTGTCGTGGCGAAGTGGGCAGCGTATATGTTTCTTACCGCGGCTATCCGGCTTCGATATTCGACCGGTGTAATTATTTTTTCTTCTATCTTTTTTTCTTTATAGAAAGTATTTATTTGTCAATATAATTCGATCCGTATAATTGTTTTACCTTTCGTTCTTTCTTACTTTCTTCAAAGAAAATGCCCATGTTAGCATAATTATATAAAAAAAAGTTGTGAGCAACACAATCACATCGCACAAACGCCCAGGAATATTGAAATATTTAATTAATCATCAGACTATTGACAATTTAGCGAACGAATTCGGTAATGTCGTTGTAACTTGCTTGAAATCGGGAAAACTGACAACGAAAGTTTACAGTGAATTTCTTAAAAACTTCATTCAGCCTCACGTTAAAGACAACAAATTTTCACTAATAGTCGATATATCATCTCGTGGAGATACCATACGAATACATTGACTGATCCACCATCAAGTATTATTAGCACCAATTTTCCAGAAAATGTTTAAATACGCGTGCTTTGAGTGATTAATATAGTAGTAATCTGGATGCTTGATATGGGCAGACGAGGCGTTCCAGTGGGCGCAATTTGTACAAGGGAAAGTGAAAACACTCTTGCAAGGCAAGAACATAAAGTTAGCTAAAACTACATTATGCTAGGGAAGGGTGTGAATATATACATATGTACAACGATAGCAAAGCTGATCCTATGGTGTGGGTGAAGACCAAAGCAGGGGACAAAATATTGTGACAGGTTTGTTAATGGGCACGATGGTGTGCTCGGAAGATATAGAGTTGCTTCGTGTTTCTGAGAGCAGCAATGGTAAGGTTGTTGCTGACCATGGGTAAGTACAGGAGTTGGTCCGGGGGAAGTCGTTCAGGTTGACCGCGGTAAGGTCAGTACTCAATTTGAAGCGATCTCTATGGTAAGCGAAATTGCCAAAGTCGAGCGAGATTCTTTTATCCCCTTTATTCCTTTTCTGGTGGTAAAGGATCGGGATGTTGTAATGGTTTTGTATAAATCCCTGGTGCTCGAATTGAAGAAAGCTGTCCGGAGGAATGTAGACTGTGTTGGCTTGGCTGCGAATTGTCGCCGGTTTTGGATGGAGATGGGTTTACGTTATATTATTTTGGAGGGTGTATAGGCTGCTGACGTAGTTTCTGGTAAGTCGAATCATGAAGTTATCAATGCGAGGTTTACTGACGCGGTGATAGAACGTCGTGTTACTGGTGTAACGTAGGAAGCTTGAGTTGTGTGGGCGGTAGGTGCTGAGGTACTCTCGTAAGCATTTTTGCCCAAATATGCGTAGTTCCTCTCTGGCGGATGAATTAGTGTTCCACTAGACTAGGGTGGCGTAAGTGAGGATGGGGTGAATAAGAAGCATGTACAGTATTACTTTGGTTTTGGGGGTTTGCAGCCGAAGATTTTGTGATTTGCCATGGAAGCGGATCTGACTTTGGCCAGTTGTGTCACGTCCTGCGACGAAGTCACTAAACTTTCCCTACGGCCTCCCTTGTCCACGCGACTTCCACGAGAACACGGTTTTATGCATGATTTCTCCGAAAAGTCATAAAACAAAAATTGTATAACTATGCGTTCTATCCCGTGTAGCGACTAAGCATAGATCAAGGGTCCTCGGGAAAACTCTGCTCGAGCCGGTTGTAAAAACCGGAGCGCAACGGAAACCGAAAATACGTGAACAAGCTACGAAGCGCATAGCAGAGCGCCTTTCATACGAAAATCCACAGAAAACCGCCTCCTACGACTCTCTCTCTCTCTCTCTCTCTCTCTCTCTCTCTCTCTCTCTCTCTCTCTCTCTCTCTCTCTCTCTCTCTCTCTCTCTCTCTCTCTCTCTCTCTCTCTCTCTCTCTCTCTCTCTCTCTCTCTCTCTCTCTCTCTCTCTCTCTCTCTCTCTCTCTCTCTCTCTCTCTCTCGCTCTCTCTGTCTCTCCGATTGGCCTATCGACAATGAAATTCATGCATATCTGGTCAGGAGACCCAAGGAACATACTTCCATCCTTCGTCATTCACGATTGGCCGACAACCCATTAAAAGTCCGAAATCCCCTTTTTTCCACTCTGCCCAAATATGGAACCTAGAACAGGAGGAACCAAATACACATATAAAAAGGGGATCCGTCGCCACTCCGCAGTTCTTCCATCGGAGTCTTTACCAACCATGACTCTGTCCGTGTAATCATCGAATCTTAATCCAACAGTCTATCACCAGTCAAACGTCAATTCAATACCTGCTCGCAAACTAAAAAGTCCTGTTGAAATCCTATACTCTTATTCCGCGACTAATAACTTGAGTTCATTTCTCATAGCTTAGTATTTATATTTACGCTGAAGTAACTCAACCCGATCGAAACCAAGTCCCCGCTTTCCGAGAAACATTGTAAACGCAGTGCGTATGCGTCTCGTCTTCCATTGTACCTGCGAGCACACTTGGCCACCGCCGAAGGGCCGTTACCCTTACGACCAATCGCTGATACTCCTACGAACGAGTGTACATCGCACCACCGACCATTGTAAGCGAACTCTCTATATATATATATATTGTGATGTAGCGGATGGACAATTATCTGATTTTTATGCGGAAAGGAGTGACTGACTCGCTCCAGAACTCGGTCGTAGGACGGAACAACTCGGTAAACACAGATTTGAGCTACTCGAGACACGTTTATTCAAATGACTGACGGACAGAGATTCGGTGTCGTACAGGATTTGGAGACTTACTGACTACTTAGCCTAGAACGGAGGCAACTTATAGGGCTGGAGCGTGGGAAATTGAAAATAGTGGGAGGAAGGGCCTACGTGACGCTTGAGGCGTTCTTCGGCGTTTTTCCCAAGCGATAGGGCTAGAAGATGGTTTTCTGAGAATTCGAAAACCAGTGTGTGACTATTGAATTCGGGACCGCGGTTGGGTGGAAGTTACGGATTTTGTAAAGGGCCGACGATACTACGAATGCAGCCGCATTCGGGCGGTGGTAATAAAAAAGGTACGCGGGAGAAATGTCAGGACTCTTCTAATATTTGTGTGGGAGTTTTCGTCGGAATGTCGGTGAAGGAGGCGGAGGTGATAAAATTAGAAGACGGAGTTCGACCGTGGGAAAGGAAAAAAGGAAAAATTCTCAGCCTATATTACACCTCCCCCCTAATTTAAGAAAATTCATACAAAAAAAAAATGAATTTTCTTCAAGCTTTAAGGCTAGTGGACCGACGGCGACCCACTTGTTTCGCAGTGTTTTGTACATTACGATGTCTGGCGATTTCTAGCATGGAACATTCTTCTTCGTCGTAGTTTACACGGTAATCTACATGTTCGTTGTTTTGATGAAAACAATTATTGTACACATTGATACAAGGGGAATAGGTTGCTTTAAATAGTTTGGTGAATATACTGGATAAACAACCACATAATCCGCATCTGAACATAACATATAAGAAGACAACGGCGGTACAACTGTACCCGAGATACCTGGTACCTTCGTAAGTAGTTTCGACAAATGTCTTCGTCCGTTTAAGTTGTCCGATTTTCTCTGCCTCTTCTGAGATCTCGTCTAACGTCTGTCCAAGAGTTTCGAGTTGAGTAAGGTCAACGTGTGTAGGTCGTCCTAACGTTGTTAGCTGAATGTCGTCCAAAGAAACTGAATGATTTCGAAGCACTTCTTCGAGATTCAGAACTTTGAGAGTCTTGTTGAGAAGAAGGTCGGACGCTTGTGTAATCCTTTTATCATAACTAGGTCTTATAAAGATGTGTTCAGTATGCCCAACGCAGTCGCCTGTTATGGTTATTTTGTTGGTACCGCGTAGTAGTGAGTGGTGTGTTTTATGGTCATCACAACTCACATAAATCGTCTCGTCATGCGGGGACGTCACGATCCACGAATTTCCTGATTTCAATTGAATTTATAAAGATTTAACCAGATTTATGTAGAGTATTTGACATTGCGAGTCAGATATGTCTATCGGCTTTTGAATGATCACTGCTTCGCAACTATTGGGATCGTGTACAAAATAGTCAGGGTTTTTACGTTTGCACAGGCGTCGTGGTCCTACTTCTTTACAGTGATCGAAGTCATCTTCTGTGCTCGGAGTAAATATTGTTCTGGCCGCATTGGTCATTATTAATGTATCAGGAGGGTTCACGTAGAAAAATGTACTTGAGATTCCCTTCCGCTTGGGGATAGGAATAATACGGAACACATCAAGCAAACTGTTTTCTATTACTGGCACCTTAATTATGTACGTGAAACGATTATCTTTCAACATAACGCTTACGTCGCTAATTCCTATAATTGCCGCAAAAGCAGACTCTTCTAGAGGTACAGGTGGAGTATTACTTGTCGCTGTTTGCTCCCGAATAGTTTTTAGAGCGTCGATTAGGTCGGCAGGATTAAGGATTTGAGGGTGGATTATCCCTTGTTTTCCATCGTTTACTGCATTTAAGACATTATTAATGCATTCACTGTATTCGTCTATAAGAGTCTCTAGAAGGGTCACTTGTGCGTTAATCTGGATATCTCTAGCATTATCAGCTACTGCAAAATTGACTTTTGCATAGGACTTAAACAGTCGTTGATTCTCAGTGCGCAATTCTTCTATGGCTTTGAAAAGTGTAGATACCATGCCCTTAACTATTGCTGTTTGATTTCGAATTAGGGTACTCATTTTCTTATTATCAGCGTGAAGTTTATCGATCTCATCATTATAATATTCGGCATCGGAATTTCCTAAAGTCCCAAATAAGATTTTACTTATGTCGCCAATAAAGTTAAATACGCCTCGTTTAAACCGGGGTTTATAATAAATTATGTTCATTAATCTAGATCTCCTAGCATCTATTCTATATAACCTCTGCTGAAGGATTTCGATTGATGCAAATTCCGAGCAATTCTTCTTTTCGTTGGCTCCACTGCAAACCGTTGCCAAGCCCAGCGTAGCTTGCACCAGCTCGTCCCGGTGTAGATTTATTTCGGTGAGGTCGACGTAGTTGACTACTGTCCAGGTTTGGTGGTAGATCACGGCGTTTCCTAGGTTTTCCATGTAAATTGCGCCTTCGAGTGGTTCCACCCTTAGTTCATTGGTTGTAACGCACGTTACGGGAAGGAGGAGAAGTAACAGCCACATCATGCCTGCACAGAATTTTTGATTAGTTTCTATAGTAAGGTTTTAATTTATTAACATGTATTAGTTTTCTTCTGTTGTTCAGCAATATCTCGTAGTTCACGTCCGAGGTTTGTTCTAAGATGACTGCTGGCCCTTCCCACTTCCAGGCAAGGGGTGTCTTATCTCTCTCCTGAGCGACGAGGACTTCGTCGCCTTTTGCAAAGATGGGTACAGAATGATGAATGTGAGCGTCCTGGACGGCCTTATAACGTTCTTTAGCGGCAATTAGATTATCGCGTCCTCTTTTCACGATGCGTTCGTGATCAGCGCGTAGTCCCTCAAAGTACTGATCAATTGTCACATTGGTCTTTTGAACTGGCAGATTTTCGGGATATTGGGTTTCCTTCCGAATTGCATTTCGAATGGAGTTAGTCCTGTTCCTTCATGTTTCGCTGTATTATAAGCCATCGAAACAAACTTTAGTTTTTTATCCCAATCTTCCTGGTTATCGTATATCAGTGCCTTGATTTGTTCTTTAATAGGTCCGTGCGCTCGTTCCAGGCTTCCGTTGCTTTGAGGATGAAACGTTGTCGTTGTCATATGTGAGATCTTGAAGAGTTTCTCCAGATGTTTGAAAGTCTGGCTAATAAAATTTCGTCCACCGTCAGTTAAGATGATTTTTGGAGCTCCGTGAATGTAGATAAAGTTTTCAACCAGTGCCGTTACTGTTGATTGAGCATCCTGTGATTTTAATGGAATCAATGTAATGTACTTTGTGAGTTGGTCTTGTACAGAGAGGATGTACTTGTGACCCTCGTACGTTTCAGGTAGTGGACCCATAAGGTCCAATGCAATTTTTTCATTGGGTTTCTCCGGTGTGTCTGTAATTATTGCTTCTGCTCGCGGTTGTGTTCGCAGGAGCTTGACCCGCTGGCACGTGTCGCATCTACGGATATAATCTTCGATGTCTCTTTGCAGGTTGGGCCAGGTAGCAACGGCCTTCACCCGATCGAGGGTCTTCGCTACTCCGAAATGACCTGTGGCGCTTGTCCCGTGGTGTTGTTTTATGATGTCTATCCGTTCTTCTTCTGTGCCTGGCTCATAGAGTTCCGTGTCGTAGAGATAGAGGAACGGTCGTTCTGATTTCTTTGACCAAATAAATGAGATCATCTGCTTAATTTTCATTTTTGTAAGTGGGTTTTCGCGCAGGTGTTTGCAACCTAAATAAATTTTGGTAGGTTCTTTGGTCACTGACAGTTCCTCAGCTAATACGTTATACCATTCGATTTCATCAGCTGAGAAATCAAGATGCAGTTCATCTTCACTGTTTTCAGGTTGATCTGTAATCTTGATCCTCGGTGTGTTCCTGGGTGGTGTCTCCTCAACAATTTCAGGAACCACTGGTATTACCTTCGATAGTTCGAATGCGATGTAAAAGGGAAATTTTTCATTTTCCGTCTCTTCTTGATAATTATTCCTTTCCGCTGCGTTCTCAGTATCCGCTGCGTTGTCGTTTTCTTCTTCGATGATATCTGACGCTTCTTGATGTTCGGTCTCCTCATTTAGGGTACCGTTGCGTTCTCCTTGTCGAGTAGTTACGGGATATATTCGTGATAGGGCGTCAGCGTTTGTATTCAACGTTCCTTTTTTATAAACGGCCTCATACTCATATTCCTCGAGTTTCAAACGGAGTCTCATTAGGCGACTATTCGTTGGACGGTTCGAAGTTTTAAGAATCCAGATCAGCGGCTTGTGATCCGTAACGATTTGGAATTTCTTTCCGAACAAATATTGTCGGAAGTGTTTCACAGCCCAGACTATTGCCAACATCTCTTTTTCCGTCGTCGAATATCGTTGTTCGGCTTTATTAAGGGTGCGTGATGCGTAGGCGATGGGACGATCCTTGCCGGTGGGTCCCTGCGATAACACTGCACCTATGGCGTGGTTACTCGCGTCCGTAGTGAGTACGAAAGATTCCTTGAAGTTCGGATACTGAAGGACGGGAGATGTTGTCAGCGCTGTTCGTAATAAGTTGAATGATTGTTCTTGTTTGTCGGTCCAAGACCATGTTGTATCCTTCTTCAAGAGTTCTGTAAGTGGTTTCGCTATTTTGCTGAAATCCTTTATAAATTTTCGGTAATATCCAGCGAGTCCCAAAAATTGTTTAATTTGTTTTTGATCCTTTGGCTTGGGAAAATGCTGTACCGCTTCAGTTTTCTTCGGGTTTGGTTTCACTCCTTCTTCTGAAATTACGTGTCCTAGAAATTCCAATTCTGGCCGTAGAAATTCACATTTGTCCGGCTGTAATTTTAAGTCTGATTCGCGAAGGCGGGTTAACACGTCAATAAGTTTCTTGTTATGCTCTTCAAGCGTTTGTCCATAAATTATAATGTCATTGAGATAGACGAAGCAGCTATTTCCAATTAATCCTCTCAGCGCGTTGTTCATCATGCGTTGAAATGTTGCAGGTGGGTTCTTAAGTCCAAACGGCATCCTGTTATAATGGTAGCGACCTGATGGCGTAGAAAACGCTGTATTTTGTTTATCACGCTCGTCCATTGGGATTTGGTGGAATCCCGAGGCTAGATCAAAAGCGGAGAAATATTTTGCTCGGCCTAATTGATCTAATATTTCGTCGATACATGGGAGAGGATAGGCATCGTGAGTAGTTTTTTCGTTCAATTTGCGAAAATCGATCACGATCCTCCATTTTTGTTTTCCCGATGCATCCGATTTCTTTGGTACAACCCAAATTGGTGAATTGTACGGCGAGTCACTCGGCTCGATTAACTGCTTTTCTAGCATCTCGTTTACCTGCCGGTCGATCTCTTCCTTGTGAACTGGTGGATACCTGTACTGCTTCGTGTTCACAGGTGTGTCGTCGCACGTAATGATTCGATGCTTTACTGTCTTCGTACCTGGCAGTGGGTCTCCAGGCAGGACAAAAACGTCCGGAAAATCGGAAATAATGTCCCAAACCTTTTCTGCTTGATCTGGTGGAACATGCTCGAGTCGAACGTTTTCTTTCAATGTGTGAATACGTTCGGCGGAATTAGTAATTTCTATAGCGTTGACACGAGCTACATCCTTTGGTGCGTCTTGGCGCTCCTCCTTAGGTGAACAGGCCGTTCCCTTAAAAGGAATGCCCTGTAGCTGGTCAATCGTAACCGTGATCGGTTCTTCCGAGTCATTCAAAAATGGTACTCGGGCCTCGTAATCCTTGGCTTCGAAGATGCAAGGCACTATTGCTCCAGGATTGTTCTCGTCCGTGACGGCTGTTCCATTTTCAATATTCGTACGAACCGTAATAAAATAGATGGATCGTGGTGGGATGGTGACAGAAACTTTCTCGAATTCAAATCGTTGATCGTCGAACATTAAATAGTTTTCTCTACCGATACCGATGTTCGTTTGGTACTTTTCCATGAATGGAATGCCAATTAACCCGTCCTCGTCTAAGGGGAAATCATTGGGAATAACGTGAAAAATGTGAGTCTTTCCTTGAAATTCTTGTCTAGCAGCAAATAACGACTCGTATTGTTCATTTCCCATGGAAAACGGGGTCTTAATGTTTCGATTGATCTGCGACCCTTTTGTCAACATGCTGATTTTAATTAAATTGATTGCCGAACCGGTATCGAGAAGAAAACTGCCTATTCTGCTGGCTGTTCGTGTGTGAAGTTTGACCACTCGTTTAGCGGATCCGATGGCGTTGACTCGGGGGATATTTCTTGTGTCGTGATAATTTCTCTCTCCTTTGGTATGTGATTGACTGTTGTTTGCATTGGTCGATGATTGCGCGACTGTCCGTTTTGAAAAAAACTGTTGTTGCGGTCCGTTCCTGTTGGGGTTTTGTAGGTCGTAGGCTTTTTTACGACAATCACGCTCAGAGTGACCCATGCGGTTGCAATATCGGCATGCTAACGTAGAGAACGGTGCCGGCGCGGGAGTTCCGAAAGATTTATGATAGGATGGTTTTCGGGCTTCTGAGCTACCTGTATTTTTTTCGCTAATGTTTAGGTTGCGTGTCATCATTTCCCTAGTATAATCGTATGCCTCTGCGGCTTGCGCTCGAGCTATTGCCATTCGAATATTCTCCGGTTTTTGAGCGCGTACTTCAGTCGATATTTCCTTTTTCAATCCCAACAGGTATTGGTCAAGCCCTTGTTGGCGTTCGTACTCCACAATGAATCGTCTTTGTGTTTCATCTGGGGTTGAATTGGCTAACACGGAGAGAAGTTGATTCTGTACTTCTAGAAATCTATTTGTAAATTTTGAAACACTTTCATTTTTCTGTTGGAACATTCGCGATCTTTTGTCTCTCCAAACGCTAACTGGTTGCAAATTTCCAAAAAGGATCCGTAAACACTCGTAAAGTTGTTCGTACGTATTTGGTTCATATTCTTGAATTTCTCTTGCCGCGTCTCCGATTATTTTTTTCGTGATTATTAATCGGCGGAGATAATCTGATCGACTCACTTGTGGTCTAACATCTTCAATCGACGTAATAAAGGTTTCAACGCCCAAGGATTTGCCATCGAATTCACGGATTAGTTCTAGAGCTTCTTTTGGTGTTAGCTCCTCAACAGAGTCTTCTGGTAATGCGTGCGTCATATGCGAAGCGTTATCTTTTATTTCGCTTTGTGAGTCCGAGTCTTTTATTCGAGCGAACCCTGTTTTGATAGCCGCGTTCACGTTAGATAGTGACATTTCGGCCTGATCCACTGAGTCAGTTTCGGAATCGGTGTTTATAATTTGTGGCTCGTGGTAACGAGTAAATGAGTCTTTACTCACCGATTCCTTTTGTGGATCCAGTTCCAAACGTGTGTCCTTCGTAGACTCGGAGTGTCGTCGATCGGTTCTATGTTCCCAGCGTTAATAGTCAGCACAACCCCACACTTAGCACCAATTGTGATGTAGCGGATGGACAATTATCTGATTTTTATGCGGAAAGGAGTGAATGACTCGCTCCAGAACTTGGTCGTAGGACGAAACAACTCGGTAAACACAGATTTGAGCTACTCGAGACACGTTTATTCAAATGACTGACGGACAGAGATTCGGTGTCGTACAGGATTTGGAGACTTACTGACTACTTAGCCTAGAACGGAGGCACCTTATAGGGCTGGAGCGTGGGAAATTGAAAATAGTGGCAGGAAGGGCCTACGTGACGCTTGAGGCGTTCTTCGGCGTTTTTCCCAAGCGATAGGGCTAGAAGATGGTTTTCTGAGAATTCAGAAAACCAGTGTGTGACTATTGAATTCGGGACCGCGGTTGGGTGGAAGTTACGGATTTGGTAAAGGGCCGACGATACTACGAATGCAGCTGCATTCGGGCGGTGGTAATAAAAAAGGTACGCGGGAGAAATGTCAGGACTCTTCTAATATTTGTGTGGGAGTTTTCGTCGGAATGTCGGTGAAGGAGGCGGTGGTGATAAAATTAGAAGACAGCGTTCGACCGTGGGAAAGGAAAAAAGGAAAAATTCTCAGCCTATATTACAATATATATATATATATATATCGGTGTCCCATTTTAATCTTACACCTGAATTACAGGGTGTCCCATTTTAATCTTACACCTGAATCTTCTAAAAAAATATTGCTCGGACGAACTATTGTTTGGAACTAAACTTCTAGGGATTGAAGGGGGACGTTTGAAAAAAATTTATTTGAGGAGCCAAAATTTAAAGTGGAGTTACAAAGGCTGAAATGTTTTTTTCAAACGGAAACATAACTTTTTTTATTGCCAAAAAATTTGTCAGCTGAAAACTAAAAACTTTTGTTGAAAAAATGTTTTGATAAAATTCATAGTTTTCAAGTGAGAACATCATTATCAATTATTTCAGTTGTATCCAGGATTTGTGTGTGTGTGGGCGCGCGTGCGCGCGTGCGCGCGTGCGTGCGTGCGTGCGTGCGTGCGTGCGTGCGTGCGTGCGTGCGTGCGTGCGTGCGTGCGTGCGTGCGTGCGTGCGTGCGTGTGTGTGTGTGTGTGTGTGTGTGTGTGTGTGTGTGTATGTGTGTGTGTGTGTGTGTGTGTGTGTGTGTGTGTGTGTGCATGTGCGTGCTTGTGGAACAGTCACAAGGATTAGGTCTCTGCGGTTCGTAACTACCGTAGTATTTTTTTACACCAAACCCTCCTTGTAAGTGTAATGTGATCCCTTTCTAGAGATGTTCAAATATCCCTCCATTCATGTTTAAACATGCCCGAACTCTTCTCGCGATTACGTTTTTTAATATCAAGATCTGAAAGGTAAGCGAAATTGAAGAAAACATGATTGGTACTACTGACATAGTCTGACTTTGCGGAGTTCTCTTATGCACTTTTGTACTTTTGAGACATTACGTAGAAGGAAAATCAACATTGTTTTAAATTCAACCGTTCTTAAATCAGAGAAAAATACCGAGATTGAGCAACAATGGCGGATTTCAGACCCAACGAAATTGTTGATATGCTCCTCATTTTAGGAAGATGTCGGGGCAATTACTTACGCGCCGAAAATTTGTATCGACGCGAATATCCTCATCGTCGTCACCCATCACGGCAGACAATCCGAACCATCGAACGGCGAGCCAGGGCAGGTCGGATGATCCGCCACCGTCGACGTTACCAAAACGGCAACGATTTCGGCGACTTGCATGAGGCTCGAAACATGGCTATTTTAGCCATGATAGCAATTGATCCTCATTTGAGTGTTCGAGCGATCTCGGAACGATTGGGGTTTGCCAGATCCACAGTGCACCGAGTATTAAGAGGTGCTAAAGGCTTCGAAGGAAGTGTGAACACTGCCCGCTACCGCGATTTTTTGGAAAATAAACTGCCCCTTTTGCTAGAAGATATGGATTTGGAAACACGTCAACAGATGTGGTTCCAACAAGATGGTGCACCCGCTCACTGGGCTCGTGTTGTTCGAAATCATCTGGATGCACCATTCGGTCAACCGCGGATTGGTCGCGACGGTCCTATAAATTGGCCTCCAAGGTCACCGGATCTTACATCTCCTGATTTTTTTTTATGGGGGTACTTAAAAGATGCCGTCTACCGTCAAGCTCCAACAACACGGGAGAATATGAAGGAGCGGATAAGAGCTGCCTGCCGTGCAATCCCGAGAGATGTTCTTCTGCGCACAGTGGACGGTTTCGCGAGAAGATTTCAGGCATGTTTAAACATGAATGGAGGGATATTTGAACATTTATAGAAAGCGTTCAGAGTACACTTACACGGAGGGTTTGGAATAAAAAAATACTGCGGTAGTTACGAACCGCAGATACCTAATCCTTGTGAGTGTTCCATACGCACGCACATGCACACACACTCACACACACACACGCACACACACCCACACACATACACGCACGCACGCCCCACACACACACACACACACACACACACACACACACACACACACACACACACACACACACACACACACACACACACACACACACACACACACACAAAACGGCCCTTCTCAGGGCCAGGAATGCTAGACAGACAACCTCCACGAGGTGTATTCTGGGTAACGCGAATCGTCTGCAACAGACTCAGCCATGCAACCTCCTACGCTTTGGCTAACGCAAATGCCGGTGGTAGGGACAATTAGACTAAATGTCTCACGGTAAGCCGCTCAATGTTGTATTTTCGAATGTATGACCACTTGAACAAAAAAAGAATCAAATTTTTTTGTTGAAAATTTTAGTTTTTTTTTGTTTTTTTGTTTTCAAATTTGGACGATATTTCATGAGAAAATTTTGGAGGAAAATCGATGAAAAATAGTTTTTTTTCATTTTAATAGCGTTAGTGCCATTTTCTGGCCCAAAAACGTGTTTCTTTAAATCCTTGACGAACTTTGATCACGATGGGTAGAAAAACACACACACACACACACAAATCCTGGATACAACTGAAATAATTGAAAATTATGTTCTCACTTGAAAACTATGAACTTTATCAAAAAATTTTTTCAACAAAAGTTTTTAGTTTTCAGCTGACAAATTTTTTGGCAATAAAAAAAAGTTATGTTTCCGTTTGAAAAAAACATGTCAGCCTTTGTAACGCCGCCATTTTGTATTTTGGCTCCTCAAATAAATTTTTCTCAAACGTCCCCTTTCAATCCCTAGAAGTTTTGTTCCACACAATAGTTCGTCCGAGCAATGTTTTTTGAGCAAATTCAGGTGTAAGATTAAAATGGGACACCCTGTATATATATATATATTTATATATATATATATATTCGGTTTCTATGTATTCACAAACTAATAAGATTAACCAGATTAGTTAACTCTAATAAAACACGAGTCATTTGAACAAAAATCTAATGAATCATTCCATAATGTTGAATGATTGCGTAAATCCCTCAATTTCATACCTTAGCACACATTACCCCTTTTTACCCTCATCCCGTGCTATTGCGCTAGGCGTAGGCAACAACGAGGGAAACAAATATATTATGTTTACATCCCTTCCGGACGTGACAGTTGAATCTTGATGTGTAGATCACCTCTTATAAGGTATTCCAGGTTAAAGCCAAGGTATTTTATGTTTTTTTTTTGTAGGGTATCTATCTTCTTGTTTGTTCCTGTGATGGTGATGTAGATGTTTTGGTTAAGATCAAAGAGATTTAGGAGGTCACTGGTGAAGATGTTGAATAGGATGGAGCCATTGACGGTGCCTTGTCGGCGGCCTTCGTTAATATGAAGCTTTTTGCATGAGAGGAAGTTTTCGTTTCAGGTTTTGAAAGATTAGCCAAAGGACATGATCATGCTGATTTCCCCCATTAGCCATGGGGGAAATCCTTTTTGGTGGAGTTTAAGAAGGAGACCTCTAATGCCACACAGAATCGAAAGCTTTTTCAAGATCAATGACGGTTGCTCCAACTAGATAGATAGCCTTTGTGAATCAAAGCGTTGAGATCGGAGGTAAATTTGTGTATTGCGTGTGATACGGAGTGACGATGTTTAAACACAAATTGGGTGTCGGAAATGATATTGTGGTAGGAGCAGTATGTGTTGATACGTTGATTTTTTATTGCTTTATAGACTTTACTGAGGCCAGGTGCGAGGCGAATGGAGCGATAGCTTACGGGATCAGAAGGCTCTTTGTTTTTTGTGGATTGGGAATACCTTGGCACATTTCAATAGCTTAGGGAAATAATAATTGTTTAGTGCATTATTAGATAGTATCAATAATGCGGAGATGACGTCAGATAAATGTTTTAATGCGATAGGGGGGATACGATCAAGGCCGGCAGAAGTTTTGTTAGGAAGATGGTGAAGTATCTTCTTGAATTGATGGAGGGTGCAGAAAATAGCCGGTTGTCCGTCGTGAGTTATGACTCTCTGAGGGTTATTGGCTGGATTCTCTTCAGAGAAGTTTGTGTGTGTGGAAGAATTTGAGCGAAAATTATTATAATTATCAATAATTTGATTTTACTTGGTTTCAACAAATTGCCTAATTCTGGATCTCTGGCTGAAATGGCGCGGGGAATGAATAGTTTCGTAATAAGCTCCGAGAAGGTTGAGAAGGTGCGGTGGGGAGTATGCTGAGTGTTTTTCGTCTTCTAAAGAGCGATGATCAAGGATATCACTATTGTGGATATTTGTATTGTTATATGACTCCACCGACAGTTCTTCAATTTATTTAAATTGGCGGGGTCTGAGGAGTTGGTTGACCTTTAGAAAAAATGTATCCGTTTTCCTGTGGTCTATGAATTTGAGTTGGGATGTCCAATAATGTTGGGTGACTTTACAAAATTCGTGTTGTAAGAGGTTTTTAATTGTCCGTAGAAGTGATTTTATTCCAACTAATTGAGGAAGACTTGTAGTGGGGTCGGTGTAGCGACCTGAATGGAATAGCGAAATTAGAGTTGATCTGAATTTCTGGATTTTTTAAATCTTGGGTGTTATGTATTTATGGACTGAGTACGAGTGGGTATGTGGGTACTGTTACTTTAATAATATTGCATATAGTGTCGGACATAGCATAGAGTGAGTCGTCAATTTCTTGTATGTTAAAATTGCGATTATTAGGAATATTTGTCTGGCAGTTTTGTTTCGGTATTGAAGTAAATTTCTCCAATTTTGTAAGTTTGTAGCCGACATTTTTTGCCGTGTTTGTGGGGAAATTTTCGAAGGCCGTAGGGTCGAGGTTTAGTGAGAATTTGTCGACGTCGTGATCCCTGTTGAATGGAGTTGTGCTGAGATGGTTGCGGGTAATGCAGGGAATGCTAAGTCGAGCGTAGGCAAGACTGATATCAAGAAAGGCGTTGCCCGGCTTGAAAGTGGGAATGATTAGCCTGAGGGGTTTTAGTTGGTAAGTGATCGATTCGTTGATTTCCTATTGAGTAAAATAGTTGCCGCGTTGATTGTTGTCTCTGTCTCCTCAGGCTTTTCGTCCGATGTTGAGGTCACCAGACATTAAATATTGGTTATTGGGGTATTCGAGGTTTAGTCCTGTGTAAAAGTAGTTGAGTTCACCGATGAAACGGTTGCTATTGTCATTAGTGGCATATGCACTGATTATTTCGAGATGACGGTGGCTTGGGATGTGGTTTTGGATGTGTAGATTCACTATTGTGTATTCGAGAATTTCGTTGTTTCTTGCGTAGGGGAACGTGATTCGTGGGCACGGGAGGCTTTGACGAATGATGCTGGCTGTGCTGCCTGCCTGAGTGGAATTTTGTCTATCAGTTTTGAAGATATTATGGTTTTTGAGTGTGAGTTTGTCAGAGTTATTGAGTTTGATTGCGGAAATTAGGGCGATGCCAATGTTATGGAGTTCGATGAATTCGGTGAGTTCGAATCAAGAGTGGATAGTTTCCTAAAGGTTTTTTGTTTTATATTCTTTGTGCACGACATGTTTGCGAGAACATTCTCCAATGCGTTCTTCACCAAAAATACATTAAATTTGCCTATCAAGCTGGACCGACATGGCCTATATATAAAAACCATGACCACATTCGTGTATGTGTGTGTTTTGCTGAAGCAAACGAGAAACTAATTTGGGGCTTAATACTTCCGAGTTGTGGAGGTTTTGCAAACCCTTGCCGAGTCCCATCTACAGTAGTATACTGCTCTACATTACAATGTACACGAGAAAGAGATGTGCGCATAGCGTCAGCATTCCCGTGTGGCTACTAATCCCTTCAGAGATTATCGTGCCACCTTCCTGTACAGACGTCTAGTGTACTCTTCCGCCCAATTTGAAATGCTCCCGTTCTTCAAGTCACTCCATCGTTACTTTCAACATTATCACGTCACAGGGTGCCGCTCGGACCGTTAACGAACATATACTCTCATGCGAAATCGTATAGAGGGTATTCAGGGCCAAATTATCTGAGCTTTCACAATCATACATCATTTTTTAAGACGGTGCTGGGAATGGCAAAAAAATTGAGCTTTGTCGGAAATTCAATAGGTCAAATCAATGTGGCTGCCTCAATTAAGCCTTCGGAAAATTAGGCACGATACACCAATAAAGTATTGGTTTATACCTCGTTGTACCTCGACCGTTGTGTCCATTGTATACCGGCTTGGGGAATTTCCCTATCCCTTGCCCCCTTGCAGTCCAATAACCAAGGCACCGTTACAAGCAGTCAGTATACTTTTGAATTCCGAACGAAGTGGACGTGCGTATTTCAAAAATGGATCGAAAACGCAAGCGAGGTGACAGAGCATGTAAGCCGATGCCAAAAAAAAAGTAAATTTCAAAGAGATCGATAGTTTTAAAGTTGATACTGAGCATACCAGTACGTCAGCAAAAAAATTGAAAGATACTGGAGACGACGACTTTTGTATAAACAAAGAACACGGTTATAGTATTCCCAACTTTTTTCCGTCTTCTCAGCTATCCGTGCACTTGCCATGTGTAAGACGTGTAAAGCAGATATAACTTCTAATGAAGCAAGTCCTGGTGGATTAAACTTCAAAATAGCACTGAAGTGTAGTGTGGTGTAAATTATACCCCTAAAAAACTTTAACAAGTAAATAAACGCCAAGTAATAAAAAAGCCCTCGAAAAGTTATCGGTTGTTTCACTATCTACCAAATTTTCATTAACCTTAAAATATTTGTGATTTTTTTCAAACAATAATTTTATTTAGATGATTACTTTATGAAATTAAACGTACAAAATAAGGAAAATAGCTTTTTATGAAAAAGCCAGGCAAATTTACTATAAACGTACACAAAATTATCAAAGCCTAGAAATAGTATTTTTCTCAATATTTTATTTTAAAAAACCATAATACTATTATATTAGAAAGTTCGAATCACGATGAGATAAAAGTACAACGTATGCATCACACAAGTACTGTATGTATGTATCACTGGAAATGCTGTGCAATAACTTGGCGTGCATGGTTAAGAAAAAAAGCTCGGGAAGAGACACGATTTTCTTACAGAAACGTTCCTACCGCTTACATAAGTTTTTTTTGCAACAATTTAAATGTGTACAATGTTTCGAAGTGTAACATTGCATCAGTTACGGCATCAGGTATACAGGATTATTATAAATGGGATGTTCGACTGTACTTGGACATACTATCGGAAATGGAGCGATAGGCGTCGAGAGTAATGTCGATATTTCTTTTCTACCAGCAAGTAGGTCGCACCGTAATTGAAACCCCCAGCCTGCCGAAACTATGTCTAATCCACCAAAATTTATTCGACGCAATAGATTTCATTAGATGTATGTTGGTTCTACAATAGAGTGCAAAGTTAATATTTTCACGTAACTTTTCAAATTAGGCAAATAAAGTGACATTTCAAAAGTCGTGTGTTCTAGGGGTACATCACTGATTTTTTAATTTGTACTTTGCGGAATCAGAAACTTAGTCTGCAGTTACGTAATAAATTGCGTCAATTTATGTTGTTCTTAACCTGACAGTCAAATTATTGAGAAAACGTCATCCCTCGCTGAGCTTTTTTTCTTCACCATGCACGCCAAGTTGTTGCACAGCATTTCCAGTGATACATACATACAGTACTTGTGAGATGCATACGATATACTTTTATCTAATCGTGATTCGAACTTTTAAATATTATAATAGGATTATGGTTTAAAAAAATGAAATATTGAGCAAAATATTATTTCTAGGCTTTGAAAATTTTGTGTACGTTTGTAGTAAATACATATATGGCACAGTACTTGTGTGATGCATACGTTGTACTTGTATATAATCGTGATTCCAACTTATTATTATAATGGTTTTTTAAAATAAAATATTAAGAAAAATAGTATTTCTAGGGTTTGACAATTTTGTGTACGTTTTTTAGTAAATTTGCTTGGCTTTTTCATCAAAAGCTATTTCACTTCTTTTGTCCGTTTAATTTGAAAAAGCAATCATCTAAATAGAAGTATTGCCTGAAAAAAATCACAATAATTTTTTTTACTTGTTAAAGTTTTTTAGGAGGATTTCATATCTTTTTGAAACGGATTTAATGTACTAAAAAAAGAGAATAATTTTTTTTACCGTGTCACCCATATGTGACTATAAATAAATGTTTGGGCACTCAACTTTTCAAATGTTCAATTAACTTGATCAATTCATCTGGGTTTATACCCAGTTTCAGGATTTTTGTTTAAGAAATTGAATGTCTTGCAGTAAATTACGGATTTTTATTTAAGATATCTAAGGTTGTCTGCACTAATTTAAATTTTCTATTTTCCATGCCAATGACACGAACACTTTGGTTGCTACTCTTAAATTTTACGAGTTGGAAAATTCTCCAGTAGCAAGCACAATTTTTTTCATGTGATTAGCATAGAGAAAATAAAATCGTGGATGAGGAACCTCTCTATATTAATATTAAGGGCTCATATGAAGACTCATCCTGAGTTAAGAGAGAGTGAGAAAGCGCGCGAAGAGTGAGAGCGAAAAAACCTCGCCCGGCGAAACTAAAAAACTTGTCGCGTTTATTATCTTCGTGGCTCCCTTTTGCGAATAGTGCGACATCAGAAGGAGTTCTGCATAAACTCAAGCATGTCTTTCTTCTCTGCGGTCAGCTCGTCCGAGAGTCTAAATCCGAATCGCTGAAATGTTTGATACGATAAAAATGTGTATATAGATCTTGGTGCGAAAATTTATAGGTGAAAAGAATTAAAAAAAACAAGCTCTTATTTAGTGTACTAAAAAGTAGAAAATAATTAATTTTACCAAGTCACCTATAGTATGTGACTATAAATAAATGCTTGGGGCACTCGACTTTTTAAATGTTCAATAAATTCGATCAATTCAGATTCATTAACCGTATTTAACACTTTGTCTGTAAACCTGTGTATTTCGTGTGCGATCCCAAACTACTTTTCTACCGAGTTGCTTCGTTTATTTGACGAAAAAATATACGAAAAAGTTTATTTTTCTATAAGTTTATGATTGATATATTAAATTGAATGTCCGAAACACTAGCATAATTTTTTTCAAAGTTTGTCGAATGTATTAACTGGGTGAAAAAAATGCAGAACTTGAAATACCCAGGTTGACAGACGGAAGGTACCGGAAAAACGTTTACAGATGAAGTGTTAATTTGGCACAATAGTAATTAGAGAAATTATTATCTAACGTTTATACGCAGTTTCAGGATTTTCATTTGAGAAATCTGTCTGGCAGTAAATTAAAGATTTTTATTTTAGAAATCTAAGGTTGTCTTGCACTAAATGAAATGTTCTATTTTCCATGCTAAAACACGAAAACTTTGCTTGCTACTCTTGAATTGTGAGTCATAAATTTCTCCAGTAGCAACCACAGTTTTCTCCATGTGATTAGCATAGAAAATAGCAAATCGGGGGGGGACCTCTCAATATTAAAATTAAGGCAGTAATCTGGTGTAGAAATTTGACAAAATCGATTTTTTTTCTTCATTTTATTATTCCTTACACCTTTCTTAATAAGCTGGTGAAAACCGTTTATTGATATTTCAAAAATTAGCAGAGTGATAGAAATGATAAGCAAGCCGCGCGCGCAGGTAGCGCGGTCGGGAAGCAGCTGCGCGCTCGTTCCGAGAGGGGCACCGTCCCCTACGGCTCCAAACAGTATAACGGTAATCCAGTTGTCAGAACTACTTCGAATACTTCTCCATTTCGCTTTAACGTATTTGAACTGCGCTACATACAGTTACGTCCCAACCTTCAAACAGACCAGACACGAAAATAATTCTGTAAAATGAACAGTAAGGAAGGTACGAAAACGAATAAATTTCGCGCGCATCAAAATTCAGTGACGAAAAAAAGAAAATTTCGAGGAAATCAGCATACTGGAGAAAGCAGTGAGAATCTAACTGTTAGTATCAGTAGCGAAGTTGCGAAAAAGTGGAGACATGGAAGTTCCACTTAATATGGAACACGGTTACTGCATATTGAATTTTTTCACCGTTTTTGCAGCAATCAGCGCGTTTGTTGTTTGTAAAACTTGTAAAGACGAAGTTTTCTTCGCTAAAACCGCCTCTCGCGGATTGGGTTTCAAAATCGAAATGAAACGTACGTGCGGTTCCCAGTATATCAACACTTCTCCGTTTATCGATAAAGCATTTGAGATCAATCGTCTGATTGTGGTGGCAATGCGATTGTTAGAAATTGGCAGGGGACTCAATATTTTTGGCGGGATAATGGAGTGGGACTTTCAAAAGCAAGTTATTCTGCTGTGTTGAAAAAATTTCACTGCGCGGCTGCTGCTGCGTACGATTGCGTGCTGCAAAAAGCCGCCGACGAGGAGAAAGATCTGACTTTTGAAAAAGAATCTTCATCATCGAAGCTAACAGTGTCAGGGGATGGTACTTGGGAAAAACGAGGTTTTAGTTCGCGGTTTGGCGTGACTAGTATAATTGGTAAAATATAGCAAAAAAGTGCTAGATACTGTGGTCAAATCGAGCTTTTGCCAAGCGTGTGCCGTAAGTAAAAACAAGATGGCTACCGACGAATTCGATGATTGGTTCGAAACTCACGAAGACTGTACGTAATAATGCTTGGCAGTGCGGGTAAGATGGAAGTTGACGGGGCATTAGAAATGTTTCTCCGATCGGTAGAAAAATACGGCGTGCAATACACTCGATGCATTGGCGATGGAGATTGTAAAACGTATAAAGCAATTGTAGATGCATGTCCTTACAGCAAAGATTCTATTGTACAAAAAAAAGAGTGTATTGGACACGTTTCGAAAAGAATGGCAACAAGATTACGTAACATTAAAAAACAATGTGAAGGTATAGGTGGAAAAGGCAAAGGAAAATTGACTGCCAAGGTAATCGGCGACTTGACGGTTTACTACAGACTAGCGATTAGAAGAAATTGTCTCTGAAACGAAGAAATGAAGAAAGCCGCGTGGTCAACATTCTATGACTATGCTTCACATGACGAAAACCGTCAACACATGTATTGCCCGCCGGGACGTTCAAGTTGGTGCAAGTGGCGTAACGCAGAGGCTGCTGGATCGCTCGAAGATTTTTGACATGATAGGCCGCCCCTCTGTGATCAAGTTTTAGAGGCGATAAAGCCCATATACGAAAATCTTTCGTCGGAGGATTTGTTAGAGCGGTGTCTAGGAGCGGAGACGCAAAACAATAATGAATCTCTAAATTCATTGATTTGGATTTTCGCTCCAAAACACATTCACTCTGGAGCTGTTACGATTGGAATTGCCACTTTTCTAGCTACATGTATTTTCAACGAAGGGTTCACAACAATATTGAAGATATTACATACGTTGGGTGTAAAAATCGGACAGCAAGCATACGCATATGTAAAGTTACGTCATGAACAGAGAATCGACCGTTCCGAAAGATTACGCTGAAGCTGGCAGACAGACCTAGCAGACGCGCGCCGCCCGAACCCAGTACATTTTAAGCGTGACTATACGCGGTCGGGTCTTAGCGTAGTAAGGCAGCGTAGGGCCTACCCCCACCACTTACCCACATGTGAAAGAGCCGAATCTATCTGACTAGCGAAAATAATGTTTTTTTTGTTCCTTAAGAATAGCCGTCACCGGGTTGAATCATAAGTCGATCGTTTCGTGTATTCATATAGAGTACGTACGTAAGTTGTCAAGTCGCTGTTGTTATGCGTGTTGACGGCAGACGACTTAAAAAAAAAAATTCGTTCGCGTACGGCGTACTCGAATCGCGGATAAATATTTATTTTTGTTAATAAAAAAAAAGCCGTCACTGAGATGAAACATACGGGGATCTATTCGACCAATTATATAGAGCAAGCAAGTAAATAGAAAAAGTAGCTGCTATCATGCACGTTGACAGCGGACGACCTTTTGTGAATTTTATCGTGCGGCCAGCACGGCCCAATCGCGGCTAACTATTTCTTTTTGTTAATCAACAAAAGCCGTCACCGGGATGAAACATAGGGGGATCGATTCGACTAAGTATATAGAACACGCACGTAAATAGAAAAAGTCGCTACTGCCATGCGTGTTGGCAGCAGACGGCCTTTTTTGAAATGTTTCGTGCGAGGACGGAGGCGCGATTCGCAAAAAACAATTTTTTAATTAATCAACAACAATCGTCACCGGGATAAATCACAGGTCAATCGATTCGTCTTATTATACAGAGTAAGCAGCTGAGGCGAAAAATTAGCTGCTGTCATGCAGGTTGACACCAGACGACCGTTTGTGAATTTTATAGTGCGGCCATCACGGCCGGAATCGCAGATAAGTATTTATTTTTGTTAATCAACAGAAGCTGTCACCGGGATGAAACATAGGGGGATCGATTCGGCCCATATTATAAAATAAGTAAGTGGTTTTAAAAAGTCACTGCCCTCATGCAGGTTAGTAGCAGACGGCCCTTTATCAGTTTTATCGCAGGAGCAGCGCAGCCTGTTTGACGGATAACTATTTTTCTTGTTAATTAACAAAAGCCGTCACTGAAACAAATTATAGGTCGTTCCATTCATCTCGGCATAACGAATTAAGCATAAAATTCGAGAAGTCAGTTTCGGTATGCGTGTTGACAACAGACGATGTTGAATAAATCATATCACGTGTATAAAATATTATATTATACTTTCAATTCACGAAACGCATCGGTTTGGCATATGTAGTTGTTTGTTTCAAAGAATTGGAGTTATGGCAAGCATAAAAGGTGCATAAAAAAGTATAAAAAATATTACATCCATACAAAAACATGTCCCATTAATATTCATAAAATGTTTTCTAGTAACTGATAATTTTGAAGCAAACCAGGCGTATTGAATCACGTCTCGGAATATTGGTGACGATAATTGATGGTGAATTATTGAATGGATTTTTATACAAACTTCCCGGGAATTAATTTTACGATTCTGCTCTACCAATTCGCCGTAATTTTGCAAGCGCTTTATGAAATTTTTAACTTGTCTGTAAAAGTAAACGTCACAAGGTTGCACCAGTGCAAGGTTACATTTTGGAGGAATTAGTTTTACAGAGCAAGTTGGCATAATCTCGTCATCTTGGAAGATTTCACCACACATCTCTGGATTTGTTTGACCCCCCCCCCCCCCCCCCCCCCGCCCCCCCCCCCCACAAGAGTCAATGAGAAGTAAAAGTTTTGAATAATTGTTGGGATTATAAAAAAAAATTAAAAAAAAAAAGATTTGAAGGAGGATTCGAACGCGAGACCTCCGGCGCAAAAGACCGAGCCCTAACCGTCTAGACTAGACGGCGGCTCGACAAGTGCCTGACATTTTAAACTCATAAGGCGCCTAAGAAACTTTGAATCGATTTTTCTCGCAGTTTTCCGAGGAGTCCGTCCTACGACTTTAACCATTCTTTCACCACAAAAAAATTCGGCCAAATCCCCGATCCCACGGTCGTGCCGTCTCCTTGTGAGTTTTTTCAATTGACCATGCTATCGATCGATCGATGTAGAGGCGTGAGTATTACCGTGAGGATTTATTTTATTTATTTATTACCGTGAGTATTACCGTGAGGATATTTCGTGGTTGGGTTTTTACCGGTTAAAGGTGAGGTACATCGATATAAGAGCGCGTCTTTCAGTGCAAGCGTTTAACTTTCATACATTTTTGGTCGTCCGACCATAAATGTATTAATGTTCACCTGATGCACATCGTCCTTGGAGCTTGTACTAGGCTTATAAACAGTACCTCAGCGTCACAGACGATTGTTGCCTTTACCGAGAATGCTCGAGATGAAAAAAGTTTCGTCCGTTGCGTTTTTTTTCACGTGCAAAAATACCCCATATGTGTCTGTACAGTATAGACAGATTATAATATAGACAATGGTCGTCTTTAATAGTGGGGTTAGCGTCATGAGAGCAACAAGAGTTTCTGTCAATCGTCAATCTCTCTTGGGCGAACGGTTCGTGAAAACGTAGTTTGTTTTTGTGATTATATTGATTGAACAATCATCTTTCGTATTTTATAAATAGTGTTGAGCGTCATATTGTTACAAAGTGAAATGCATTATTGTGCTACTGTAAAAAGGGCTGAGTGAAAGGATTACCTAAGCGTTGATAAGTAAGTACCATTTCCACCTAATCAATAATTTCTCAAATCAAGATTATTAATCTCAATTTATTTCATTTCAATTCTTCGGAGAAGTATGCTTTTAATTGTGTACGCCAGTAACACTTTGTCTTCAAGAAAGTGATATTTAAAATAAGGTTTTTAAGATAAATTTTTATACATAAAATATAATAAAGAAAAAATAAAATCCAAGTACGCGAGGTGTACCGTTGTTTTTTATGTCCTGCTGAACGTGAAGCATGTTTCATAAGGGGCGAATATAACTAATGCCCTTATTTGAATCGTTTTAATTACATCTATAGCGTATAGTAAATCATGAATATACATTTTTGAACGGTTGAAAATTTGATAAATTCGCAAAGATATTAATGTTATGTGTTACACACGTAAAAACTTGCCCTGCACTTCTGAATGCATGTGTCTAGTATAAAGCATGCATATTCGTAAGATGAAAATTTTATGAGCCAAATAACGATAAACAAAGAATATGGCGTGCGATCCTTTAGCAATTGGGACAACACTTGCGGAATTGTATCGTAACCGCGATTTTAATAGCTTTCTTATCGATCCGAAATTTACATCTCGCGATATCCATAGTAACGTATAGTCCGAAATATGTAGAAGAATATTACTACACCGAGATGAAAGAACTTTGAGGAAAAACATCCGCCGTTGCTACGATACTTTTCGCAATAAATTCGCAGAAACACAATTAGCTTATACAAATGGATCAATTCGCGGTCGGACATATGCCAATTCCAATGTCGTTATACCTAATGAAAATAGTACCGAAGTTGGAGAATCTAGAATTGTCGTAAGCTTGCACAGAGAACATAATAGACCTTTCTCTTGTGAATCCACTCAGACCCTTAGCTACCCGGAAGAATTGATAAATGTCTCAGAATTAGAAGTTCCAGTAAATAGAGTCTCCGAACAATTAATTGACGATTTTGCTTACGTCAATCATGTATACAAAAACGCGGTCGTTAATGAAAACTATTTGGCGTCAATATCTGTAGATGCTTTAGAAAAAAAAACATACATGCCCGACGAAGTCAATTCACCGACAGACCGTTTACATTTAAATAACATTGACGAACGTGACAACTATCCTAAATGGATTCAGGACGAACTTGTCATTATACCGGAAGATTTTTGGCAAAAATATTGGACATTTAATAGAACCCTCCGTAACGGCTGGACTGACGCTTTCTTACAGATTGTAAAAATTGTTGAGACGTACCGTACTTGCGTTTTCAAAGTAAACTATCGTACAACGTATTCAATGTACAATACCGACCACCGATGACATGCCAGTTAACACCCGTCAATATCGTTATCCAGTAATTCACAAGGAAGAAATTAAGCGACAAATGGACAAGCTCCTGAATGAAGGAAAAATTCAGCCGAGCGCCTCTCCGTACAATTCGCCTTTGTGGATTGTTCCAAAGAAACCGGACGCTAACGGAAATCGAAAATGGCGCGTCGTCATCGATTATCGCGCCTTTAATGAAAAAACGTTACCAGACGCTTATCCCCTCCCCAACATCACTGACATCTTGGATCAGCTGGGTGGCGCCAAATACTTCAGCATTTTCGATCTCGCTAGTGGATTTCACCAAATAGAAATGGACCCGAAGGACCGTCCGAAGACAGCATTTTCCACACCCGAGGGTCACTACGAATTCTCGGTGCTCCCATTCGGTTTGCGCAACGGTCCTCCTGTCTTCCAACGGCATATGAACGTAGCCCTAACTGGACTCAATAGTATCGAACTGTTCGTTTATCTCGATGACATCATCATCTATGCACCGTCGCTAGAGGAACATGGACGAAGGGTGCACAATCTTCTTATGCGCCTTCGGCAGGTTAACTTGACCCTCCAAACAGATAAATGCCAGTTCCTTCGGACGGATGTGATTTATCTAGGACACATCATCTCTCGAGATGGCGTTCGACCGGACCCTCTGAAGATCGCAGCGGTTAAAAACTACCCTGCTCCGAGAAACACTAAAGAAGTTCGACAATTTCACGGGTTCGCCAATTACTACCGAAGATTCATCAAAGACTTTGCCATCAAGGCCAGACCACTGAGTGACTTGTTGCGAACAGACAAAAAAAATCGTGTGGACCGAGAAAGAACAGCGAAGTTTCGACGAGATCCGCGAAGCCCTCTGTACGAAGCCTGTCCTGCAATATCCGGACTTCAGCCAACCGTTCATTCTCGCCACCGATGCTTCAGATACAGGCCTTGGCGCAGTGCTAAGCCAAGTAACTAATCAAGAAGAACGACCCATCGCCTATGCGTCTGGCACCCTCAACGAAGCTGAAAAGAATTACCACAGCAACGATAAGGAGTGCTTGGCAGCCACCTGGGCAATCGGATATTTTCGACCATATCTTTACGGTCGCCCATTCACCCTTGTTACGGACAATCAAGTGGTTGTATGGCTACACAATATGACTGACCAATCGAATCGACGCGCTCGTTGGAGAGTAAAGGTCGGAGAATATCATTTTATCGCAAGGTACAAGCCCGGAAAACTCAACCAGAATGCAGATGCTATTTCACGCAACCCTGTCACTGCTGTCACGGCTTTTCCGACGCAAAAAGTAGGCGCATCAAGTGCAAAGCCGCGTACGAAAAGTGGTCCTACACCAACAATCTCTATTTTGCAGCGTCTGCGAGATCGTCCACCCGGAACGAAAAGACCAACAAAATCTGTTGTCACAGTGGAACCCAAACGAGACGTCAGCTCAATCGGAGCTCGAGTAAAACAGCGAGTAGAGATTCGACCGATAACGAAACGCATGACGTACAAGGATCCAGATTCCATCTTCACCAGTGACGAGTCATCGATAGGACTCATCCCACCGATACGCACAGCTCACCGCAGTATGCTGCCATGCGTAGGAGGAACCTTCGACCATCGGGAAAAACCTGTTGATACCTCGGACGTCGAGAATCTTTGCGACGATGTTTTCTTACCAGAAACCGAACCGCCCGAATAAAAAACAACTGACATCGTAATCGAAGTCGCTCGTTCAACTTCTAGCGAAAGTGAAGCCGAAAACATCGCAGACAGGACCTTAACGCCCGAAAAATCAATACCGGAGGCCATATTGACCGAACATGGTAAACCATCAGAAGGATTCCTAGAAGAGCTGTAAAAATCGTTTTCACGTTTCGATACTTCTGTTCGCTTTCGCGAAGAACCCGAGGAAGAACCAGGAATCGACGACTACCCATCATCCCCAGAAGATCTGGGTTATCTAATAGAAAAAGGGTATCAATGCATCCAAGATCTCAGCCACGCTCTCAAGGAACGTGCACCCGATAACCCTAATCCTGAGGTCTCGAAACCACAACTCGACACATCGAACATTGTTCCTATGAATCGAAAATCGAGCATCAATACGCCACGCCCATTCTATAATCCAGCGGCTAAATCGAGCCCAATCCCAGGGACATCCACGATTATTGGAGAGTTACCATCTATGGAAGACTGCATACAGAAGAAGATTCCAACAGCGCCGCCTGTTGTGACTGTCTGTATCAACACGACCACCTTCAACCCCGTGTAAACCATCAGCGCAACATACGGCACCTGCAGTAGGAACTTCTGCTATACTCGTCAACGCTGAATCAAGCAATACCGATCCGACGCAATCTGACACTAATCATGAACCTAGTCATTCGGACGTCGATAAAATGGGTGCCATTGAATCGAGTCGTGAAGCGCTAACTTCCGTTAAAGACAACGTTGCCCACTTCCTCAATGCTGATTGCGCGCCTTTAAACAACATCAGCCAACTACTCTCGGATCTTGGACATATCGAGGTACCAAATCTTCAAAATCGCAACCTGACCAAGGGACAGATTGTCATAACAGCAAAAGGAAAACTAAAAACTTTGAGCATCGTCAACAAACAACACCACTTCGACAAGCCCAGCTTCCGAGATATCGTAGAAAGTCTACAAAATCTGCGCGCAGCTGTAGTCCGTTACCAACTGCGCTCCCTACGAATATCTAAACCTGGAGACGACCTGGACGATCTTCCTTATGATACACTTAAAGGACTGTTGGAATGCATTTTCCACGAGGTACCTGTTACAATAACAATTTGCAACACGTCTATCCAAAACAATCCGCCCCCACAACAACGGGATAAAGTTATTCGTGAGGCCCCCGAAAGTCTCATCGGAGGTCACAAGGGTATGACAAAAACGTACCGACGCCTTCGAGAACGATATCACTGGAAAGGCATGAAGGAAGAAACTGAAACCTTTATACAGCAATGCAAGATCTGTCAACAACAAAAACTTGCACGCATAAAAACACGAGAACCGATGTTAATCACCGATACGCCCAACGAAATATTTGAAAAAATTTCCCTCGACACGGTCGGACCTCTCAATATAACACCTAGAGGCAATCGTCATATACTAACCATATAGGATAATTTTTCAAAATTTTGCGCAGCAATACCGGTTCCGAACATTAAGGCCGAAACTCTAGCACTAGCGCTATCAAAGCACTGGATCGCCTTATACGGCCCTCCGAAATCCATCCTCACTGATCGCGGTACTGCATTCACCAGCAACCTTTTTGCGCAGCTTGCGGAAATTTTCAAGGTCAAACGGATAACAACTACGGCATATCGACCCCAATCGAACGGGTCACTCGAACGCAGTCACGCTGTTTTAGCTGATTATTTGAGAGCCTTCCACGATCGTTTTGATGACTGGGACGAATTACTGCCTTTCGCGATGCACGCGTACAATACGTCCGTGCATACGGGGACAAATTTTACCCCATACGAGCTGATGTACAGAAGAAATTCGCGCCCGATGTCGGCGTTCCCATCTGTCGAGCGAATTGACACATATACCGAATACATGACCGACTTCATTACTCGACTCAATGAAATTCGACGCGTCGCGGCGAGGAATCTCGACTCAGCAAAACGACGGTCGAAACAATATTATGATCGCAACGCACACGCTGTTTCGTTCAATGTGGGTGACGATATTTACGTAATCCAAGAACCGCGAAAAGGGAAACTGAGCTCTCTATACCACGGTCCTTACGAGATTAGTGATGTCACAGAAAAGGGAAACATTGTGTACATAAACAGTCGTGGCAAGCTCGAAATGAAACATCCTAACAAATGCAAGTTGGCCATTCAATAATCGCTCAGCGAGTCTCTGTTTCAGGTCGATTCGGAGGAAGGATGCACCAGTATCTCAGCGTTACGATGATCTTAGCCACTCTTGGCACCATTGTCGCCGATACAGGTTACAATTTGCGAGAAGTTCAGGACCATCCGGGCATCTTTTATGAAAAGTTACCCGAGTTGAGGGTCACGAACACGCAATGGAAAATCGTAACGTATATCGACATCAGTGGTGTCCTGTCATACGAACCTTGGCAGCCTGGACAAGTCATTCAACTTCTGGCCGACTGTCATAAACACCTAACATCCGACCACTGCGCAGGCTTCGTGCCCAGAAACCGCCTCATCGGCCGACATGAAACCTTCCGGGGTTTACAAAAGCAAATCATGCACCTCGTATCGCCTCAAGGAATACCCGGATACATCAGGACACCTACACCCCGAGGAGCTCCACTGGCGTTCATTGGATCGATCTCTCACGCCCTTTTTGGAACCATCACCGAAGCCGAAGCACAGCTGTATCAACACCAAATAAACCAAATAAACCAGCAAATAAATATCAACACCAAATAAACCAGCTGGAATCAAACTACAGAGATATGGCGCACATGGTCGAAAACACCACCCACGTCATCCGAGGCGTAATCAACGATCTGGGATCCCACTTGCAGCAAGTTGAACAAAACATCGCCGCGATTTCCAACGCCACCGCGAAACTACAGGACTCCCTTCTCCGAGAACGTACCGAACTGCGTCAAGTCGAGTTTGCCGTTCACCTGCTTAGTTTATCCAGCACCATGATGGATGCGATGGATGCCTGCATCGACAATCTCCAGTGTCTATGCGATGCAATCCGAGACGCCCAGCGCGGTATTCTACATCCCAGTTTGCTATCAACTGACCAACTGCGGGAAGCCGCAAGTCGCGTGAACAGTTCAACCCCTTTCGAATTTCCCATCACCTTCACTGATTTGCATACCAACGACATTTCAGCAGTCAGCCATTTGACAACTACATACAGTCGGGGCCGCTTGTTAGTAAGCCTGAAGATCCCCTTGCTCGAACCAAAATCATTTCAACTGTACCGATTGTACCCCTGTCTGAGGCCCCAAGACCACCGGGGGAAATCCCAAGGAGCAGCCTATGTTCAGCCAAACTTTCCCTACCTCGCGCTGTCTAACGACCAAGGCAAATTCTTCACATTTAATAAAGACTACTTGAGATCCTGCTATCATCTGTCAGGTGCCATCGTTTGCCCCATTCGGATGGCGCTTCGAGACATTAACAACGAAGGGAACTGCGAGGCCCGCTTGCTCATTGCGCCGACGGCTGAAACGCTGAAGAACTGTGATATTCGGTTAGCAAAGAACCTTCGGGAACAATGGACGTACCTAGAACACACTAACGGATGGCTGTATTCCATCGAAAATCCGGAAACAGTCCAAATTCGATGTCGTCAAGGAACCAGTGCCTCGGCCACCATCCAAAGAACCGGCATACTTCAATTGGATCGCGGTTGCACTGGCTACGCCGTACACGTCACCCTACCACCGACGGATACAATTTCATCGTCGATCGATAATGTCTACCTCCCACCTGCCGCCCTAAACATTAGCGAGCTGTCACCTCTAGTGTCGGAAGAACACGAGAACCTGGATCCCCTGATTCTCATCTCAAAGTCCCCAGCATTGAAAGAACGACTTCATCGTGCTGATATCAGCCTTGATGCCGCCAAAAAACATCTAAAGGAGCTAACGAAAAAGAAGCAAGGCATCAAGTGGTATAATAATCACCAGACTTGGACTTTCGGGAGCATCGGAATTTCAATGGCTACGTTTTTGGGACTAGCTGTTTACGTTCTTCGCAGTAACATCCTGTCGGTCCTCATAGCGTCCTGCGGGAAGTGCTTCACATCTCGCCGCACCAAACCACTCCAGCCGCCATCCAGAAATCAGGAACAGCATGTCCTCCCTATGGTGGTATACCAACCAACTTCTACAACTTCACCGAACGGGACGACACCGGCGATTACACTAGTTTC
The DNA here is from genome assembly GCA_951751655.1 of Ophion costatus. Classification (NCBI taxonomy): domain Eukaryota; kingdom Metazoa; phylum Arthropoda; class Insecta; order Hymenoptera; family Ichneumonidae; genus Ophion; species Ophion costatus. The sequence continues at coordinate 4,577,186 of OX632358.1, read as the reverse complement.
TTAAGAGTAAAATACGCCCTTTTTGTGACTCTAGGACGAGCCACTTGAAGCTCGCGAACTCCATCCCCGCGCTTCCATCTAATAAGGGGTGTTACATCCGTATATTATTTTTCCATAATTCTCCTTCACATTCCCTCCAATAGATTTTCACATACGTTATAGCGATTTAAGTCCTTCGGAATTGAACTCATTTGAACTTTATATTGCAAAATCATGCATTCTCCGAGCACACCTCGCATTGAGAGACCAAAATTGATCCGCTTAGTTTCAACCCCGATTTCTTCACAATGCTGATGTCTTCATCGGCAACTTGCGAAGCGAATGAACTTCAATGAGGACTCGGAAAAAGCCACAGCCGCTCAGCCTATACGTATTTCGAATTTCGTCACTTAGAGGCAAGCAAAATTGCTGATTGGCACCAAAATTTAGAGGCAACCCACCGTCGAGCTGCAATCATTTACGTTAGTCTCTCGCGAATCTTAGGACTGAGCGGAGCTCAACAGGGGCCGAGGCTCTCTGTACCCTGAGTCTTTTTCCGTGCCCTTAGAAGTTAGTTCCGAGTACGCGTCTTCGATTCTTAGCGATCAAGCATCACTACCCGAGGGTTAAGTGAGGCACTGAGGTGCAGCGTCTCATCACGCTTCGCAGGCTAAAAAGTACTCATTACCGTGTAGAAATAATTATTCGTTCAACCAATCGCTCAAAAAATAAACCCCAACTTGTAATTTGCGTACGTGAGTGTCATACTAAGGCATTGTCTTTGAGGAGACCCGAACGTCCAGCGTCAGCACGGTATCAAATTACAAGCTCATCAAATCGTAAGTTCAAACAACCCATGTTTACTGTAATAATTTCCAACTTTGTCAAACCGATTTAACCAATGAAAGGAAACTGCGATAATAAGCTAAATTGTCAATAATAATTATCTGTATCAAAATTGTAACCTCCATTTCCAATTTCTCAACCCCTGATACCGAAATATATACACAAATTTCAACAGAGCATACTTGTCTCTTATTCAAAAGGCCCAAGACCCTTATATTAACCAACTAGATAGGTGCGCAAAGCGCTTTAATAGCTAACCCGAAAAATATATTGAGATAGATTGGAAGACTCCAACTCTAGAGTCATTCCGAAATAAATCTCAGCCCGCTCAGTAACACGAGCGAGCATAACACCTTTTTCATTTTTTTTCCAATTATTGTTCAAATTTATAACTTAAAATAAAAAAATTGCAAGGAATAACAAAAAATTACGCGCCTTTATTGATCAAAATTTACGTATTAAATGTCAATTTTTTTTCAAATCTCTTGCTATTTTTTAAATTTTTTAATATAAATTAGCCGTAATTTAATTAATTGTTTTCTATTCGATTTTTTTCAATTTTTTATATCTTTCAAGGGGGCAGGGAATATTTTAAAAAATTACCAATGAATATGGGAATTTAAAATCTGTTTTATTAATTAAAAATTTCTTCAAGCAATGTTTTTTTAAATATTCACGAGTATTCTGACGGGTGATAATCATTATAAAAACAATAAAAACATTTATATTGTTGACACCACAAACATTGTATAAGCGCCAGCAACGTCGACGCAGTGACTTTTCCGGCGGAATTAAGGATTCAAAACTGCGATTGCGACGAAAACGAGTTGGCGTTTATACAATGTTCGTGGTGTCGACAATATAAATGTTTTGATGGTTATTATAATGATCATCACCCGTAAGAGTGTACTAGTGAATATTAAAAAAACATTGCTTAAAGAAATTTTTAATTTATAAAACAGATTTTGAATTCCTATATTCCTTCGTAATTTTTTTAGAATATTCCCTGTCCCATCGAAAGAGATATAAAAAAATTGAAAAAAAATATCAAATAATCAAAAAGAAAAATATTTAATTAAATTACGGCTAATTAATTTAAAAAAATGTTAAACATTGCAAGAGATTTTTAAAAAATATTGACATTTAATTCATAAGTTTTGATCAATAAAGGCCGGTAATTTTTTTTTCTACTTTCTTGCAATTTTTTAACCATAAGTTATAAATTTCAACAATAATTTGAAAAAATGAAAAGAAAGAATAGCTAAGACGGGACTCGAACAAGAGCCATCCGGACGGGAGTCTTATTGCTTTGCCGCTGGGTTTCTCGCCTCGTTATGTTCATGTACAAACTCTACGGTACACAGGCGGGCTCCCAACTTTGACCAGCGATTTCTCGAAAACCAAGTCGAGTTGGCACCTACAATTTTGGGGTTTGGTTGGTACCTACCCACACTCTAAGCACGCGAAGTGGGAGTCCGTAAGTCGATGCACCTCCCGGACCTTCCCCTCATGAGAGCTTCTGCCACTTGTTGATCTGCGCCTAGACTACATGCCGGACTGAAAGCAACAAAATAGCTGAGCCAAATAACTTCATCTTCTTTTCCCTTTCTTCGGTTTCGTCACCTTCCGTGTCGGCATAATTCGGCCGAGGAGAGTTCTTAACGTTGCTGTCACTGTCCTTGGTACGATTAACGATGTCACGTCACATTTGAACTCTGGAAACGGTCCAATAACTATCGTCGTCCTCTAAACAAAGACGACACAAAACGTGCGTACTTTTTATTCCCCAATTTTGTTAATAAAAATTGCGAACGAATAACGAGTGAAAAAAGAATAATTTACGCGGTGGAAATTGTCGTACATCAAAAATATACTTACGCTTGGTTGATTCGTTATCGGCTTTTTAGGAAACGAAATGTGCGAAGATTCTTGAGGAGTAGCTACCTGTGCCCGTTTCAATCGAACACTTAGCGGACATACCCGAGTGTCAAGCAACGTTGCGAAGACCTTCGGTTTGAAGCACCGCGTATCGATATTACTTCGATCATTTTTTCCCTTCGTTTTAAAATAATCTTTGTAACTGCAAATGGGGTTTTTTTTAAATTTAATGCACTTAATTCCACTTTCACTGCTTTTCCACTTCACGCTCTAATCGTACTCAGAGGCTAGAGCCGACAAAAGCCATACATTTGAGAACCCGAGTGTTGACGTTTCTACGTGCTATTGTTTGTTTGGAGCAGTGTTGCCCGGGTAACGACGCGATATATCGCAAAGCGAGTCGACGAACGATGCAACATCCGACTGGAACACAGCGTTCCCTTTGTTAACGCTTTCCTCAAAAGGACGTATGTAGTAATGCTTACTGTGCAACCGAATGACTTTATTTCTCTAAGAAAACCGATGAAGCAGGAACATTTCGAAGTATTGAAGAAATTTTTGTGGTACAAAAGTCGCTCGGAAGTTCGGCCGAATATTAAGAGATTTCAAGATTGAGTAGATGGATCAAAAATGACCCAAACAAAATCGATAGCAAAAAATAACATTTAATTGGTAAAATGTCATTAGATTTTCGATTTGTCACCACGTTTTCGCGTAATGTCGATTTTTAATTAAAAAGTCGTCTGCTAAAGCCCATCTTACTGTATAAAAAGTCGCGGCACAATAAATAATAAAAAGTAACGTATGCACAATAAATTATAGCGGATCTGCTGGTAAAGTGGATGCGATTGTCACGTTCTGCGACGGAGTCACTGGACTTTCGCTACGAACCGCCCTTGTCCACTCGACTTCCGCGAGAACGCGGATCTAGGCATGATTTCTCCGAAACGTCGTAAAACAAAATTTGTATAACTATGCGTTCCATTCCATGTAGCGACTAAGCACAGGCCAAGGACTTCCGGAAAACTCCGCTCGACCCGGTCGTAAAAATCGGAGCGCGTCGGAAACCGAGTATGCGCGTCGGAAACCGATGAACAACCTACGAAGCGCATAGCGGTACGCTTTTCATACGAAAATCCAAGGGAAACCGACTCCTATGACTCTCTTTCTGATTGGTCTATAGACAGTTGAACTCGTGCATATCTGGTCCGTAAGACACAACGAACATGCTTTTTCCATCGTCCTTCACGATTGGCTGAAAACCCATTCAAAATCCGAAACCCCTTTTTTACACTCTACCCAAATATGGAATCCGGAGTAGGAACGCCCAGAGGACGAATGCAAGGTCAGTCGTAGTCCAACATCAGTCCGAACCCAACATGTAATCTTAATCCAGCAGTATATCACTGAGTCTCGCATAGAGTCCTGCAGTGATATGCGAACGAGAAAGACTTCTTCGAATCGACTCCAATCTTGTATCGCGACTCATACCTTCTGTTCCGCGTCTAATAACCTAAATTCGTTTTCTTTATAATAAGTCAGTATTTCTATTTACGCCGAAGTAACACAGTCCGATGGTAAGCCGATTCCGTGTTTTCACTCTCGCGCACCGACCCTCCAATGCACCCGGAAAAAACATTGTAAACCCAGCGTGTGTGCGACCCATCGACTACTATTGTACCATCACCGTATCGGGCCTCTAGGCCCTCTAGCGAAGGGCCTTCGCTCTAGCGAAGGCCCTTCGTCCCATTTCGAACGACCACCATTCGACGAACATAAGCCAACTGTACAATTTTTTGTATCTCTCTTAATCTACCAAACCGTATTTTCCTCATATCTCCGATCGCTTAACTGGACGGTACTCGGCAATAAATGAAAGGCTGTGAAGTGTAGATGTACCTGTCGAAGTCACTCGCATAACTCTTAAGCATCCGGGCACTGGAAGCCTAATTTTTTCCTTTCACGCATCTCCCTTTTTACCCTCATCCCGTGGTATTGCGCTAGGCATAGGCAACAGAGAGGGAAGCGAAATATTATGCTATCATCCCTTCCAGATGTGACACGGTGAAGGAAATATTCGTGCGATCATTCGGAAAATTCGTAGTCAAATATTGAAGATATGTAGGAGATGGAGATAATAAACCCTACAAAGCTCTTGTAGATGCTATGGTATGTGGTGAAGACTTTATCGCTGGAAAAAAACAATGCGTAGGCCATGTACAAAAACGTATGGGAACGAGATTACGTAATGCGAAAAAAAAAGAACAAGGGCATCGGTGGGGAAGGATCTGGTAAATTGACATATAAAGTAATTAATGAACTTACTACGTATTACGACTTGACGATACGCATAAATGCAGGTTCAGTACCAAAAATAAAGTAATCTGTATGGACTACATTTGATCATAAACGATCGACTGACGGTAATCCATATCATGAAGGCCGCGATAGCAGGTGTACATGGCATAGTAGAGTAGAAGCAGCAGGAACATTGGATAGTTTTACACGTGATAAACCACCGTTGAGCGATGGAGTTTTGGGGGTCATGAGGCCCATTTATGAGGACTTGAGATTAAACGATTTAATAAACCGATGTCTCGGAGCTTTTACAAACCAACAACGAAAGATTCAACTAATCTATCTGGATGTTTGCCCCAAAACATTTGCACTGTGGCAAAAACACCATAGATATTGCTAATTATTTAGCTGTCATCATTTCTACTGAAGGATTCAAACAAATCCTAAACATCATGGATGTAATGGGAATCAAAATCGGCCGCAACACAAAACAATACGCAGAGTGTAGAGACAACGAGCTTGTACAACGGTCCAACAGACGGGCGTTTACCGCATCTAAAGAGGCGCGGACTGCCAGGAGAGAAGCGGTAAGTCACTCACATCAGTTCTTATCCACCGTCAGTTCAGCCGTATTAGTGCTAAATGTATGTCAAACTGTAAACGCGGTTTTCTGGAAACGACATTTTTCATATCAGGCGCACGATTTTCTCAAAAACGATCAGACCGATTGACTTCGGATTTTACATACATTTCGAGGGCATCTTCACCTATCGTATGAACTGGAATAATATCGATATCTCGAATATTTTAGCCCCGCTGTCATGTTTTAATTGACAATTTTCCGGGAAAATTAAACCTTAGCTTTCAAACAGCTGTGATTCGGAAAAAAAATTCCGTACTTACTTATTTCTAGTTCGGACCACAACTACATTCATATACATTTAAGGGACAACACCACTGTGACGGCTTCAAAAATTCGGTTTTTGAAAACCATCTAGTAAAATCTAAAATACATTTAAGATTAAGATGCCGTTGTACCCAGGTGGAAAAAATAATTATTTTCGGAGATATTGAATATTTTGTGGAGCGGTGCAGCGCTCCGTGACGCTCGGGGTCCCGCGCAGCTGCGCGCCTCATGGTCGGCAGGTATACCGGGCCTTTCCCAGGTCCTGTGGGTCTTTCCCAGGTATTCTTTTGTCTCCCTTCACAAAAACCGGCTATTGTTATAAATATTGTTTCGAAAAAAGCCATAGGTGGCGATAATTGAAAAATGTTCAAGGCAGGTATAGGTAAATCGTCATAGCGTCAGTTTGCGAATAAAAGTGACGCTACTCGTGTCTAAACGCTCCGAATCGTTTCGTTTATAAATACCGAACGCTCAGAATTATTCTTTGCACATCGATATGGATAATCCGAAAGTGTACGCGGGAAAAAAGGGAACAAAACGGAGCTATGTAACGAGGAGACGAACGAAAATTTCGAATCGAAAACCTCTGAACCGTTATAGCTCCGAAAATAGTTCTGCAGAGTATGTGAGCACGTCGGCGAAAAAGTTAAAATCGTCGGACGATTTAGAGGTCGGTGTTACTAACGATTTCGGTTATCGTATAGTACACCTCGTCAATGCATTGAACATTATATCGACGTTAGTGAAGTGCAAAGTGTGTGATCGCGATATAAAGTTTACTGAAAAAAGTTTGCGCGGACTCGGATTCAAAATCGAGGTCGATTGCAGCCATTGTGAAAAAGCGCAAATCAATTCGTGTCCTATGATTGACAATGCATACGAAATAAATCGCCGGATCGTATTCAGTATGCGCCTTCTTCGCGTCGGTTTGAACGGCTTGATGAAGTTTTGTGCATTTATGGACCTACCGCGCCCCATATTTCTGTCTTTCTACGATCTAATCTTAAATTCGATTTCGATTGCCACTAAAGCTGTGAGTACAGTGAGCAAACAAAAGGCTGCACTTGAGGAGGAGACAATTTCGTTGGAAAATGGGGTGGAGGACGGAATTATCGTTTCAGGCGACGGATCGTGGCGTAAGCGCGGTTTCAACTCGCTTTGCGGCATAACATCGCTAATCGGCTGGTACACTAAAAAAGTGATCGACGTTATGGTGAAATCGAAATATTGCAAAGCTTGCGAGCATTGGGAAAAAAAAGAAAGCACCGCGGAGTACTGGGAATGGAAAAGTACCCACGACGATGAGTGCCAGGCGAACCATAGCGGCTCCTCCGGAAAAATGGAAGTCGACTCAGCTGTCGAAATGCTTCAACGGTCCTAAGAGCTCTGTGGCATAAAATATAAATATTATATTGGTGACGGCGATTCTAAAACGTTTCTGGGCATATCGAATAGCGATCCATACGACGGGTTTTAGATTAAAAAAGAGTGCATCGATCATGTCCAAAAACGTATGGGGACGCGCCTCCGCGAAATCGTGAAAAAACAAAAAGGATTGTCTGGCAGAGGAAAGCTCACCGGAAAATTGATTGACGAGTTGAGCACATATTACGGCTTAGCTATTCGGCGGAACAGCGATGATGTTGAAAAACTGAGGAAGGCAATTCGGGCAACTATCAAACATAAAATATCCACAGATAGTGAGCCACAACATGACGATTGCCCCGAGGGAGCCGAGTCGCGGTGTTCGCGGCAGCGAGCGGTCGCAAGCGGTAATATTTCGGAATATCTCCCTATGCCGCCTCTTTCTGAGGAAGTATTGGAGGCAATTACGCCAGTCTTCGAAAATTTGAGCAGAGACGATTTGCTGCAGCGGTGTTTGGGCGGCTTCACGCCAAACAACACCGAAAGCTACAACAAATCAGTTTGGGCAATAGCCCCCAAGTGTCAGTCCGGGAGCAACAAAATCGTCGATATTGCAGCTGATATCGCGGTATTATTATTCAATGATGACCTGAGAAGCCTCATGAAAATTTTGGAGACATTGGGGATAACTATCGGCCCAAATTGTTTCAATTTTTGCGTTGAAACCGACGTAGCGCGGATCGACCTGGCGGAGCGCTCGCTCACAGACGTTGCAAAAGAGGCAAGAAGAGCGTCTACAAGTTCGAGAAAAGATGCTAGGGACAATGATTTGCTTCTTGAAGGCCAGCTATATGGTGCCGGCATCGCTGATTAAAGGTAAACATTTTTTTTTCCAATTTATCGCATAAATTAACAAACCTAAAACTTCGACCGCGTTATTCTCAAAACCACTTTTTTGAGTGCGGCACGCAGCAGAACTCGAGCAATTTTTATCCGATCGACTTCAAATTTGGACTGCATCAATAAAACTAGATGATCTAAAGATGTACACAGGACTTTTTCGATATCTCAATAGTGAAAAAAGTTATAGCCTATTTTCGAAGAGAAATTTTGCTCGAAAATCGTCCTTTAATTTCAAAAGCGTGCCTATTTTTTAAAAATCAATATTTTTTAAAATCCCTGTGTACTTCTCTTCAAAATATCATATTATTAACGAAAACGCTCGGTATTTTTTTTCAGATCGACTTTGAAGAGAGTTCTGCTGCGTGCCGCGAACCACTGCAGACGCAACAGTACCTGACGCGGGAGCTTCCCCAGCGTCACCATGGGGCGTGAAAAATTTGAAAAAAAATGTTATGTATCTTCAATAAACAACGAACAAAACAAAAAAAAGTTTTCCGAATATCCCTTTTTTCCCACAAAAAAAAATTCTTGAAAAATGGCAAAGAACAGGGGGTCACAGTGGTGTTGTCGGTTAACTCAAACGCTAACGATGGGTCGTTTATGTCCGGGCCAAAAGCTAAAAACGAATTGCACGTCTCCGTATTATGAATGAAATTGTTATAAAAAAAAAATTTCGTATGGGGCAAATTTTTATCATTTAGTTAAGGTTTCAAAAATGGCCCATGATTTTTTACAGATTTTGTCAAAAGTTTTAAATTGGCGGGACAAGCGAATAAAAGGGACGACCCATCGTGAGCTTTAACGGTTGCTCAAAACACCGTTAGCGTTTGAGGTTTAATTTGATCAAATTATCGCTTCATATGATGTAGCAGAGGGTGCTTTTTGGACATCGTATGGCACTGGTTTTAGAACTAATTTGATCAAATTATCGCTCTGTATGAAGTAGTACAGGGTGCTTTCTGCATGTCGTACGGCTCTGATCTGTTCCTGCTTCGCTTCGGTTCACTCGGGAAACAGCGCCGCCCAGGGATGTCAGGCGGCCACCCAGAAATCCTTGTACCGAGCTCGCCAAAAGCTGGTACTAGAGACAAAAAACTGGTACCCCCGTACTCCGATGCGGCGCTGCCAACGCTGACACGGCCTCTGCACACTGCGCGCGATTTGCGACTAGCGATGAGCAATATCCAATGGGAGTTCTGGTATTCCAGAAAACCCCTAGGAGAGGGGAGCTCCCATTGGCTATCGCTCATCGCTCGTCGCAAATCGCGTGCAGTGTGCAACCAGCAATAGACAAACTGTCGACAATCTGTCGACCCACAGCAAAAAATGCTATTTTTGTATCTTATGCCGTTATTAGAGGGCAGTAATCATCGAACGAAAAGAAAAAGTATCTTTTTATGCGAGATTTGAAAAAAAATGTCACACAAAAATGCCACAAAATGATTTCTTCGTGACATTCTATCGCATTTTTGATACAAAATGTAAAGTATATTGAAAATAAGTAATAAATTATTCTTATTGAAGATTTTTATCTGACACCAGATTTCATTAACTTATATTTTCAAACTGTTAACAGTATTTTGCAAATCTTACTTAGAAGTTCAAAAAGATTATAAAAAAACAGATTCTTGGCATAAAGACGTTTTTTTCTGTCTTTATTCCAAGTTTTATTTTTTCTGTTTCTATTTGTCGTAACCATATGATATCGTAAAAAAACTTCGTTTTTGATTCAATATTATTCATTGGGAAATTCAAATGCAAATGATTTCTTTTAATACATGGGTAAAATGTTCAAGCGATACTTACTTTGATACCGTATTTATTCTTGTCAACCATATACAATAATAATACGAAATACTTTATAAGAATAAGTTACGTATTACCGTATATAACGTTAATGTAACTTATATGGTATTATTAACGGACAACACCACTGTGACCCCCTGTTTTTTTGCCATTTTTCAAGAATTTTTTTTTGTGGGAAAAAAAGATATTCGAAAAAAAAAATTTTTGTTTTGTTCATTGTTTATTGAAGATACATAAAAAAAAATTTTCAAATTTTTCACGCCCCATGGTGACGCTGGGGAAGCTCCCGCGTCAGGTACTGTTGCCTCTGCAGTGGTTCGCGGCACGCAGCAGAACTCTCTTCAAAGTCGATCTGAAAAAAAATACCGAGCGTTTTCGTTAATAATATGATATTTTGAAGAGAAGTACACAGGGATTTGAAAAAATATTTATTTTTAAAAAATAGGCACGCTTTTGAAATTAAAGGACGATTTTCGAGCAAAATTTCTCTTCGAAAATAGGCTATAACTTTTTTCACTATTGAGATATCGAAAAAATCCTGTGTACATCTTTAGATAATTTAGTTTTATTGATGCAGTCCAAATTTGAAGTCGATCGGATAAAAATTGCTCGAGTTCTGCTGCGTGCCGCACTCGAAAAAGTGGTTTTGAGAAAAACGCGGTCGAAGTTTTAGGTGTGTTAATTCATGCGATAAATTGGAAAAAAATTTTTTTACCTTTAATCAGCGATGCCGGCACCATATAGCTGGCCTTCAAGAAGCAAATCATTGTCCCTAGTATCTTTTCTCGAACTTGTAGAGGCTCTTCTTGCCTCTTTTGCAGCGTCTGTGAGCGAGCGCTCCGCCAGCTCGATCCGCGCTGCGTCGGTTTCAACGTAAAAATTGAAACAATTTAGGCCGATAGATATCCCCAACGTCTCCAAAACTTTCATGAGGCTTCTCAGGCCATCATTGAATAATAATACCGCGATATCAGCTGCAATATCGACGATTTTTCTGCTCCCGGACGGACACTTGGGGGCTATTGCCCAAACTGATTTGTTGTAGCTTTCGTTGTTGTTTTGCGTGAGCCGCCCAAACAACGCTGCAGCAAATCGTCTCTGCTCAAATTTTCGAAGACTGGCGTAATTGCCTCCAATACTTCCTCAGGAAGAGGCGGCTTATGGCGATATTCAGAAATATTACCGCTTGCGACCGCTCGCTGCCACGAACACCACGACTCGGCTCCCTCTGGGCAATCGTCATGTGGTGGCTCACTATCTGTGGATATTTTATGTTTGATAGTTGCCCAAATTGCCTTCCTCATTTTTTCAACATCATCGCTGTTCCTCCGAATAGCCAAGCCGTAATATGTGCTCAACTCGTCAATCAATTTTCCGGTGAGCTTTCCTCTGCCAGACAATCCTTTTTGTTTTTTCATGATTTCGCGGAGGCGCGTCCCCATACGTTTTTGGACATGATCGATGCACTCTTTATTTTTTTATCTCGAAACCGTCGTATGGATCGAGATCGAAACCGTCGTTTGGATCGTTGGATTCGATATACCTGCCGACCCTGAGGCGTGCAGCTGTGCGGGACCCCGAGCGTCACGGAGCGCTGCACCGCTCCACAAAATATTCAATATCTCCGAAAATAATTATTTTTTCGACCTGGGTCCAACGGCATCTTAATCTTAAATGTATTTTAGTTTTTTCTAGATGGTTTTCAAAAAATCGATTTTTCGAAGCCGTCACAGTGGTGTTGTCCGTTGAGTAAGAAGAATTCTTTATAAGAATAAGTAATATAATCATTGTTTTTTATCGACGAGTATACCAAATTATTAAAATATTTATTAAAAAACACAACTTAACAAACCTAGTACTTTTTTATGAAATAATATTCTATCCTGATAACATCGTTCTCCGTAATTTCGAAACGTTCGACTCAAATTTCCTCGAATATTATGTCCAGATCGCAAATAGTCCGGTGGTCTTTTTTATCCGCCGTTTGTGTGTTCGAAGCGTCGTACAAATTTGCAGACGTCATTCGGCTATGCATATCTTTGGTCGGCTCAAATCCAACACAACAGTTTTTGTGCAATTTTATAGATTGTGAAGCTAGCATGACGCCTTCAATATTTTGTACTGTCAGCCGATTTCTACTTTTTGTTTTCACCAAGTTATATTTGCTAAAGACTCTTTCACAATCTGCATTTGCGTGAGGAATACATAGAACTGCCAATGCAAAACGGGGTAGTTGTATATATTTTTTTGCAGCCCTCAGAATCTGTAAGCTCGGAAACTTTGTGCCAAAAAATATCTGCTTCTTTTTCCTCGACCGCATCTTCAGGAATTTCCTCAAACGGAAGTTGACGCCATTCATCATCCAAGCGTTGCACAGATTGTGAATTCTTAGGTTTGGCCCTTGGAACGACATTGCAAAGCTCGATTAGCGACTGATTTTTGTTTCGCTCATGTATAGACAACGCTTTAGATGGATGAAGTAAGGGAAGCATTTTCAATAGAGGATAGTAGTATGGGGGCCACTATGGCGACCCCCACTCCTACCCCCACTCCTCGGCAGCCAAGGTGGTGAGGATGAAGTGGGGATGACCGTGCTTATCCCCTCCCCCGCGCCCCAGAGGGGTGTGGAGGGGGGGATGGCCGGAGTGGGGGTATCGCCAAAGTGGCCCCGTTTTTTTGGTGGGGATGACCGTGCTTATCCCCTCCCCCGCGCCCCAGAGGGGTGCGGAGGGGGGATGGCCGGAGTGGGGGGTTTCGCCATAGCGGCCCCATTTTTTTTCTGCTTTCTGAAAATTCATTTTTAGTTTGTTTTGCTCACCGTTGCTGCTCCTGGTGACGGTGAACTCCGAGGGACACACACACACACACACACACACACACACACGCCCACACGAGCACGAGTGTCACGGCTCGTTCTCCCACCCCTCCGGCTCGAACGAGTCGTCGAACCCGTCGTCGGGCCACCCCGCGTCGTAAAAAGCGACGGGTTCGGGCCCGTCGCGTCGTTCAACGCCGCGATGAGTACCGTCGCGACGTCGACCCCGTTGTACATGCGTACACGGGGGAGGGGGGAGCCGCTTTCGGCCACAGCCACGACGACGCGGTTCTCTACGAGGTCCGCGAGCAGGTCCGAGACGAAGGGGATGGTTTCAAGATGCGCGATTCCCGAAACCGTGCACTGAACCACGAGGCCCGCAACAAACGCGCAAAAGGGCGCGGGTGTATACAGCGAGTCCGCGTCTACGTACCCGCTGTACCCCTCATCGACCAAAAAAACTTCACTGTATCCCTCGGAGTCGCACGACACTATGTTCCCGCGGAGTACGTCACAGCCGCCCGCGGGGATTATCACGCAAGACGCACCCGGCGCAACATCGTCGAACGGGAGACGTACTCCTGCCCGACGCTGCACGTAAAACGCGTACAGGGCTTCACGCAACCACTCGTGCGTTTCGCCCGTCGCCACTGTGCGTATATATACGGCCAAACCGTCGACGCGGGAAACGCGGCACGCGAACGGCGCCACAGAGAGCTCGAGGCACTCGGGGTACATTTTTGGCGAACTGGTGTAAAAGAAGACGAGACGCACGCGACGGAGTCTGAAGAGCAACTGAAGCTGCTCGTCGTATGAAGAGCATCTTTTGCAGATTTTGACAGGTCAGCATAATTGCACGCGTGCGAGGTAGCCGATGCATCGTTCTACGATGAGCTCACCCGACGGTGAGCGCGATCGTTCTACGATGGCCTCATCCGATGGCGAGCACGGAGTTTAGATAGCATAGATGCAAGCTAAGCAATGAGTTCATCCGCCAGTGAGCTCACCGCAGGAGTTCGCGAATTATGCTGATAACTGTCAAAATCTTTTGCGCTGCAACCCGTAAGGGAGAAACCGTATTCTCGGTCTCCCCTCTTTGTGCAGATATTCGTACGTGCTATAGAGCGCGCACACCGACGGACACGAGCATACGTGTGCCATGGCATCGGGCCGCTTGCAGGCACACACACACACACACACACGCGCCCGCAAGGGGGAAGCCGTATTCTCGGCCTCTCCTCTTTGTGCGGATAATCGTACCTACTATCAAGCGCGCACACCGACGGGCACGAGCATACGTGTGTCGCGGAATCGGGCCTCTTGCTACTACATGCATACGCCCGCGTAGTGGCTCGCAATGGAGAAGCCGTATTCTCGGCCTGTCCTTTTTGTGCGGATATTCGTACCTACTATAGAGCGCGCACACCGACGGGCACGAGCATACGTGTGTCGTGGCAACGGGCCTCTTGCTACTACATGCATACGCCCGCGTAGTGGCACGCAACGGAGAAGCCGTATTCTCGGCCTCTCCTTTTTGTGCGGATAATCGTACCTGCTATGGAGCGCGCCCACCGACGAGCACGAGCATACGTGTGTGCGGCACCGGACCGCTTGCTACTGCACACACGCCCGCGTGGCACTCACTGACGTTACCCCCATACATCCTTATATCAGCTTATTCAGAATTTCAGCCTACATCCTCGAGAACATCTCAGCTGAGGGATAGCCTGTATATAGCATAGCATACTTATACTCGTTCTATCTTTTTTAAATTGAGAACGCAGGCTCTTAGAGAACGTTGAATTTGAATTCGACTATGATTTTTCTGGAATTGATTTAACATGAAACTTCTCCGGCAATAAACGCTCGATGGAGACGTTGATGAAGATACTTTCAGGAATGTTCGCGCGTCAGCAAAAATGCAGCTACGCGAAATATCGGTTTACACGCTCGGAGAAATAAATCTCGAGATTTTCAAAAAGGCTATTGTCTCCGAATGTGATACATGTATGTGTGATAAAACATACACACACACACACACACACACAGACACACACACAGACACACACACAGACACACAGACAGACACACAGACACACACGCAGACA